>CM017799.1:16767296-17367296 GCA_008086715.1 Sitobion miscanthi | reverse complement strand
ATAATTATCTTGGTATTTTAGGTCATATTTGCATATTGTTTTGTGAATATATTATGTTTTTTTAGATAATCAACTTCCTAGTCTTAGCAATTATGTTTTATGCTCAATAAATAGATAGTTTATTTGTATATCGAGTGATTGTGCCGCAAGCATTAATTTTGTCTGCGATGAGATTAAAATTCATTAAATAAGAAAAACATATCTTGAAGTATTTAATTTTATAATTTTGCCTTTAGTCTTCCAAAAAAAGGTATAAAATTAAACTTGAATGTTTTTATTCATTATGGGACATGAGTATAGGTACTTACATGATATTATGTATAAGGTTTTAAGCTGATGTTATATTATCAAATACTGTTAGTCCGTGTTTGGTAGGGTTAGGTTACGAGTGTTGATCACGACATTGAATATCGAAAGAATATTTTTAAACAATTTAAAACGAAATTCCATTGCAACGGTATAGCACCTAACAAAAATCAATGCAACTTGTAGATAGTCAGTCGCCTTGAAATCAAGATGTTGTAAAACACGTATTATACCTATCTGATTGTAATATTATTATTGTGATTTGCATATTATATTATTATAGCCTATAGATAATATGTAATACTGATCGTTCGGTTTGATCCTCTTCCAATCGCGCACATTCAAGAATATTATAGTTTTTTGAATTAAGCAATTAAAATAATAATATTGCGCGGGCATAACTACAATATTTGTTTTCTCATAACTATGTTGTGCGAACACCAATACGTATTATTATTGTTGTAAAATATTGCTGAGCATGTAGGTATATACTGTTTTGTTATATTTATTGTGTATTGGTGTTAGGTACTCCAGACTTTTTGAAAATCGAAAATCGAATACACAATAGAAACGTCCGTTTTCGTTCAATACAAGTAGATACTATATGCGACTTTCAAGCAATAGCGGATATCCGCGCGAGGGACACCACAACAATGGTCACACATATTATATAATATTATATACCTATATCCACTGCTACGTCATATTGGAAATAAATAACGACGTAGAATATGGTTGGTTTTTTTTTCATCTCCGGGACTTAATTTTCAGTTTATCGTGAATATAGGAATATAGCGAAGGCGTTCAGAAATCGTTCAGTGAGTGTGTGAATACTATTGTGAATATCAACAAGTCTAAATGTAGTCTACAGGAGATGGTACTGCGTATAAAATATATGATTCTGCGCACACGACTGTGGGTCCGACTTCACAGTGGTTCAAAAATGAAAACATAGCTGGGGTCAAAGTTAAAGTTTTAAAAAAAAAAATAAATATTTAAAAATAATCTATTAAAAGTCCTATTGATTGGGTATATTGATATTAAAATCACATTCTTATATTAGCGGCAGATGGTCAGTTGAATTTTTGTCATTGACAGTTAAATATATGTATACCAAAGCCGATCGCGGGCCACTAACCAGGGCCGGTGGAGATGTGACGTTGCGTGTATTTTCGTCCAGTTGTAAGGTCGCCGGTTGATGTATTTAAGGTAATTAATGATTATGATATTTTCATTGACAAAAAATAAAATTACAACGCTGCAATGTCCCATTTAACTTTGTTTGTTACGAAATTATTTTCAGTACCTATCGTTCAACAATTTAATTGTTGTGTTCCATCTCTAGTCAATTCTATAAACACGAAATTATGACCATGATTTTTTTTTCTTTGAGGGGGTAGTTGGGTATTTAGTACTCCAAGTTTTTAAACTAGCACCCTCACAATTCAAGCAATTTATGGTTAATTAGCTTTTATTTAATATTATTAATTTTTTGTTTTTTTTGTTAACGAAAACGGTCCACGGCAGCTAAGGCCATTGGAATTAACAATGCTAGACATAATGTGAATATTAAGATACATAGATTAAATTACAGAGAAGTTAATAATGGTTAAGTTACATAAGACAAAAGAAATAAAAAAAAAATAAGCAAATAACTATATATTATATAATTTGGTGTAGTGTGGTGATTTTTGATGCCCGTTACACTATGATGATGAGATGTGTCACTGAAAGAAATTGGCAGAGCTTGATGATTGTGTAGACTGGTGAGGGTAGATAGAGTCGCTGTTCAATATAATGTTGTAATATAAGGTTGATTTCTGATGTTAAGTATTATATGGCTTCAAGAATATCTTGAGCTTCAGCTGTATACATGGATCATTTGTTTGAGATATCCATTGGATTTGGTTATCCTCGTGGATGATGACCATTCCGACGCGACTTTATGTTTTGGATGCGTCCGTCTAAACTCTAAGCGCCAATAGAGAGCCGGATCCTTGTGTTGTAAATTAGATCCAGTATTTTTAAATGGACTGGTTTTGCCGTTGAGAAAAGTGGAGTACCATAGTCGAGTTTGGAAAAGATAAAGGCTTTATGTATTTTCACGAGAGCGTGAGACTGGGCTCCCTGTGAGGTGTGAGCAAGTTTTTTAAATTATGTTAAGTCTAATGATGGTTGAGTTTTTTTAGGTTTAAGATGTGAGGAATCCATGTGACTTAAGCGTCGAAAGTAACTGCTAGGATTTTGACATTGGGTTGGGATGGGCCGGTAGCGTTCAGCTTGAAATCTATTTTTGTTGGGCTTAATAATGGAAATTACATGTCCGTGTCTCCATGAATTGGGAAAGGGTTTATTTTCCCAGATCGTGTTGTATATGGCTAAGAGGTAGTTTTTACTGTTATTTGGGAATTTTTTTTATGAATGAATAGGGTATCCCATCTGGGCCAGGACATTCGAGTTCTTCAATCTTTAGCGGCAAGTTGAGTTGGGTTTGCGTGATGTAATGGGGGTTAACCGTATTAATAAGGCTGCCATATCGATGAGAAGAGTAAGTAATGCTATATTTTAATCATCTCTAACCATAAATCTTGGGAATTGACGTCATTGGTCTTTTAAAAGACGAAAATATAATAAGTTCTATAATAATCTATAATTCCAAATTATTATTTAATTTATAACGTATTTTTTTTTTAATCAGCATCAATTCCCTTCATAGCTAGTTATTTTTGGGCTACAACGACCTTTACCAATTGTCGTCTATGGCTGTAACATATGTATATATTTTAACAAAAATAATTAATAATTCACGGAAACGTTTGTTATATAAAAATCGATATACACAATCGTATACAATACGTTTATATAGGTAGCTGCTGTAGAATAAACAGCATTATATGCGTTTTTTCAATCATTCAATGAATGTACCTTATATGTATTCTCATAAAATCTTTACTACTCCTTCGTCCGTATTTTAGAAGTAAAATGTTTTTTTTTTATATATCTGCTTCTCGTTTTACGTATTTTTTTTTATTATTACATTTTTATTTTTCGAAAAAAAATCAAGTTATCCTTTTTTCCGCGCGTGTTTACATCAACATAATAATATTATAATATACATACATCTGGCTTTTATACAATACCCCGAGGACCCGAGTACATAATACACCATTACAATATAATTATTATTATGACGTATAATATACTGCATACTCTTGTTATAATAATACTGCGTCGTTCTATTATTAACCATTATTATGAAGAAATCTTCTTTTATGTAAATCGAGGCGTCCGGCACCGTCAACCAGGAATTTTATTTTATATTACCTTTGTGAAAGGGCGTCTGTGAGGACCAAATGGCAAATAGAGACAGACTCTACGGTTTTTTTCCATAGAGTTTTCCCTGATTAACGTTTCAGGTTGATATATGAATATTTTTTCGTTTAGAAATATGTTTTAATCTAGCAATATAATGAATAATTAATAAAAAAGTCTTAGAAGTCTTAGAAGTTGTAGGAGTCGCTTATTTCTCTATAGTATTATGCTATCCTACCAATTTGTAGCAGACCAAACTACAAATCCATTATAATATACAATGACGATAGTTTAAAAATCGAACATTTAAAATGTATATTTTGCATATTTCTTCATTTTTGTGCATAAAGTGCATAATACTTAATGTTTTATCAAAAAAAAATTATGTTTTTATTTTATTATTTATGTTGTAGATAAACTTTATTGTCATCGTCAATAAAAAAATTTATTTAGTATTACTTTTATTCACAAATATTGAAAAAATATATTTTTATTACTATTCACCGATACAATTTTTTCATTTACCTAAGTAATTGACATCGCCGACCGGCATTCAGCTTACCACAGACATCAGATCTTTCTTTTTAATTTTTAACAATAAAACATTGTTGTAATATATTTAAAATACAAAAATGTTTATCAATAATAATAAACTCATTAATTATACATTTTGTTTGGAATTTTCAAAAGATTCAACGCTTATATTTTTGTTGCCATATTTTAGATTTTTCCGTGTGTATAATATTACTGTCTATTGTTTTAGTTTTTTTAATTTCCGATACTTACTATTAAGCGTACCTATCTACCTTAAGTAGGGTTCGTTCGATACCCGTTCAGTTATTTACAATGATTGATTTTATTTTCGAAACATTTCGTAAAAATTCTAGTTGTAGTTTTATCGTTTGCTAAAGTTAGCCGAACGCATAAAATACTAATTCCGTCTGCGGTACGTCATATATATTATATTCGGAGAAGAAAACATAATAAACACTAATTTTCAGCACTACAATTTATTATGGTAATGCGACATAATAAAAAACAATCGTTTTTCTTTCCCTCTCTTATTCGTATTCCTTCTTCATTTCCGCGCTCGTCCGAAATGTTTCGGTAATCGGTGCGCATAATAAAACTGTCACCCGACCAAATGAATTGAAATTATAATAATACCAGCTATTACCCAAATGACCTATGAACTCTGTTTAAGTTTAAAATTTTTTTGCATACCTAATGAAATTAATTTCTTCTACACGACCGTGTCCGTTATGTTTGTATACGGCTCGTTTGCTCGGCAAATTGTATGGTAATCCCGAGTAGGTATAACTACTTTATTATTACTTTTCTCTTTTAAAACACACCAAATTTTTTTTTTTTGCCAATTCGCGCATCATGGCGCAGGTACACACCTAACACGATAATATATAACTATACGACGTACATTTCGGTTGTATATATAATACGATGCGTGGCCGGGTGAATTAATGAACACCATAAAATGCATACTTGTGTAATGTATATTATACCCAATTTACCTCTATACCAGTTGTGGGAGTTTCGAGTTTTCGTCTTGCGGTGGGCATTAATCTCACGATGGAAAACAAACCGTTATTTACGATAATAAGTTATTAGTTAGGTATCCACCTACGCCGTGATTACCAGGATATGTTTAAATTTCAATGCAATTTTTACTCTCATTACAAAAGGCAACAAATTCACAATGTATACAAAATACATTAATTATATGATTTATAATATAATTATATGTAAACATTAAAACTATTTAATTATCACTTATTTATTACAGTTTATTTAAGAAACATAATTACTAAAAAATCATCATCATTCATCAAATGAATTTGTGTCATTTCCCTCAAAGGGTCTGTAGGTACCACGGCCACGGTTAGATAATTAGGTAACTATTTACCTAAACAGAATTCCATAATTTACTCTAAATGTATTCAATCTTCGTGGTTATGGTATTAAAAAAAAAAATTGTCTAAGTTTAAATACAAAATCCAAAAACACGTTTTTGAAATACTTTAAATGATTACTAATATTTAAATACTTAATAAGTTTCCACATAATAATATTTGTTGTTGATGTGGACAAGTAGTCAGTAATACAGTATGTTATTATAACTATTTTTAGCTATGATTTTTAACTAAGCACTGTGTGTACTCTAACGTATAATTCGCGTCGAATATCATAATAAAAATGTATATTTTCCCACCAAAAACCTCATTATTAACAAATAACTATGTTTCAATTCTAACCGTACCTATATAACATTATACCTATATTACCTATGTGTGTTTTAAATTCGATTATTTCGTTCATCATTTACGGAGATGGAGATCGCTTCATCCGATGAATATATAGCGACTATATTGACTAATGTATTATATTTTGGTGCGCGTGAAGGCCAAGTCGTTTCGAAAGGATAGAAAGGAAAAAGATTTTAAAAATTTGTTAATCGATCAAAATCGATATCGACACAATTTTTGAAGTCGTATCTTTATACGTGTGGTCTGCAATCTGTCACCGCCTTTTTTCTGCTATATATTATACATATATAGTTCAGTTGCGTGGCCAGGATTAAAATTTTTGGGTGGGGCTGATAATTTGTTATCTAGGGGGGTAGGCTTATCTATGAATTTAGAATGCTGCAGATGTCGTGGGCACAATGCACATAACGTTTTAGCCTTAGCCTTAGCCTTAGCCTTAGCCTAGCCTTAGCCTTAGCCTCAATGAAAGCATTTTTAAATTTCGGGGAAGATCGTCTAGCGTTCTCGGCCCCGGGCCAAAATTTCTGCTAGTTGATCCGATGTAGCATATCGACTGTACTGCAGCCACAGGCCATATAGGCGGTACCCATCATATTTATATTATTATAATATTCGACGACATAATCGAATGCCGTCATAAAAACTTTATAATAATACGAGTCCGTAAAGTTTTTTTTTTTTATTTTCACTTGATGTGTCGCGGGACAGCGTTGATAAATGTGAAATATTTTTAGTACAAAAGTTATGACTACCTATATCATCACTATCGCGAATGCACGGATATTTTTTTTATGAATTACCTATATAATATTATATACAATATACATATTTATTTTTTTTTTATGGGATGTCGTTCAATACAATAAAATTACGTCCCGCAGTCGTTTTATTTCGAAAGACGAATATTATATGCTCACGATTGCAGCAATAACACGGCGTTCATATATATTATATATTTTTAGATTCGCGTGTTCTCCTAGGGTTGTTTGGATGTTTTCATCCAATGTTCGCTTTATAATATTATCATACTGTTTCTGCGACAACGTGGCCGAGGAATTCGCGGATCCAAAATCGTTTTTAAAGTTATTGACGCTGAAATGAGTGAAAGGAGCGTTAAACGTTCGCGTAATATGTTATAGTGTGCGTTTGCTCTGTTATATAGGTATATTTTGAGTATATTGATTGAATATACTTCTGTACAAATACATTAATAATACGGTATGTATATACAGCACAATATTATTGTATTTCGGGGGTTAGAGGGAAGAATCGTGAAACTCGTTATGTGTTGTATATTATATTATAATATACTTTGTAATAAACTTTTCGTCGACGAGTTTTAAGTTTGCAACTTTCAGAAAAGTCATTAGAATTTCACATAATGCCGTACGCGTTTGATAAATTATTTTATCGTTGCCTTCGTCGCCTTTGTATCGTCAGTGCGCGCACTCGCAGTTTTGTTAGATAGCTTATAATACGTGAAACCCTATTCGAGTGCATACCGCGCACATTATCCTATATTCAACAATTCAACGTTTTAATCGATGTTACTTTGTATATTATTAATAATTGTATAATATATATATATAGGTATTCGAGCTGGGGATTCGTTGGGTACATTGTATAATGTACTCTCGGAGAATATCGTGAAATCGGCCGCGAGACAAACCACGAAAAAGTTTATTGCACGGTACACTAATTCGATTGTGAGTTCCAGTTTCTCAATGTAATCCATTTAAAACGTCATAATTTATTCACTTAGGGTTTGCGCAGAGTTGTATTCGGCATAGGTATAGGACGTATTATAGGTATACTATTACCTACACTGTGCCCGACCGAACGGACATTTGTTGCCACGGTTACCGCGATATCGTCATTGTCGAAGCAATGAGTTTATTGTTTAATGTCTATTACGAAATGATACTTCAAGCATGTTTGCATGTTTGCTAGTCGCATTTCGTGTTCAAATATTTATGAGTTTTTTTTCTTTTTTTGAAACGTTGGTTTTTTTTTAGGATATTTTAATAGGTGGGCACCTGTATGAACCATTTATAGTTTTTAAATACCACGTTATTTTCGAATACTTTTGACCTTCGAACAAAATTTATAACTCACGTATAAAAACCGGAGAATACGCTCTGCTGTATAGAAAGTCTATCGATAGTTTAGGGTCTCGAGCTCGTGTTCGTCGCCATAGAGTAATAGGTCACTGTAACGGATGTATTAAATTTGAATTCAATGGTGAATCTTTGTACCTATATATTGTATCAATAATGAATTTGAACGGACACAGTAATGTCAGCCTCTGTTTCTGATGAAAGTTGTCGTTATGTTACGTAAATTTATACTATTGTTAGTATTTTCTTGATCCAGTAAAATTTTAGTCATTTTTCTAAGAATATTGCATACAACTTACTTATACGTATACTCGTGAAGAAGTCAATTTCCGTTGGATGGTGCGTAAATATGTTTGTGGGTATTTATGTAGGTTAAAATTACTATAAATATTTTGATATAAAATGGAGTAAATTGCATACTTAAGAATACAACAATATATTATGTACTGTATAGTTTCATGTGATTACAATTAATATTCTTTGAATTAAAACAAAATTACAAAAATCGTTATTTCAAATTGAAATATATAATATTGTGTCCTAATGTCAAACGTTTATAAAAAAACTTGATTACTATTTTTCCCCGACGGGTTCTTTAGAATTTTTGTAAGAAGAACGTATAAAAAAACCATGTACTTAACTACTATTTGTATATCGATAGAGTTAGAAAAAAATGTATCATCATAAATTGAAAAAAGTGGACATTTTCAAATGCCTATAAAAAATAGCTTTAAATATTATAATCTAAATATTTTCAAAATATCATTGTATTTGAATCTATTATTTTATTTACAATATTTTTTGACCGAAAAAATAAACATTTCATTGGACCATAAATGACTCAAAAAGTTCCCAAAGCCCAAACCATTTTTAAAATTGTTTCTAAAAAATGTTACCTAATATAAAATATACTTGGTGAACGTTTCAAGTCTCAACAGTAAACAGTTATTATTTTTGACTGACAATAAAAAAAAACAACTATTAGAGTAACTATCGGTGTTGCGTAAATACGAATTCCCATTTGTACAAAGTTTTTCGTTAGTTTTTCCTGTTATTAATAAAAGATCTGGCAATTACCAACTATTTATAACTATTATAACTATCCAATTATCCACCAATTTAAAATTTTGACTTCCTGAAACCACCCCCAATGTTGAAATGGAATATTAAAATGTAATGGTCCAAAACGTGCGAAGACACACACACAAAACCAACAAAACGTATGATTGTAAATCCAATACATTCCTCGCTCTGCTACGAAACCAAAACGGGTGGGGAGCGTCAGTTTTTAAAGCTCACGCGCGAATTGATTATCATCATTATTTTTGTGGAATAAAACGTCTACATCAATATTCGTTTGATTATTGGTCGTATTTTACTTGACCGTGACACGTCAAAGGTCAAACGTGTAAGATATAAATAGATAAATATTTTTTTTTACGAATCCCGAATGCGCGATTTGCAATTACTGAACCGATAGATAGGTAGTAATAATATTTTTGTAGATCCCGATAATTATAATTACACGTGTTATTGAAAACTTACACTGTTGACGTACTATAAGATATAATTATTGACCCTCCATAATATAAGGAGGTAAACATAAATTATGGGAAACTCTGTTTAAATTTTAAAATAATAATAATAATAATAATAATAATAATAATTTGTTCGAATAAATAAAACGAGTTGGCATTATACCTATACATCTCGACGTATAATATAGTATACCTACCTACTTAACTTTACTGTTAAAAATGTGTATTTCGACAAATTTGTGTTGAGATGGTGTTTGAACATTAATAGTTTATTTATTTTGTCCAATGATAAATTAATATATATTTTTTTTTCAGGTAACATAATATTGTAATTATATTATATGAGTATATAACTATAATTTATACGATTGAAAATGTTCGAATCACTGAATGCGTTTACTTGACGGATTGAGTAAGGAACGATCAATAATTGTATTTTATGGCTGCAGTAGAATAGACTATTTTGAGTATTTTTGATTCATCGCATTTTGCGGTCAGTCGGTATAGGTTGTGAAAATTTTTCATTTACCTGACCTTAGCGGTGATTACAAAAGTTGTGCGAGGCCCCGACAGTAATAAAATACATAAACATTATCATAAAACCTAAGCGACCAATGTGTATATACTTATTGGTATACTAGCATGGTTACCAATATGTATACTTATTGGTATACTAGCATGGTACACCTATGTAAAACCGCGTATTAACATGAAGTATCTATGGCTACTGAAATACAAGCATATCCTGATAATTAGGTACGAAATTATGATTACTTAGTGGCCGAGTTCATGGTCGGTCATCATCGTTATCGTGAGTCGAGAATCGCGTGCGTTAGTAAACGGCAATGTCGTCATTGATTTGAACTACCAGATCGGACCGCAATTTAGGTACTCAATGATTACACAGCTCAGTAAAAAATATAAATGTATTGGTATACTTTTATATATTATATTTCTATAAGTGAATTCACAAACAGCTCACCAACTGTAATATTATCATTATTTTTAGATTATACCTAAGTAAAATATTAGCGACCTGCAGGACTCCATAATTGTGTCGAAAACCTTTTGCCGAATAATTAGCACCGCACATACACCCTCATCGATACGTATAAAATAAATAATATACAGAGTGATCTTTTCTTTAATGAATTAAAATGATAGTCCTTATTTATGGTTTTATACTTTTAGATAAGATATAAAATATAATGTTATTATGCAATATTTAGTCCAGTAGCTACTTTCCATATTCGGGCACTTTTTAAAAAATCAATATTTTAGTAAACTTATATAAGTTAAAATATAATTTGTATATTATTATATAGGTAGAGGCCCTTTATTTTCTAAACCTATTATGGTGAACTATTATTATTATACTTACTACTTTTCCTCAGGGGAAACACTATACAGTGTTATGGCCGTTACGGGTATGAACCCACGGCCCCGAGACCTAAACTGACTTTAATTATAGTTGGTTCAGACTGGTCATTCACTCATTCAGGCTGGTGGTCGAGCGTCGGACTAACAACCTCTCAAATACTTTCTTTGTTGTGAATCTTCAAACTAAGCGGAATAATGGGGAGACTTAGTGAACGCTGTGAAACGCCTAAATGGCATATAAAGCAAAAATATTATCCTTAGTAAGTTGTGCAAAGTTCTCTAGTTAGATAACTCAAAAATTACTCGTCCGAATTTGAATTTAGACGCATTACAGTTTTCAAAATTCACCTACTTGACAATTTACAGTAAAAAAAAGGCTCTTATTTGAAAAAAAGAAGTTTGTACAGCCACAACAAGACTTTTGAAATGATAAAATGATAAGAAAAAAACAATTTTTGACTTACTAAAAAAATAAATCACGCTTCTATACAAAAGAAACCATTTATTACTGCCAAGCACATTTAAATTATAGTAAATAAGTACTATAGGTCAAGAAAAAAACAATTTTAAAATTTCACTATTTTTTTTCAACCTTTTCAATTTTTAATCCCATTGTCGGTTTCTTTTAACCAGGTTATCTGATTTCAAAATAAACGCAGGAATAATCATGTAGAATGTTTGTTATATTTTACATTTAAAGTACGTTAATTTAATTTTTTTAAGTTATTTGTTAATTTCTATTGTTAATAATCTTAATGTACTTAACATACTGATTTTGTTTTAGTCTATCGATAACAATATTTGTCCGAAATCTTTAAAAATACTGTCGGAATTTTAATAGTATAATCAATACATTAAAAAATAATGTTATTATTAAAAGAAGAATTGAAGCTCTCCCAAAGTTCCAACACATTCCTGTGAAAGCCACTGTCTATCCTGTAAAATGTAATATAAATAATAATGACAGTAATAATATTATTAATAACGTGGCGTATTTTACACAATATTGTATCATTATAAAATATAATTTTTGTTTTTGTATCATATTTTTTATGAACGTCTACAAGACGAATTTAAACTAATATTTTTTTATCATCGTTTATTTTAACGTCAATACGTCATTATATATTTTAACGTCACAAATCGTTATTAATTTGTTACTCTGAAAACTTGTTTGTAGTCGAACACGTGCGACAAGTTCTATGAATTATTATACAGCATAACAAATTGTAAAAAGTTCATAATATAATGGCTGGTGTAAATATAACAAAACAGACGTCGTTAAAAGAAAAAAAAATTAACTGGGTTATGAAAAATGTACAACGTAATACGTAAGCGACAGATTTTGTAAAATACCTAAAAATTATTATTTACTTAAAACACTTTTTGTTGTCATAATATGTGACCTAATATAATAACGTGCAGAGCTCAGAGTTTTATGCGATCTCATAAAATATTTTTAGGTACGTGTAAAATGAAATTCGAAAAATTAAACAAACTAAAATGAACGGATTAAAAGAGTAATACAATTATTTTCATAAATTCAAATTGAAACAAAAATATGAAAATAGGATGTCTGATAAAAAAAATGATGGACACTGAACGTGTTCACCTAATTGGGACCACCTACGGACAATAATACATTTTTATACGAAAGACTGATTTTGTTGCAGTTAATACGTAGGTCAAGATACATTCAATTCGGTACTTATAAATGTTAGACGTTTATTGCGAAAAGGTGGTCACCATAGGCCAGATACGATTATTCACTATATCTACCTATTGGGTAACCCGTGTACGGTAAATTAATATTTTTATTACACTTATTAAGTTTTACTCTCTCAATATAAATACGAAGTACCTGGTATTTATTTAATTTTTTTTTCATACAGTTCCCATCTCCATCTCCATAAAAACAAATTTACGGGTCTTGGGAGGAAAAAAAAGATACAGAATAATATGCAAAAGTGCGCGAGATACAATTTTAAATTTTAAAGCTGTAGGTACCCATAGACGTCGTGAAAAGAAATTTATTTATTTCCTTGTAAAATTTCAAACATAGCACTGGTGAACAAATGATAATAATATGGAAACGCATAAAGTCTCGAGACCTAATAATAACATATTGTTATAATGTTATTATTGTTGTTGGACGATTCTGAACGATACACTATTATTCAACAAATCTCATTGTTACGATTGCACACGGTATAAAGTGTGTTGTGCAATACTTAAAATAGATTGAAACTAGATGTGTGAATTTTTATTCTATGGAAACGACAATTGTCACATTGCAAATATTGAGAAATGACATTGTGTATTCTTGTATTTTTAGATTTTTATGAGCGGAGCGACAAACACGCATACAGGGCGATTCGCCAATCACCGTGCTTGGTGCTCGCCTTCCCGTTGTCCTTTAATGGTACATATTAAAACTCAGTTATTATTTGAAATCATATTGAGCTTAACTTAATTCCACATTTTCAAATATATATTGTATTTTTATTTTTGTAATTTGTGGGGTGTCCATACTCGATACAAACTTATATTTTTTTTCCAAATTCTTAAGCGGATAATAAATTTAAGTCTAAATCGGAATTCGCACGAGTGTTTTCTAATATTAACTTGATATACTAAGGATGATGATTAGGACTGTCAATTTAATGCCATAAAATAATGTGTTAAATATGCATGCTTTCATGCATTAAAACCAGGCCAAATGTAATTTAAAATATGAACTTAAAATTCAAAAAAATTCTCTATAAAAAGTCTTTATTAATAAACTGTTGAAATTAATAAATAATAATTAAAAATAATTTACAAAAAAAAAAATTATTTATTCTTCTAATTTGTAAAAGATTACGAATGTACATACGGAAAACGGATTTGTAGATATCAGAAAAATCTTGATTTTGGTATCGGTTTTATAAGATACTGGTTTATGAGGAAAAATTAGGCCAAATATATTAAAAATAAAAACATTTTAAGAAAATAAACATTAATATGAAAATATTGTGAAAACATGTAATTATAATATAATTTGGCTTAAATCATAAAATATGCAAAATATGCAAAAAATAAGATTTTGTATTAATTAAACTATAAATAAGTCAAACAAATTTTAACCGAATCAATTTTTTTATACGGTATTGTAAAAAAAAAACATGCATATTCATTAACTTCACAACCCTGATAATATGACCTTTAAATTTTAAATAGACTCCAGTGTATTATGCTTTAAGGAGAAATATTTAGGCAATTCACACGACATGAACATTTGGGCTATGTGTGAGTAGTAAATTAACATTAGCGTGTAATGTAATATTGGACAACCGCTGCCGGATGCGACTTTCACACAAGTAAATAATACTTCGCAAAAATTTAAAAAAAAATATCTTAATTTTAAGGTCCTTCAAAATTGCAAATCGACATCCTAAAAAGTCTAGATATTTTGTCAAAGAGTTTATACATAATATTGTATAAAAAATTAAAATCTGACATTCCGAAGTATGGGAAATTTACTATCGCTTATTGTTCTAAAACGTATAAAAAATTCGTGTGCCACGATCCCCTTAATACGTTTTACATAAAATATAAAATAGTTATCTATTATGATAATCAGTTTTGTCCTTATCGTTCTTGGACAATCTGTACAAATTAAACAATTTTAATTAATTACTATTGTTTTTATATAGACACAAAGCTTTTCCATATATTTTCGATTTAGGAATACGTATACATATTATATAGGTATATCAAAATATATAAAACAATTATTTTCTCAACAATTTACAGTAAAAAAAGAGTGACTGTTTAAATTTGAAAAAAAATAAGTTTGTATCATAGACTAATGGAAATTCTTGAATTGCAAATAAATCTATGTATTTGGAATCATGGTGTTGCCTATATATATTCATAAAGCTAGGATTTGAATAAAATATTCATTACTACGTACCTTAAAGAAAAATTGTAGTTGCATGCTCGGGGAATCACTCTGTATATATGATATCGGTCTAACAAAATAATGTACTGTGCGAAGTAATATGGTGCGAAATGAGCTACTTATTATTTATTGTTTATGGGCTGTTTGGTGCATTATACATTATTTGTTATGTATTTACATCTCTCCTAATACGGTTTGTAGTTTTGAGCAAATCGTATAGTATTGTAACTTGCAAGACTCGACATTTTAATACGTATTAGCATTGTTTATTCATCAACATTATTAAGTTTATCATATTGTAACGTCTGATGAACATTTCAGAGTTCGATAATCATATTAATTGTAGTTCAAACTTCTGTAAATTATTTGTAAGAGCGATTACCGTTTTAGATATTAATTTTCATAAGTCATGATATATGCAAATAAACCGAGTTCGGGTCGGAATCGTTGCAACAGTATAATATTGCGCTTTCTATACAATATGCTCTCTTTAGATGTGAAACGATCTACGTCGCATAATATTATTGACTTGCTCCGATACGACGATGACCGCGTGAATGCGTTTTTTGTGCGTATTTCAAAGAAATAACGAAATAAGAAATAAGAAATAATAGAATATTAAAATTGAGATTAGATCAAAGGTCAAATATTTAAAGGACGCGCCGTGTAAATAAAACGCACTTCTATAGGTTAGGCAATCGTTACGGAAGTCGCGATTAGAACTCAAATTTCTTAGCCAGCAAGCAATTTTTGGTCGTATAAAAACGGTTCCAGCTCCGTACCTTGCGTTAAAAATTTTTTATTGGACAAAACATAGTATTTAAAATCTGTATTTACAAGTTATACATTAAGTAAATGTGATGATGATTGATTGACATGAAGGGGAAGTCGCCCGGTGGCGGCACCCCGTCTCCGTACCTAGAAAATGTTCTTTTAGCCGACAAATCGTCGCGAGATTTTGAGAGGAGTTCTGTGACGAAATCTCTAAGTTAACCTTTATAACTTGTATGAAAATCAAATCAATAATATCAGTCGCAATTTCAATTTCTACAATAATATATGTTTATTACGATATTACGCGAATATAATACCATATTAGGGTTTAATATTTGTTTTTTTTTATGGACACAGTCCACGAAAACTGTGGCCGCGCGTATAAAATAATTATAAACATGTACGATTTTACTCGTAGATTTCAAATCATATACTATTTATATTATTACGATTTAGTCTTATACAATGTTTTATCTTTATTTTTTTTTTTTTGTTAAAAAAAAATTGAATTAAAAATACAGACACATTCATTCTATCAGTCGGCTGAGCGTATAATATTAAATTAATGTTTCCCAAAAAAACATCTTCACACACACGCGTGTTAATATTTGTATATTTATGATTTCGTATAATATTCTAATGTATATTAATTACACAATATAATATGCGTTTGTTAGAATCTTATAAAAAACAATTAAACAAAAATATGCGCTGCCTGCACACAGCACACGGCAGATATATATGTTAAAACACACACGCACACACACACACACACACACACATATTTTTTTATAAAAAATAGCTAAATCGTTTTATATAACAAAAACCAAAACATATCACCCATGTACGGAGGTTTACCCATCGATGATCTCGTGGTCACATTCGATTCAAGGTTTCGCTATTTCTATTTGCTGCATGCCGTCGGTTCGCGGAAATTTCGGTTCGGTTGTGACTTGTGGATATTATATTAAATTTTAACGCGAGAATTCGTTTAACCTCACGGTTTTTAACACCAAATTTAGTTGATCTTAATGTACCTCTTTCCTCGTTTCCGGTAAGCGTATAATCGCTAATATCGTATAATAGGTACCCATGACACGGACATTTGCGATCCGATGACGACGACGACTATGACGAAGGTTACAATACTGAGTGGGTCTCGTGAATATTGGGGCCAAAAACAAATGGACATAACTTCCAGGTTATTTCCGACTTAAAATTATTTTATTAACATTTAATTGTAAATTAGTCTGCCTACCCATATATACGCCTGGACGGTCTGGTGAGCAGAACTATTTTACGTGGTTCGCGAGTCGTACTACTTATATAATATTATTATTCGCAATAATAGTGGAAGGTACAATTTCGTGCGGGGTTTTCGATTGAAAAAATACATTCAAATGTTTTTCGATCCCCCTAAAAATAATGTTAGATTCTGAGGGGACCGATGAATGTATAGTTTTTCCAATGATGTGTGTTCCTTTTTTTTTGTCTTCTTTTTATCTTGTTTTTTGTGTATATTTTATGTAATAGAAAAAATGTTTTGATCTTAAAGTTCCAGGAAAATCCTGGTAGAAATTAGGTATGTTTTTTTACTTTGGAAAGCTAGGAAAATAAATTTCTCAGTATTGTTAAGATGGTCGGAAAAAAACCGGATTTTGTTTTTTTTTTATTGTGATTCAAACACGAATAACATCAGAGATGATTTAACAACATAATGTACAAGATATGTTATTATAAAAATCAAATTATATCTCAGGGGTGCCCAAACATTTTTCCTAATATAATAATAGGTACTATTTCTTGTTCTGACTTCATATTATTTTCCATTATATTATCCTGCTCGCGACTCTTCTATAGCTGAACACCCCCGTTTTATCAGTATTTATATTTATTATATATATTTAATTTCACAAAAAATACAAATGATTTAGTAATGTGTACGATCCTTAATGTCCTCGTTTTGCCCTATTCTTACATTGCATTCAACTGTAGGAAATATTTATAAATTATTAATGTGACAACTAACAATATTAACATATTGTATTGCTGGTATAATGTAATATGTGTATATACCTATACGTATATAAAACGTCATATTATACTCATATTATTATTTTTGTAAGAAATCAATTTTTTTTTCGTTGCGACGGTGACGGTAAAAATGATTAGATATCGATCTCATTTTTTTATTAACATCGTAATACTTTTATTGTGAATAAAAAAAAAAAGGTTACGATACATAATTGGACATGGGATATTATATTGTACATACGCGTCAATATGTATATAATATGTTGGCCAAAGTTCAACTATTATATTCGTACGTCATCCTCATTCCTCTCGAAGGTTTCTTACAACAAATTTAATTAGTTGACTAATTCGTATTTAGTGTTCGTATGAAGCATATTATTACAATATATTATATTTTTTTTGTATTATTATATTCCCACAAATAGAAAAACATATTTTGTATTTTTTTCCGAATCTGCAGGAGAAGCATATCATAAGCGACATGAATGTGTTTAAACTTTTGTTAAGATGCCCAGTTAAGTCATGTTCACAAAACGTTAACTGCGCAAACACATAGTATTTACACATTTACATCGCTGTTTTTTTTTCTACATTGAAATTAACATATTACCTACATTGTTGCGATGTGTTATCTCTATATATAAGAGAAAGTATACTTTACCAATAATCAACGTACAGCCAAAACTACCGTACGGATTTATTTGAAATTTTCAGGATATGTACTTATTACTATGTATAGGCGCACTAAGAAAGAATTTTTCGAAATTCTCATTTTAAAGGGTTGAAATTGGCAAAAATAAATTTTTACGTGTAATTTGTATATCTATATTCATATAACAATAACAATAGCAGTCGACCGATAACGGGAAATACGGTACGGCACGGCGGCCCAAGGGTTTCCATCTACCTGGACTCTGACCTTTTTTTTGTGTGTGTATTTTATCAAAAATTTTTTTATCTATATATTACTATATCTATCCACTTATCTATCTCTATAATATATAAATTTGCCTTGGACGCTCCATCACACGTAAACGGCTGCCACCGATTTGGCTAATTCTTTTTTTCGTGTGTTCACAATATTGTCAGGAGAAGGTTCTTAACTCTCGATAAGATAATTAAGAAAATCCACCGAAAAGTAGAAAAATTTGGATGTAATTGCCATCTGTCCAGTAAGAATAGAAACTAAATAATATTATATTTTCGTTTATTGTAAGGTTGCTATTGGTCATGATTGAATATGAATATAATTTTAGACCTGTTGCTATGTAGCTTAGTAAAAACGGTATTCCAAGACTAATTTTTCGACACATACACATCGTAATATCAACGTGTTGATGAAACATTCGTAATTACGTACGGTACGCACTTCAAGGAGTCTGCAATCCACCGCAGGTGGATTCCTACCTGAAAACATACTACGTGTCTCACGCATACAATACATACAAGCGTAGTGTCTCTCGGGTAATATATACAAGATGATCGATGAAAATTTTTAAGTTTTGAACATCATACACCGAATTTTAAATAAACAAATTGAATAAAGTTTGAATCCTATAGAGTTGGTACATATTTTAACGAGCAACGCAATGAACGGGATCAGCTATGAAATATATACAATTAATGCATTTTTCAGTTCTTGAACTTATGCACATAAGTTATATTGGCTATTGCCAACTATTTCACCTGAGGTAATTTTTGCCCGGGCAACGCCGGGTGGGACAGCTAGTAACTTATATAGATATGGTTATAATAACTGAATTTTAGAAAATTCTATTTTTTTTATAAATAACTTAAATATAATATGTAAATTCAAAAGGGTCATGAATATAAGTTTTGCATAATCTTTATATTTGAATTGCAACATTTGAGACCAGTTTGTTTTCAAAATGTTGCAAAGATATATTAACATTATTCTTATAACGCGTACCTATATTAGTATATCATATACGGAGTGATTATTTTACGAGAAACACGCATTTATTTCGAAAAAAAGCATTTTAACATTTAGGTACCTAATTTGAAAACATTTCATAACATTTTTGAAAAATAATAATATTTTTACTATTTGTATCGTTTTAATTTTAAATGTATTTTATTTTCCTGAAAACTTTTGTGAAATTAAATCGAATTCCTACAGAATAGTTAATTACCTAGTTATAAGTACCTATTTAAAGTTTGGACAAGCGGAATAGTAGATCAAAATTTTGCGGAGTATATTAAAGTGACACTTCAGTACTTCACTATACGCTGATCGAAACGTACATTTCATCGACACTTTAAAATTTAAATGCGTAAAACTAATTATTATCGCGTCGTTCAGAATTTGATTTTTATAAATAAAAATTCTCAGAAAAATATTCTGTAAGAATTTTAGATTAAAAATATATTATGTTGAAATTCAAAAGTAAATGATTTGAACGATGAAAATAGCAACAACTTAACTTCTTTAAAAAAGTTGTTTTTTAATAACTTCAAAATATGTAAAACAAAGAATTACTTCAAAACTTAATAGTGCATATTTATTGCAGTGATTTAATCAATGATCAGGTGCACTTGAAAGTTTGAAACTTACTTCACAACAGAGCGAGTTGAGGTTGTTTTTAAAAATTTTTTGTTTGATTGCGGTGCATTGGTTTTTACTAATTGTCGATTGTAGATTTTATATGCCGGTTATAGTTTTATGATTATTTTCACGAATTTTTTTCTCAGTTTTGTATGCTTACAAATATTTTATAATCGGAAAATTATTAATAGTTTTCTTCGCGATTTACGGTATTTCAAAATATCCCATATCAGTAATAGTTAACTATCGTTTTTTTTAAAAAATCAAATCTGTTTTACAATAACGTCTCATATTGTATGTTACTTTTTGACTTTGGTACACATTATAGGTAGTTATCGTATTATTATATTATAACGTTTTGGTATTTGCGATACGGATGTATTTTAACTGCGTATTTCGCAAAATGTAGAACTATATCAGTGGCCGTTTAAAGATCGACACAATGACTCCGTATAAAATATGTATGCGCCTGTATAAGTATACAACCATAAACCACAGCGAACAGTTGTAGTTGTCGTATAGACGTTGTGCTTCATCATTATTTCCAGTCGCAACAGAAGTATTTAATATACATTATGACGATGACTAATTCGACTGTATTATAATAATATATATATAAATAGGTTATTTGTACCATCATTATATCGTGTATACCTAATTAGATTGAAGTGTACGTACCTATATTTTGCACGCGTAACCAAATGAGCGCGACTTGAACTCCACCACCGAATCGGTTTATTTAGTAGACGTGTAAAGATTATAATACACTTACGTAACAGTAATAGCGTAAGTATCCGTGTGCATGCATAATTATCAATTATATGCACAATATAATATCATGGTGTATACCAAAATTATTTTGTAACCATGTGTCTTATCTATATATATATGTATATTGTGTGCAGTTAATTAATTGGAAAGTCAACTGCTATAATAGTTCGAAATACCAACGATGCTGATATTGTAATGCAGTTTTTTTTTAAAATTTAATATATGACTATTTATAATACCCTTATCTTTACCAAGGTCTAAAAAAAAATAATTCAAAAACCGCTTAAAATGTTTTTTTGATTTTGTCAAAACTTGTTTTGTAGAGTTATTTACTTATGATAATATGGAGAAAAAAACAATTATGGAATTGGTTGAATTCAGGATAAATGAAAGCAAATTATTTTTTTATTTTTTTTTTTTTTATTTATTTAAGGCTTCAAATACAAAGTTTATTAGCCTACAATTAGGGTTTTTACATTAATAATTTATAAATACAGTTTAAAAGTTTATGGTTATGATGTGGCGTCGTTGATCCATTGCTTTATATGTTCGTGGTGAGGTCGGCCATCTTGATGAAGTTTGTAATGTTTTTTTCTGTACAGCCTAATAACTACCTATTGTTTTTGTAAAATTTTATGGTTTTCACACTTTAATAACTAAATGATAAGCCAATAGGTAATGAAGAACACACTGCCTGTTGAAATTGTATGCATTATTTTTTTATTTCTTTCTATAATATTATTCAATATGACGATATACCCTATATGTATATCCACCGTGAACTGCCACGCAAAAGTCCATTTTTTAGGCCCATCTTTGTAATTAAATTAAAGTGTCGCTGGGAAGATCTCGCACATTTTTTAATTACCTATAGCTCTATTTTCGTTACAAACTCAACTGTCATTTAAGATCGGAGGCCTATAAAATTGACTGAGCTATTCTTGCGTGACCGAACGCTCGTCATGTCAACCAAACAGTCTTCTATAATTATAAGTTTTGAACGTATTGTTATTTATTGTTTCTGTACGCGATGAGGTCCTGTGACTCCCGGATATGGACCTGAGGTCGTAAATAGTTTAGTATAAAGTTTTTTTTTACATTAAATTTATAATTGTTGTCAGTCATAAGACCCATTATACAATACAGCACCTATTGTAATATTATTGTTTGGTTGCAATCACGTAGATAGTATGGTTGCACTGGTTGCAGTGCATGCAGTACATACGATGTATACATTCTACAGGACGTTTATGACCCACAAATGTTCTCCCGAAATCAGCTGATTTTACCTGAGATTCTGCAGTGCCGTCCATCGGTTTGATTATAAAACCTTAAACCTTTAATACTTAATAATATCCATAACATTTTACCATTTGGTTAGTCATTATATAAATCCGCTGAAAGAGCTGTATTATGATCTTATAGGTATTTGGTGGAGGATATTCGGGACACACTTTTTCTCCTTTTGTTACCCAACCATACAATCTAAAACCGAGGTTGCAATTCACCACGACGTTTCGGACCTGCAGATATCGATTTTTATATCACGTCCAAAATGATGTCATATATTTTATATATAAACTCGACATCATTAATATAATCATAAGCGTGCGCAGACGTTATTGCCAGGGTAGTCGTAGATTATAATATAGTTTAACTATTCAAGAAAACTTAAAAGTTCTGTTCTCTAACTACCATTCGGGAGATGTCAAGAGGGTAATATTTTTTAACCACTTTATATTTACTGACCACTATTAAAATCAAATGCACACTTAAGATAATCACTGCAATAAAACACATAAATAAAAAATAACCTTTTTTTTTACAAATTTACAACTTTTTGATTTATCCAATTCTACAATAGTGATTTCTTACCGTCTATAGTCAGACTCCCATACTAATAATAGGCATACGGAATAATTTATCAAGTACGATTCCCTTGTAGTAAAGAATTTGTCCAAATTCTGATTTTCAGCATTTTTAAGTTAAGGCCATATTTTACTTAGATTTGTTTATACTTTTTAAGATGTATCGTGTGACGCATATACAAACTTTTTTATTTTCGAAACGATGAGCACATTATTTCCTGTAAATTATTGATCAAATCATTTTTACGAAACCTTAATAGTTTAATGAAATATAAAAATTCATGTATTATTTAATATAGGTACTATCTACTTATATTCTCAGACAATTGCAGCAAATTATAAAATGCTAATATATTGAAAACACCTTTTATAAGTTATAACTATAATTTTAAAATCATATCGTTAAAGCCCCCATTTAAACTAACCCTATATTATTATCATAGACTATTTTTCTCAGCTGTTAAAGTTTAATAATAATTCAGAAACTATAATTTTCGAATTTTTATTTAAAAATATCAACCAAAAAAATATAATTTGCTTCACAGCTTTGAGTTAAAAAAGTGTGGTTTCCATTTGAAACAAAATGTTTGTATCGTCCACTAGTCACTCAATAAAATATAAACGGCATAGGATGTGTAAATATTTGAAAATTCTGTCTTTACAAGTATACTTAATAGTTCAGGGAATCGCAGTTTAAATAAATCCATTTCAAAAGAAAAATGAGAGTGAGCGCGTGTCTGAAGGTGAATCATTCTGTATAGGTACGATGCATTATAATTTATATAATTGAACATAATATTAATTATTTTCTTACAAACCGAATGTTACCGGTCAATTTAGTATACATTCTATATACGTACCTATTATATCACATAATATTATATTATGTATTGGTTATGATTTTGTTATCAGACATAATATTAACGTCTAATAATTATTATCTATTATAATACCCATATAATCGCGTGTGCAAGAAAAAAAAGTTCACATTGTAGTCGACTGCCTTCCCAGATTACCTCGTGCGAACGCTTATTTGAATGTAATAACACAACGTCCATAATATAATAATTATACAGTGTGATTCGCCAAGCATAAGCACCCCTTTATTCGTTCAACAATGCAATTTTTCAAAATCTGTTTTTTGGAATTTTTAAATATGCTTATACTTAAAAACTTCTTAAGATTTTTCGTACTATTACCATTTACTGTCCCGCGGAGATACAAGATTATATTTTTCAAAGAGAACACCCCTTTTTACACTGTAAATTATTAGGCTACAGTAATTCTTAAATATTACATAGGTAGTATATTTTATATTATTTAATGTAAAATCTGCATTATTAAGGACTATAGTCTATAATATATTATTATTATTAGTACATAATGTTTAACGATCTAGAAACTATACTCATTCGATTTATTATTAATATTTTATTTCGATGCATCTGCAACATTTTTTAAAAAAATAATCTGGCTTAACAATTCACGCTATAAAAAATGTATTTAGCTATAGAACGCTGTTGGTGAAAAAGCAAATTTAAGTATTAAAAATATTTTTCCTTATCTCGTTCTTATACCTACTTAAAGAATTCTGAAAATGATAATTTAAATAAATTCATTATTAAAGAGAAACACTAGGGTGAGCACTGAGCATGCTCGGCGAATTTCATCCTGTATACGTTCGTGGTCCCGGGGCGTAAATGTTTTTAATATTACCGCGTTGGGTATAACCGACCTACCTACCTGCTACCAAAGGTTCTACACGTCGGCTGAATCTGTAAAGCCGGGTTCACGCCACTGCACCGTTTCGTGTCGTGTTCCGTACAATAATTAATACGTAGGTAACAAATTGTCGGTTAGGTACAAGTTGGATTTATTCAACTCTATATTATATACCTACATGACACGCGGTATATGTACAGCGTAAACCCGGCTTGAGCCGTAATAAGTTATTGCGGTGTAGAACTTACGAGGGACGATCGGGAGGCCTGTTTTGGCTGCACATAAAATGGAAGCGAAATGAATTTGCAATCGCGTTGATGATGGCAACAGGTATCACCTCTTCTTCGTAGTGCAATGATAATAATGTGTAACCTACTGCTGGCGATTATTTAATCACAAAAATAGGTATTATGGTTAACGTTTATAATGTATGTCTTGACGTAGGAAACTTTAATAACCGAGTCGAACGTAAAATTCCCATTCCCAGCCTCGTAGTCGCAGGCCACACCTAAAGACGTTTCGTTCGTCCACGACGTATCTATTTAATATGATTAATTATTTTTACGGAAAATATTCCATTTATATATAATTATAAGTACAATAATTATAGAAGATATGATAGTAATATATTATAGGTATACATTTTATGTGTGAAAAACAAAGTCAACGATTTACTATAATATAATACCTACCTACCTATAAATTAATAAGCTATATTAAGGAAAATGAAATCATACATATTAATCACATCGCAACACAGGTACTGTTGTAAAATAATAATTGCATCACACTGTAACAGATAGATTTTATATAAATGTTTATTACAAAAACACACAGGTATTATCTACTTTAACAAAATATCAACGACTGACATGGGTATTAGGAACTATTACCCGAAATAACACGGAATAGGTTATTAGTAATTATTGTTTATTAAAAATGTATCCTAATTATTAGGTATGACGTGCATCATCATTATTTCTGATTACTCATTTAAAAGTCACTAAATCAAGATAATATCTTCCGCGATTTTGCAAAGTTGACGTACTTAAACATCTTAATATCCCATCACATAATGAGGGTGAGCTGGTATTTTTTTTTCTAAACTTAAAGTAGCAGAGGAAGCGTATAGTATATACGAATATGCATTTAAGACACATTCGAAAGACCGTGATTTGAGTTTGAGTCATAGTATTATAGGACACAATTATTATATAGTAATACGAGAACAGCAAAATATTATTATAGTTGCTGGGAACGAACTCGGGAGATCGGACATGGGCCTCGTGGTTTCTATCACTACTTGATTGGCGCCCGCGTTCTCTCCTCTGCCGTTCACACTGACACTCTTCTGACCAGCGTACCTCGTTCGGGTCGGATGGCGACGTACTTCGGCATTGAAAAGGACTCGTTTTTCATTTTCAATATTATAACGTTATTGCGCTCGGTGAGATCCAGTTAGGCATCAATATTATTATTAATTCTATAGTTGCTGGGAACGAAATCGGGAGATCGGACATGTGCATCGTGGTTTTTTATCACTACTTGATTGGCGCCCGCGTTCTCTCCTCGGCCGTGCACACTGGCACTCTTCTGACCAGCGTACCTCGTTCGGGTCGGATGGCGACGCGTACTGCGACATTGAAAAGTCTTTTATTCTCACTACACTATTATTCTGCTCGGTGAAATCCAGCGGTTCGGTCTCGAATAATAATGCCCCCTATCGATCAAAGAATAACGACGTCGCACTGGAAAATTCGATGAGTTATAATATTATTGTGGTTCAGCGTGTAATAACGGTTTGTTTTACGAGAAAAAGCGATTGCCGAACACTCTACTCATTCGCACCTATATATTATAGATACTTATTTACACATATATTATATTGCATTATACAGGGTCGCGCGGTCGTATCTGCGCAGCTGTTTACGAAACGCCGAAATCGGTTTTCCACGGCCAGTTCGTTTTTTAGTAGCCCGAAATAATAGTTTTAACACCGCGATGATAAAATATTATGAAAGTAATATAAATATTACAGAAACGAAAATCATTCAAATATTCAGACCGGTCGTCGTCGGCGGCGCTAACTACATACGTACAACCGCGAATAATGATAGTACAGGTCGACCGCGGAAATAATCGTCGACGATTGTGCCCAACACGTACGCCTCGGGGTCGTTTGGAAATTTGGTTTTGCAAATATTACTGTAGCGCGTGTTATTATTGTCAATATGTTTTTAAATATAATCGCTATAACACTGCCGAGCAGATTTATACCGAGACGGTCTGCAGCTGCAAGTCGCCGTGGTCAGCCGTTTTTTTTTTTGCAGGCAGTGGCGTATAATAATATTATGGAGCTCGATCAATTTAGGAGATGGGGAGGAGGGTGAAAGTTACGATTCATCTCGATATATACACAGCCTATTCCCCTCCCCCCGCCGCCACTTACACACAGAAAATAATAAGCCTTTTATGTTCAGCAATTTGCATTAATAATTTTTTTCTTTTTTAAATAATCGAAAACTAAAAAATAAATAATAATATAACTTATTATGGAAATGAACCCTTAGTAATAATATTTTTTATTTAGTAATCGAACTACGATCGCTCAAACTTCCGCTTCAATATTTCCATATGCATATATTTTATAACAATTATACTGATATCAATGCGCCCAATGAATATAAGTTATTGATGAAAACAAAACCACTGAAAAAAATCCAAAATAAAGGGGGGTGGTCATATGTGAAATCCCCCACTAATGTGTTTTATGGATAGATAAATGATATCATTCTCTCTTTTCGTTAATTACCATCTCATTGCCCGCATATCTTCCAAACCCATTATCGTGGAATAATTACCTTTAGTACACAAAATTAAATAACTCAAAATCTACAGGTTCGAATTTTGATTTTGACATGTCAATATGTCTAGAAAAATGACGCGCTACATAATTCACAGTTTAAAAGGGTAGTTGTTTCTCGAAAAATAGGAGTCTGTATCACCACAGGGCGCACCTTTAAATAATACGACAAGTGAGAATAATTTAAAAATCGATTAATTTTCGAAAATCACGATTCGAATAAATCCGAAAATAATATATGAAATACAAATCGAAAGAAAAAAACGGGGACGAGCATGGTCGGCGATCGCGTCGAATATCATACGCATTATATAATGTGCCTGTACGACGAAGAAGTCGGAAGTGTTCCTGCGCCATTCTACTGGTTTGCGTCGCATAGAACGATAATAATATTATATAGGTAGTCGCCGAGGCGAAACGCAATCAAATTCAGAACCGACCTCGCGAAACGACCCTGTGCGGCGGGCTAGAGGAAAAATGTACGCGGAGATCTGCGGTTTGCCAAAAGGCGGAAGTGGCGTGGTTCTTCTGCGTACAATGACTTGGATGCGAGTTTATATTATTATAAAACAATTCGCCATCTTCTCGTTAGCCGATCGATCGGACGTGAGACTCGCGCACGCACTCGTGACGATATGAATACAACACGACGTGCACTGTATTTTGGTGTAATTTTCCCCACCGGAAGGTATGTGCATAATAGAGTTGAATATTATAATACGCGTCGAGGAACAGCTATCGGCCGAGGAGATGCGTTTCCCCGCCAACTGCTTCAGCTGCAGATTATCCCAGCACTATCGTAATAATATTATATTATACTATTATTGTGCACATAAATTCGTTTGCCGTCGCCGTAACCTATATGTTATAATATAATATAAAATACACATATTTAACTATTATCTACACAATAATCACGTTACTTCGGGATGTTCGTTCACAATTCACGGCTATAAATTATTACGACATTATTATACTGTTATGATATATTTTCATCGCTATATATACTGCAGCCTGCAGATCGAGTTGGGTGCTTATTATACGACTCAATATTCGGCACGATATTCGGCACCGTCGATTTTGTGTGACCGTGCGCGAGAAGAAAATTATATTATAATATAGTATTATTATTATTGTTGTTGTTATCACATCGGACCACTGCAGACGTTTTTGAGGGGTAATCCATTGTAATCGGGCCCTGGTTTGTTTATGCATTCATGACACAATTTATATCTTTACACAATAAATGTATAAAATTGTCAGTTTGGTATCGAACAAAGGAAATTTAATATTATTATTGTTTGAAAAAAAAAATTCGAAGCGATATTTATCCATTTGTTTTTCCATGGAGCGTGTAGTGATGAAATATCTTCTTGCTTTAAGACTCAAGAGTTGTATCAAACATTTTAGTCGCCTCCTCATAGGGCCAACTAAAGAGTCGTGAATAATTGTGAATAAGTAAAAAAAAAAAAAATAATAATAAATTAAGAGTAGTGCGAGTAGCCACTAATTGATCATTATTTTCAAAAGTATAAAAGTTATATGAATTTAAAATATGATCCTTATGATGTAAACTTGAAAATTTAAGTAATCAGAAATTGAATAAATTATTTTTTAAAGGAAAACATTGGGTGAGCATCGTGTTTAGTGAACCACCTCATACATATTTCACGAATCATGTTTCCGCAACCAGCGCGCAGGTGCACAATTGAGTGATAAATTGATTTTATCACAATACTTTATAAACAATACAAACTTAATATAATATTATATATACCTATATAATATACTGGTTGTTACCAACGAGCTTTGAGACCAGAAATCGCGTTACGGCGTGTTTATTCCGTCTGACCAGCGATATAATAAAATGTTGTATATGATTGATAGTCGCTATTGCACGCGTGCACTTGACTTTGTACACATAATATTCGTCGTACTTAGGGTTTATATTTTTTTCAATTATATACATATAATATGTTGTTGGTTTATATAGTTAGCCATCTCGCATCACGACCGTCGTACTATCTAAATTAAGTCAGTGGTTGTTTATTTTGATTGTATAATTCGATACGTTGTTGGCGAAAATCAGTAAAATTGCGAAAAAATGAAAAAAAAACCTTCAAACCATCTGTCAAAAATATTGTTACTCGCATTCTTACGTGCATTGGTGCTCAATCATTACGTAAATAACTGTTACCTATGGAAATCGTTATGTAGCAATGCTAATATTATTATATATCCCACCCACCCGCAATGACAAGTGACATTGTCGTAATTATATTATAAAGATAATATTGTTATATTTTACTACCTATTATGAGTTATTGTGATGTGTAAAATAATAAATAGCCGATAATATATAAAAGCTATAGTCGAAAAATATGACTTAATGGCGCGCTTAGTCAGCTAATTGAGCGAGTGTGTCTGAGGTGTGTATAGTGTTGTCGCTAAAATCCGAAAACGATTAATCACGACGTTTTAAAAAAAATGATTTTGAGCACAGCTCATTAGCTGTTTAATAAATCATATTTAGTGGTTAAAACTTTATATACGCTTTAAAAAAACTAAAAAAAAAAAAATACCATGATAAACGATTATCTAGATTTTTTTCGCGACGCCTCGAATAATACCTATGATTCGAATAGCCTTTGGTAAGAATTATTTTCTGTTTTTCCAAAAATATTCCAAAAATTGCATTTTACCGAACAGTAATATTTCAAAGACAGCATGCGACATACATATACATTCATACTAAGCTTTTTAAATTACGGGGCTGAAAAAAACAATTTAATTATTCCGAACATTTTATTGTGATGTGCAGTAAATCGTCATATTCCATATTATATAGAAATACTAACAGTAAAATTTGGTGAAGCGATCAGCGGACCAACGACGTAATCGGTACTAGGATAGATTTTTAGAAGTTTTTTAGTACATTTTTAGTGTAGGCTTAGTAGGCCCTTGAATAGTAATTAGGTATTATTATTTTTATTAAGTCAATGTCATAACTACATATATTGTTCATAAAAACGTTTATTTCATTAATATTACAGAACGACACTATATGTATCAAACAAATTGGAAACAAACGTTTTAATGTTTGTCCAAGTCGTACAACAGTTGTATTTAGGCGTTTTTATACTTTGATAATAAATTCGATTTTATTCAAACTGCGGTATTCTTCTCTCAATCACTCGATTCGCTTTATCGCTTATCGGATGAAGGCTAAAAAATAACACAAACATTTCAGTGTATAAGTTCGCTGTCACCACACGATATCGTCGGGAAATAGTAGAAATGAATAGTATATAATAATACCTATCAACTATACTTATGTGTAACGGTTGCCTAATGAGACGCGAGTGACTGAGTGACAAGTTAGACGATTGTTTTGATTTTTATGCCTTTGTTTTTTGTTATAAATATTTATTGTTTATAGTTTATTCAATTTATACATTTGGTAAGTTAAATTAAAACAAAACAAAATGACTAGCCAATTTTATTCTTCAAACCTATTTTGAACACAGTGCTGAACTTAATTAATGACGACGATAGTATTATAATGTAATAGTCTATTATAGTACTTATACGTCAATCAAAATAAAAAAACATAATAAAACAAAATGTCGGGAACTCAATACCTAACGGTTCTTATACTTCCTTGTGTTTTGATTAAAAAACGCTTGACACGAGTTTAAACTGTTGTCTACGCGACCAGTCCAGCTAATGTCGTTAATTTTCCACGTCGTAAAATTCGTGGTAAACAACGCGTATAGTTTCAAAAGTTTATGGTATAAAAATATATATCCTTGGATCGAATGTATATTATTTATGCGATGATATTAATTTACTAAGTCGTTGCTATACACCTACGTGTCGCGCGACTGTGAAATAAAAAAAAAAAAAAAACATTATCTTAAAGCCTTAAAGGTGTCTGTTAAAAATAAAAACTAATATCTTGTGTCTGCTTAAAAAAAAAAAAAAATTGATTACAAATCGTACTAATATGTACCTATACTATTATAACCTGGCGGCCTGTCCTAACTCTCTCGATCATGCAGGGGGCGCGCTTCCGATCGACGACGACTGTACCTCGCGTAGAAATTATTTTCGGTTCGGCGATTTTCTCCCCCCCCCTAAAACTTAACCACGAATTGCACGGTTTTCACCGACCAGCCGACGCTATATGCGGCCGAACAGCAATACCGTTTGCACACACGCAATTTGCCGAATCAATTGTGCTCACTGCACGAAACATTTGGAGCACGTCTGTCGTGTGTGGGTGTACTATACCCCGTCTGGGATAGAAAATAAAACGCATATCGTCGCCAAAACCCGGCGACCCCGTACCCATTGTTCCGTTTCGAAATGCACTGCGATCGCTCGTCGCGATAATAATATAACAATAATATGATGTAGGCAATAATATTGTTCCGGCGCCATTCTATATACACGAAGGCGCATATACTAATTATAATATACATATGCATAATACAAGTATATATTAATAATACACACGTGATTGATCTATGCAGATCACGTACACGCTATTTGTAGGTGTACATACTGTGTGTAGATACCTAATATATTGCTTGTTATTGTTGCGTCTGTTTAACGCGGGTCGGATTCATTTTATTATTATTGTTCCGTTTCGCTCTTTGACTTCCGAGCACAATACCGCGTTATTTATATATTTTGTAAACTTACGTGTTTAGAGTTTACATGCATAATGCAATAATTAAGAGGACATCGCACCCTCCATTGTCGCCGTCTTGCAAGTGTTCAGGTGAAACCGGGGTCGGATCCGGAGGAGCTCGCACACAAACGCACCAACTGCGATTTAGTGAAATTTTTTTTTTTTAACGAAATATCAATCAATCTAAATGTAATTAAAAATTATGAATTCGTGTGTTGTCTATTGCGCGCGGATGCTGCATATTTTCAGATCAAGTCCCTGCATGGTGCAACATATTATCAGATTTACACTCACCACTCAACACCATCTCATAAGCAGAGGCTGGTACTTGAATGGCTATCGTCAATATGTTTGAGCTAGTTTATACATAATTTATATTGGATACACTTATGGGCTTTCAAGTTTCAAAACATAAGAACTGTACCTACATTAATCCTCTTTGTGTCCGTCCGCTCGTTAGTTACTTAGTTGCGATTGTTTATATTAAGATATTTATTTATTGGCCAGAGTTATATTGCATAAATTGTTTATATAGAATTTATCGTGTACTCGTGTTGTATTAAAATACGCGTCTAGAAACCGAGAATTTAGCACACTCGCAGAGTAAGCTTCCATAACTTGTTTGATAATTTTTAAATTTTAAAAGTTTTCAACTGAAATTTCATTTTATTTGTATATAATAATATATATGTCAGGACAATTATAATATTTTCATATTTTTATTATTGTATATAATACGTATTGTAATTTTATTGTTTTAAAATGTTCATAAAACCAAAACGTGAACGGTAAATCATAATGTAGCGACTAGCGAATAATGCTTAGTTCAGCGGGTGTGGCGTCCTCTTAATTGGCTTTTGGTGTTTTGGTGTTTTTAATTTAAATTCCATACTATATGACGACCAGCAATCGCGATACACTCAATTTTAATTCAAAACCATCGTTGTTGCAAAAGTCTCTTGTTTTGTATAGGTATACTATCATGTTTTATTCAACAAGCGTATATCTATTGTATTCGAATATAATGCTTCAAATGCTGTTTCTGTGTATCTGTCGTAGCCACTTCGTGAAATCGTACTTTTCATGAAAAGATGACCATTTCATGAAATGGAAACGGATATTTTACACTTCGTGAAATTCGAAAATATTTCACAAAATGGTCATTTTTTCATGAAGTGGTCACTCAAATTTAACATCGTGTAATTTTTTTCACAATCCGGTCGTTCACTTTGTGTAATGGAATACAACATTCATGCACACGTCAAGTTTGATTATATTCGTTATTATTTATTTAATGTATTTATTAAGTATACTTATTTTTAACTTTAACAATACTATAAGTTATTTTATCCATATTTTATTAATTTAACTAAACATTATATTATTATATTATAACTATTTATATAATACTAATATATATATTGTTCATATTACAATAATTTTTTTTTATTAGAACAGGTAAATGAATTGTGACAACGACTGTTGCATTTTATACTAGCTTTAAAACAAACACATCTTTTGGTTTGACAAGAACTTTTACATGAAGAACTTAGGAATCCCTGACCTCCAGATACGACCTGGACAGTTTCACGCAAGGTTAATTCTTTTTGTTTGTTAACCTGTTCAGCTAAAAAAAATTTGCAGTGGCATGCTGCATATTTTCCAGAATTGAACCATCCTTTAATTAACCCGTGTGTAGTTCCTACTTTGTACATTTCATTTTTTTCTTCAATAATGACAGAAATCACGCGAGCAGGATCCGATATTGTATTTGACATCAGAACGTGATTAATAGATATAAATAACAAACGTAACAAACAAAAAGAATTAACCTTGCGTGAAACTGTTCAGGTCGTATCTGGAGGTCAGGGATTCCTAAGTTCTTCATGTAAAAGTTCTTGTCAAACCAAAAGATGTGTTTGTTTTAAAGCTAGTATAAAATGCAACAGTCGTTGTTACAATTCATTTACCTGTTCTAATAAATAAAAAAATTATTGTAATATGAACAATATAATATATTAGTATTATATAAATAGTTATAAATATAATAATATAATGTTTAGTTAAATTAATAAAATATAGATAAAAATAACTTATAGTATTGTTAAAGTTAAAAATAAGTATACTTAATAAATACATTAAATAAATAATAACGAATATAATCAACTTGACGTGTGCAATGAATGTTGTATTCCATTACCAAAGTGAACGACCGGATTGTGAAAAAAATTACACGATGTTAAATTTGAGTGACCACTTCATGAAAAAATGACCATTTTGTGAAATATTTTCGAATTTCACGAAGTGTAAAATATCCGTTTCCATTTCATGAAATGGTCATCTTTTCATGAAAAGTACGATTTCACGAAGTGGCTACGACATATCTATTATAATATGGTTTTGTTATACATTTTTTTCAAAAATTTCCTCGTTTTCGTTATTTAAAGGTATTAGTATAATATTATGATATCTAATAACATAATATATGGCGTTATAAATACGAGTCGATCGGATTGGTAATGTGAAAGATGAAACATATGATTATCAAAATTGAATGTACACATTATTTACCTTTACAGAGTGTCCATATTTGACATGTAACACAAAATTAAAAGTTTAAATTACTATTGTAAGAATAATCATTTTTTGAGAAATAAGCAAACGTGTATTGTTTTTAGTCGTATATAATAATAAGGGTTTTATTTATTTTTTACACCGGAAACTCTTGTTTTCGATTCCACATTCTGGAGGTCTAAAAATATAGAATTATATAATTTATGTGAATTATTTACAAGAATTCGTGGTAAGTTTATACGAACAATTATTCACTCTTCATTTTTAAACATAAACGCTCTGTTATATAATATGACAGAACAATAATAACCGTTGGATTTTTTAACGCTCAAATCAGTGTCGTTTACATTGTACACACATAAAATCATTGTTTTTTTTCCTTCTTCGAAATCACATAGGTATAAGGTACGTCCACTGACGTATTCGGTGTAGCACTGGTCACCCCGCGGCATAGTTATGCTACAATATTATATATATTATATATATATCACAGCTATAGACTTTTTGGCATGACGATGATACGTTCCTAGTCATTCGTCATCGACATCAGATGATTACGACTGAAACTTCTTATTATAATAATAATAGATTATTATTGTACGTCAAAGTCCGAAATCTCGTATCGGCGTTTAACCATTTTTTTTTCGCCCACGTATATTAGCGTGTAATTACCATGTTTATTATTCTTTTTAATACTTGAAAACAATCGTATGTACGCATGTTCTATACCCGCATACAATATACTGCGTGGGAGGATATCGACACTGTTTCGTTAATAATAATTTGTCCGCAATTACTTTGTAACACGTGAGCACATATTATACGTCACCACCGGCAATAATAAATAGTATAATTATGTTTTTCTAACATGTCATATTATTACATATATACCTATATATATATATATATATATACATATATACAGGTACACGTATATCTATATATATTATTTTAATTTACTATTTATAGGTTTATAAATCGCGTACATAACACGCGAGTCTAAATCCTGTCTGTATATCATACAGTAATATACTGCACTCTGTGCCATAATCGTTATTACTTATTAATAACATATCATTATTATTTCGAACGACCGACCAACCTAAATATTAATTATATTATTATTATTCGTTGCTAAAGCACAGATCGCATAATTATATGTAGGTACAGAGTGATACGAATAGCACGGCAACCCTCTTTTTCTTACCCTATGATAATGCACTAATTCAAATTTTAATGTTTGCAATTCTTAATCATACAATTTATATATAATATTGAATTGAAAAATTTGGCTCTCGTTTGAATAAAATAAGTTTTTAAACGGAATAAAAATATTTGAAAATAATATAGTCTTTATTATAATGGGTGCGTGTACTTAAAAAATGTCAAGTATTAGAGCACTTGATTAAATAAATTGTTTAAGAGAAAATGAGTGTGAGCATATTGGCGAATCACTCTGTATACACCGTATAATATAGTATAGACCAGGATGCTTAACATATTAAAATATTTTCGTAAATTATCCTTGTAAGTAATTATTGTTCATTTAATCGTATTTTTATACAGCACACGGAAACTTACAATTTTTTATTCAGAGTTTAAGATGGGTACTTAAATATTGCTCTAATGCGATGATAAATGTCTGATAACATTAACCAGACGAAGGACTTTAATTTGTAACAACCCTGTAACCAGCAGGTATGACTTGTTATATATGCAGGAAATGTGTCGCGTCGTATTCGAATTTCGACTGTCATTCTTGTCATCGTCTTCGTCATAATCATCATTACTTCGTCATCGCTGTCGCCGGTGACGTTTGACTGAACTTGACTGTAATATATAATAGATATACATATTTGTGTGTGTGTGTGTGTAATAAACTAATTTAACTTCCATTAGCTGTATTATAGTCATCACGCGACGTGGTTGTCATCGTCAAAGATTCAAAATCAAAATAGGTGCGTAGGTTATTTAATATCCTCGGTGGAGATCGTATATCACGATATTGAATGATGTAGTAAAATAAAAATAAGACGACTGCAGTTCACGACGGGAGTTCATGCAAATTTCAAGGTGATTTTATTGTTAATACTTTTGGTATCAAATGTGGTGAATAGGTAAGGCTGTACCTTTATCATAATATTATGCGTCTCATTTCGAAGGTATATAGAAATTCGTTCCAGAAATCGATGGGCAAGACGGCATTGCTAATTCGAAGGAAAAAACATCGATTTTGTATACCTACCTCTGCAGAGATTTTTATAGTCGTCCTATAGACAGTATTTATGTTTTTTGTTTTCATTTTCTGGTAAGCACTGTTCGCTATGACTTATTATTGGATCAATAAAGTTTATTGTCATTCTTAATTGTATATCGACGGCTGATGATCGGAATATGGGGGAACAAATCTTTATGCAGCACCACTGAGACCAGATCTCATCATACACACTCCATCATTCATATATTTTCTATACATACACTGTTATAGTATAATATTGTACCTATACATATTATTAATTTATTGGTATTGAATGTCGATTAATAAGTCAGAACTATATAAGTACAATTCAGAAACGATCATTGGTATAATTTTTTTTCCAGATTTTCTGAATGTTTTCTTAAAATGTCTGGGTGGCTAATGTGTCTCGCTTTTTATCGACTGAAATAATATAATATTGTTATAATGTTAAACCACGTGAGTTTTTGCTTTAAAACATACCTACGCTAAATAATTTATTACTTAAATTAGCGTAATTTATATACAAAACGTATATCATTTATACGAGGTTATTATTTTGAAGTTAAACACTTATATAGGTACACTAAAATAATTATAATTTAATGGCAATTTGATAATATCGATACATTGCGAGTGATGTGTTCCGAAAACTTGAACTAAATCTGGACTTTTGCGATCATGTTTTTTTATGTACAGTGAAACCTCCCCTAATGGACACCTCCTAATAGTGGATGTTTTCTTGGGAACCAACAACACACCTTCTACTATCTGAACGTGGACACCTCCAAATATTGGACAAAATTTCACCGTCCAAGTGTTTCAGGAATTTAAAGGTTCTACTGTAATCATATAATTTATGGGTGTTTCAATTGAATTGGAGATCCGCGCCTGTATTTGTAATCGCGATCTTGTCCATTGAGTCGACACCGCCGACCACGACTGTTTACTTAGCAGGTCACCACCTATTCCAGTTGGGGCTCCAGGTGAAATGACCAAAGAGGTGAAATGCTCGCGGACCTCGTAACCAGCCACGACCTTTCAGTGGCATATGTCGGTGAGGTTTCCACCTTCCAAAGAGGCGATTCTTCATCGGTAATTGACATTATCTTTTACAGATGCGTTGAACTAACTGATTGGAGAGTCTTAAAAGAAGTTTTTTTCGTAGCCACCATCAGTATCTCGAGTACCACGTCAGTAGATGGAACAATCCACGTCCAATGTAATTATGCCAGCGACCAGACATGCCCCCGGCTGATCAACCAAAAAATTGATCCACGATGCACTCTTAGATCAATGTCGCTTTTACTATCGAACTAGGTGGATGCATGTAAAGCTTTAATGCGTCGGATGACATAGTAAACCTTCGTTGGACTGAGAAGGATCTACAAGCACAATTCTGAGACATGTAGTAGGAGAAGGCACCTCCGACGCTAAGATTCAGTTTACTAAAACCAGAAGAACCTTACCCTGGTTATCAGAAAGATTAAAGATAAAGCGGTGAGCGAGCTTTGTTATCAAGTGGATGTTGACCTGACCCTTGGGGCAAACCGTACCAGTGGTCATGAAAATATTTGGCAACACAATGGACAGAATAGTATTCAGAGGTAAAGAGATGGCAGTCACTGACCATTTGTTTCCATCAGCCCTACTTATAGACTGGATCACCGCGCTCCCGCTGTACTCAACATAATCGACGCATTTAACCCGAATACCGATGAGCTTATTTTCACCCGAGTAATTCCTGAATTCACGTTGGAGGAGCTTATCCACGCGTTTATTGTACAACAAACTATGCAACTGAGGTGGAACTGTGGAAGTAATACTATAGTGGTTCTCACCTCAGTTGTTATACCATAAGAAAAAAGAAAAAAAGGCAACATTGGGGTAAGCCGACTGGATCCGATAACTTGTGTATCGATAAAAGCTATATACCTAATCCTGTTGGCCGAGATCCAAGGCCCCTGCGACACAGTTGTAGGAATAACCGTAGAGACCATTTTCACAAAATATTTGTATTAGCATTTTATATAATAAATATATATTCAATAATATTATTGTATTATATATTTGTATTATATAAGTACACCGCACACAACGCAATTTTCAGAATATTATGTAGAACAGTGTTTAGCTATTTACGTCGAAATATTGTCTTATAAGTTGTCTAATTACAATAATATTATATAGATAATATGTTATTTTTCATAGTTGTTAATAAATAATAATAGATAAGCAAATAAATGTGACATTTTTGGCAAAAAATGGTTCAAACTCCATCGTAATGCTTATTGAAAAATAAACACTAATCGTAACTACATAATATTATTAAATATATATTTAAAATGTTTAATGCATCCTCAGAAATAGGTATTGACTGCGAAGACTCCGCTCGCTTTTCAACCGATCCATTACGGTGACCTTCTCAATGGTAGCTATATTCGAAACCTTCTGTATTCAGTAGAGTGAGTTTTCCAATTTTTTTTTTTTGACACCCCAAATTTGTGCGTATTCTGTTTAATATTACGCAGTACACACCATACAATTCAATGTCGGTATAATAGTCATAATATGTTAAGTATACTCCGTTCGCTGTATTCAGGAAAAAATAAACCGCGAAACAACATTCCGCAGTGCAAGCGCATACCATCTACGCGTAGGTATCACCTATGTAATAATATAATATAAAGCTTATACAAACGTTTATACATAATTTACCAGAGAGAATTCAGAATTTATGAATATAAAACGATGTTTTGTACGTTCTCGTCGTGTTATACAGGGTGATTGCTCTGTGCGATCGCATCACAACTCTGCAGGTATTGCGGATTTTGTACGCGTTTATGTAAAGATTTACCATCTCAGTTATACATTATGTAGGTATTCAAATGTTTGGATCTCTTTAACGAAACCGGCAAAGGGCTGATGATGAAAAGTTATTTTCCCATAAAATATATGCCTATATAGATATATTTATCGATAATGTGTCCGGCCGATAGTTAAACGCTGTTTAATCGATTTTGTTTGATGCGAGGTCGTAAGTTCACACCTTTCATTATGATTTTCAATAATGGACTAGGCGTATTATGAACAGCTCGGTCCAAACCGAACAATAATTCAGAAACTTATATCGCGGCTCGTTCAAACTTCGGTTTGGGATAAAAGTTTGCATCGCCATAGGACAGACCTTAAACGTCGTTAAAAAAAAAAAAAAACTTGGCGTTTGGAAATACGGTTATGAAAGTTCGACCAGTAAAAACCAGGACCAATGATCAATGTTGTACCTACCTACCTATATAATTCGAGCTCAAAAAACGTGGGGGGAGAAGGGTGCGATTTTACACTTAAAAAACCGATCACCCTGTACGTACACGACGGTTGCGGCCCAGGTATGTGCGGTATGCCCGTGTTTTTCAGTGTTCGGTTACTGTTTTATTATTTATTTTTCAATTACCACTACTGTTTAGGTATATTCACTCTACACGTGTATGGTATACATCGTCGGTCACGCACACTAGGAAGTAGACGTTATCAAAATATTATTATTATTATACAATATTTGATATAAAAATAATAATAATAATAATAAAACGCTTTATAACCGCGTGCACGCGTTTACGTTTTCAATGACAATCGTGGATTATCATTATTGGACACGGTCGACGGTGGAGAAATAAATGGCTGCAAACTGCAGCGCCTAATTGCATTAAATGTACATCGGCTGTTATTATAGGTATTTGTATAGGATACGTTTATAATAATTTATAGTTGTTTCATACACGATACACTAAACCGTAGCGTAGCAAAATATACTTAACAGTCACTAAATTATATTACCACAACCGGATGAATCATTAAACGCACCTATCGTCATATTATCTCAATAAAATAGTTTCGACACGATTTTCGTAATTGAAACGAAACTTATTGCCGCCGCACGGTTTAGTGGTTTTTTTTTTTTTTTGTATGTTCCAATATATTTATTTTTTCGTCCCTGGCTATAATGGGTATATATTATTTATATATGTACCTACCCATATATTGAGGAATTTAATAACGTAATAAAGAAATGCATAATAATATTTACACGCGCGTTGAAAATAATTTATAATTTATAAAACATAATAACATTGTATTTTCTCGCGACGAAATTCAAAGTTGATATGGATACAAATATTAATTTAATTAAATTTAAAAAAAAAAATCCATGATGACTTTTTATTGCTCACTATAAGGTTTGATTGCTAAATTTATTACTAAACACATTTGTGTAAACACAATTTTTAAATCAATGAATATTTGTTTGATTATTAATTCTATATTTCTATTTAAATTTAAGCACTGATAGTGATGGTTATCATTACCTACAGACTACATAGTTATATTATATATTATGTATGGGTAAACATGATTTTAAATACTTAACTTAAAGTATTATTTTTAAAATTAACTGGAAAACCCTTAAAGCTTATAATATGTTTTTACAATGCTTTCTTTAACTGGTTAAGTATTAAGTTGATTAGAAAATTAACCAACTAAATTAAAAATTAAATTTTAATTAGTTGATGCCTACCTTTGGGTATATAGGTAGGTATACCGCAACAATTTAATCTGGTTTCACGAATTAATTATACAATAAATTAAATTGTATTAAACCATTTTTTAATTGAATTACCTACTAAAATTATATTAAAAAAAGAGGTTTTTTAAAACAAAATTTAGGTAATATTACTATTGATATAGGTATAAGTAAAATTAAATAATTAAGATGGTCGATATATGGATGCTTATTATAGCTAATGAATTTTCAGAGAAATATAAGTTTTCTATAAGGCTGAGAAGACTCGTTTTAATTACGTGGAGTAACAAATTCAATACAATTTACTCAGTTTACTCAGTTTACGTACATTGTGCTCTTAGACATTAAGATTAATTAGATTAGTTACGACCTTCGTACGACCAGTGTTTACCTAACTTGGCGCAACGAAGTCTTATGAGTGATATTTCGTACTGCAAATAATACATTACTACAACATTTTTAAAATTCTCATTTTATTTGCGTGTATACTACCTATATATAAATATAGTATATAATATGTATATATTTATTACGAATAATTAATTTCCGAGGTAATGCACAATAATATGTAGTTATTACGCGTTAAACTTTAGTAGAAATCATGCGATCGACGTGTACCATGAGGGGAAACTTAAGTTTCATCAAAAGTTACAACAAGTCACTTACACTTGAGTAGTCATTAATCCTTCCGGGCAAATTCCCTATGCTCGATTATTTTATTGGCAATTTAATAGTTAATCATTGTTTTGTTTCAAATTGAAACCATCTAATGTATATAGGTAGGAAAGCTTTTTGTTGATTTTAATAGAGAATAATTATTGACATATCAGCTTATATAGGTTAGACGTACGTACGTGATATTGTGATGTCTTTATCTTTTAAATCCGGACTTATAGATCGCACCGTCGTTATTAAAAATCAGAACTAATCAAGAAGTGTATAGAGAAGTGCATACACCTAAATGCATTTAAATATTATAGATGGCGAATATGAAAACACGTCCGTCGCCAGCCAACCAAGCGAGTGGAATTCATCGATTTCCTTGTCATGAAATATAATATGACGTATAGGAATTTAATACTATAGTTGATACTATCACACATTTAGGCAAAGATTAGTTAGATTTAGATGGAATAATATTTTAATTTGGTTGACATGTATTTCTATGATAATTGGATTTAAGAGAAATAATTTTTTTTTTAGCGACGAAGTCAAAACAAATTAAAATCTACCAAATAAAATAGAAATCTATAGTGAAAAAAAAAATAGGTTTCTAGAACACGACAATTGGGAGACTTAACTATTTTAAAATTATATTTTATTTTAACAACGAATAATCAAACACAATTTCTCATGTTATTACTACATATTATAATCTGCTAGGTCTATATAGGGGCTAAATATTTTATTCGATATTTTTTCTGCAGAATTTAAAACTTATCACTTATCGTTAAAAGAAAAAATAATTATTTTTGGAAAATAAATCCGGATAAACCAAATATATGGTACGTAAATTGGTTGGGATTTTTCGACTATTCGTGCAGTCGATGAATCATGAAGGGATATTTTTTAATAGGTACCTAATCGATTACACCAAATACTGATTTTTACGTTTTTTAGCCCTTTGGCGATTTCGTACACTGAAATTGTTCCCTTCCTTTTTAGATTCTTATCGAAGATGAGAATGTAATGGTTTTATAATGTCGTCCGTTTTTTTTTTGTGTTGTCTGTAAACTCTTTTAATGGTAGTAAGAGCGTCATATACAATTCTACTGAAAATTTAACGTGGTTTGTACTCTGTATTGTGTACAGTTGATATACTTTTTCAAAACATCATTTGATCTCATAAAAAAAATAATAAAAAAAAAAATCATCTCTATACGGTTAGTGTTTTTCATCCATACAAATATATATTACACTTCTCAATTTTATTTCTTCGATCGTGTATAAAAATGATGAAAGAGCAAATTTAATTTCATTAAAATAACACGAGAATCAAACAACAGAATAATATGGGTTAATCAGAAAATCGATTTGTGAAAATTATCTTAAATTAATGTATGTCGTAATATAATGAATGGACGTTGATTTTATAATGCGTTTATCATAAACACAATATTATCTATTATTATTGGATTCCATGACCGCGAGAGAGTAACAAAATAAAATCGTAGCTGGGTCGTTTGGAGAAAAAAAATAACGTTCATATGAAATATAATTCCTAAAATTCATCATTCGCAGACATCATACTATATATTATAGTAATATGTATTCAAGTGAATTTTACATAACATCATTTATACATTCGTCTAGATAATAATATGAGTTGCATAATCTGATTGATCGCAAAACTGTCGAAAATTTTGATATGAGTGGTCAGCTTGCAGTTGGAAATTTATCGTTTTCTAACGTGACTTCCGGTTTAATATAGTGGAATGGTAGGTCCAAGCACGCTGTTTATATAAAATGTCCTGCGCTACTTTTGCTACCTACAATGCGTCCAATTTGCCACGAAATTGATTTTCATTCGTCGGTCAGATTCTGCCACTCGACTCCGTGGTACGCGAGGTTATACGATTTGAGTAACCACCGACGGTCAACGGCAATAGCAGCAACCCTATAAAAGATATCGGATGCTTTTTAAAAGTATACAAGCACAAATACACTATTGCTTTGGAAAGTATTTGAGTGAACAAACACGGACACTTAAAAAATATTTATAAGTACATATTATGTAAATACTCAAACAATTCAAATTATATTTTTTTTAAACCTTAAGATCAATTTTTAAACGGAGTCTTATGGCATTTTCTTTTTGTACTATTATGCATATCCTACCCATCTGAAATTTTCTTTGTTTAAAAATTTGGTTAAGTATACCTGAGTGAAACGAAAAAAAATACATATTTCAACAATTATTGTCGTGGTAAATAGCATCAGAAGGGTTTATTTTTGTAAAGGTAATTCCAATTTGATTAAACAATTAGTAATGAGCACATTCATATTTGTATTTTTTTTCACTCGTAATTATTGATAACCTACCTATATGGGCTATACGTATATGGAATGATTATTATTCTATTTATAGAATGAAATAAAAAAGGTTTTGAATACTGGATACATATTATACTTTGAGAAAGTATTCAAAATACTCCGTCCAAACTTCAACAGCCTACTTAAAAATTATTTGAACAATATATTATGTATAGTGTCCAAGCACGTCTTTAAAATATACTGGCACGAGCTTTCTGAATACATTTTGTTGAATGATATCATGTATAGATAATTATTATTTTTTCGATCGGGGTGAATCCAATTAACTGGCCGAGACGTATAGGTACACCGCGGAAGCGTTTAGCTAGTAAAACGTTCGCGTGCACTATATTAATATTATAATTAGTTAATATTATAATATATAGCTTAATATTTGCGGCGTAGGATCCTACAAAGCACGTCACAACCGCCATAACCAGTTCGTTTCCATGATTATTTTCCCAAGTCTGCACGGCCCTGCACAGTGAGGGGTAATCGACGACAGACTTATGGGTTATTATGGCCGGCCGGTTATAACTTATAACCCGTCTGTATGTACTATGTATACGATCACAAAAAAAAAACCTTATTCGGATATAATGACTTGCCCGCCTTTTTAATGTCACGGATACGCGTATATTTCGAGTTTCACGTTAAGTCTGAAAAATTTATATGATATATTATTGTATAGATTTTAATTTAAAACTGTCCGAGAGCCGAACCGAGTACACGTCTTAGGTGTAGCGAGTGACCCTGTCTGGCTGTCCGGTTTCTGTAGAGAACTGCATTGAACAAAAAAACGTCAAGTTTGGTCGATATTATACTAATTTAAAAACACGTAACTAGTACCTGCATTTCCACTAAAGTACTCGATTTGAGAAAACTGGATTTTTTTCTTTCCACGCGCCACAAACTGAAAAACTAATTGCTCCCTCATGTCGGATCAGTTACGTATTCTAACAAGTAAAAAAAAAAAAAATCCAAGGAAAGGGATTCAGAACACTGGGTCCAAACGGGTTTTTAGAATTGATATTTTTGGTTTGCCGGGTTTTCAAAACCAATTTGAGTACCTACGTTTAATTTTTTTAAATAAACCAGCTCACATATATTACTTTTGTTATTATGTCTAATATTGTTTTAGGACTTTTACCACAACTTTTGGTACAAGTTTCGAGTTTTCCGGCAGTTATGTATAGGTACTGATAAATTCATATTTATGGTTTGATGGGTTTTTAAAATCGATTCGAGTACGTTTACAATTTTTAAATAAATCAGTCCAAATATTGTTTTCATTATTATGTAGGTAATATTGTTTTAGGACTATTGTACCACAACTTTTTTTCAAGCTTTGAGTTTCCTGGTAGTTATGTGGACACTGATAAAAATACAATTTTTTTCTCGGGGGAGGAGAGGGGGAGAGTTTCGAGACGACAAAATTAAATAGAGCGGCGGGTATTCACTTAAGGTTTGGGAAACACTGCAGCTGCCTTCGACACAACAACAGCAGTCGAGCTCGCATCGAAATTTCTACGCTCGCGACCGACGACAAAATAAACATCGGATCACTTCCATACGGTGCGGAGACTTAATAATATATTATATAAATTTCCGGCACACTAGCGGTGTTCGTCGATATATTATGTGGTTGTAACACGTAAAATTATTATGACCGCGGAACCGGAGTTCGCTGGAAGTCGCGGACCACAATATTATACTTTGGGAGAAGAAGATTATTACCTACACAAGTGCGGTGCGAGCTAATGGAAACGATTTGACTTGTGTTTTCGTCCTACGAGTAGGCGAAAATGTTTTATTTGAACTACTAATTACTGAACATTTTGTAAAAAATTAATACCTACTGGGTATACCTACATCCTACTGTTCTCATTACGGTTTGGAAGATCACTGCACGTTTGAACCAATTAAATTATTTTATTAATACGTCCTTTATTGTTAAATTTCAACTGTCGATACAGTTTCATATAACGTCCATAAGTACCTATACCTATTAAATTCTCCCAGTAGAAGTGTATAAAAAGAGGTCCACGTCCCCAGTAAATGAGATACAAACGATTTATATGTATTTCAACTCGAAATCGGAAAGTGCGGGGGTGCAGGGGACGTTGTCCTAATAAAAAATTATGTTTGGTAAAAAAGTGTTTAACTTATAAGTGGTACATAACTATATCGGTACAAGCATCGAATTATCAAATAAATACAATTAATAATAATACTTTGTATTAGCACGAACATGTTTCGTTTATAATTTAGACGCGCAGAAACGAGTGCATAAAATGATCGACTATTGCGTTTCCCTTTAACATATCCTACACGTTTTCCTCATTCCTCGTCTCACACGAATCAGTAAAAATTCACGTTCAAACAGTACATTGAAATCAAGCTCAGACGACCTTATAACAAGTATACCTACCTACCTACGGTAATTATAATATTCTGAGGTAAAAAGTGGTATCCGCGCTGAATTGATGGGCTATAAAATAAAGTGAGCTCAAACGACTATTATGGTTATCACTAATATTATTTAATAAAACGGTACCCGCTCTCAAACGGTCGACGCCCAATTATTATATTATATTATATTATTATTATTATATAGATAACACTTTTAAACGCGTTAGACTATTATTAAAATATTATGTTATACCGCGTACGTTATATGTATAACTAAATTCTATGATAAATGCTGTGGGTACACATCATAATATACATCCGAAAATGCTGCGAACGGGTACAATAAATATATACGACTTAAATCGGATCCGGATTGGGTACAAAATTCTTCCTACTCGCACCGAGTAGTAATATAATATATTATCAACGATTACTTCTTTTCGCGTTCGTTTATAATATTATATTTGTAAGGTATAATTATAAATACGTTTGCGGTTTGATGCCCGGAGCAAAATTCGGATGTACGCCTACATCAATAATCATAATATAAGCATACGAATACATAATAATAACGACATTGTCAATATTGATATTGTACACACACAAGGTCATCAGTTTGACCTACCAAAAATGTGATTTTCTCGGCAAATTGTCGTGATTTTACAGTATACAAAATGTTTTGTGCGCTGTATAGCTTTTGTCTTGGCAACTTTCGAGTTTTTTTTTTTTTTTTTATCACGTTAATATATTTTCTATAGTTACATTGAGAGTTATGTATCAGAATAATATATACATTTGTTTTTTCACACAAAGTTATGTAATACAACTCCACAAGAGCGGATAAGAAATAGAAGCTATGGGCAATAATTAAAAAATTAAAACACGGACAATTATTAAGCTGATTACGTCGTTATAAAATATTCATATATGCCTATATATATATATCAATAAAAATTAATGAGTTTAACTATAAAATAATGTATTAAATTATTCGTCATGGCTCGTTATGTTTATTGGTTAATATTTTTATCTATTGAAACCTTGAAATACTCGTAATTACACCGGTGTCATATTTTCGAATTTCATCTTTTAAAACATTATACTTTATCTCTAATTTATTTCCGGTGTGGTTGTATTAAATTGGAAACCCTTGGTTCTCACAATAGTTTATTGTAGTATCGGCTTGAATACTATAAATTAAAAAATTGAAAAGTTTTAGCTATGGTGAACAAAATTGTGAATTCAATTTGAAATGGAGAGATTTCGGAAGAGTTAGTTTTACGATAAATGTAGTATTGCTTTTTTCTTTTCAAATTTCTGATGGAAATAATGAATCATTGCCAATGTAATTTTCTACTAAATAATCAGTAAATGTTGTAAATTGTTCATTCATTAGTCGTATCAATTCAGCTAGTTTATCAGAAAAGCAATCCCCAACTGATTAGTTGTAGTAAAAGTAAACGCATATTATATGAGAATCTTTTGTTAAATAATTATATTTTATGCATTCGGGAGCCAATTGAAATACTTACACATTTTTCGAAAGCCAATTCAATAGTCACTTTTCATATTCCGGTGTAGACAATTTTTTATGAAAACGTTCACTTAATAATGACAAATGTTATAATATATAAAAAAAAATAGTTCCTCGTCCTCATTAATATTCAATAGTCACTTTTCATATTCCGGTGTAGACAATTTTTTATGAAAACGTTCACTTAATAATGACAAACGTTATAATATATTAAAAAAAAAATAGTTCCTCATCCTCATTAATATTCAATAGTCACACTATTTGTTAACTTGTTTTGCTAATATGAAGTCCATATTAGGCCATAGATTAAAAATATATTTTGTTTTGTTCTAATTATTGTGTATATTGTAGATATATTATATTATTATAGAAACAAAAAATAGGTAATCGTAACTATTATCATATCATATTTTATGGTAGGTAATGTTTCAATAATATGTACGCTAAATATTGTAAAATATATTAAACTGTGAGCCGCCGAAGTGTTGAATGCATTTTTTTTAGATTTCAAAAGGGGTCGAAACCCACCAACTTTTGGGAGATAAAAACTCGTGACATTTTCGATTCGCGCGTTCTGCAGACCTCTACTATGGTATAGGTACCCACATCGGTTCGATATTCAATATTTAGTTTGATCGGATATGAGTTATCGGCCGTAGTTAAGTACAACGATCTATCTATGTCTTCAAGGCTTAGATATTGAATATATAGTGAGGCATTATCACAATAATGATCGTGCACGCGGGCTCTCTCATAAACCAACGCCGATCGATTTAACTGGTTTTTAATTACGCATATTACTCATATTGTTATAATAAAATATTATTATTATAATTCTGTCGTTCTTATAACAATAATAATTGCGGTTATAGTGACCATGTCTTATACAATTTAATACGATTTACGCCCGAAACGTGTTCGTGACGATTATTATATACATATTGCTGTTTTTCCTCGACTTAGGATGTCTATAAAATTGTTTAATTTTTTTTTACACCGTAGGAATTCTCTGATTTTTAACCTCACAATATCAAGGACTTATAAAGTGAAGTTGTACACCGGCGTGTCAGGAATTCGTATTATCTATTATTGTTGTAATATCCTATACGAGTGTTATATATTATTATCTTATATGCGATACAATCAGCTAGGAACTACATTTTTTTTACACTTAAATGTCATATGTGAACGTGATAACGTATTACATAATGGCAGAACTTATCACATGCGTGTACAATATTAACTCTAAATGTCGTGCACATACAAGTATGTATAATATACAGATTAGGTTCAGTTAAGGTTGAAACGTATAATATTATGTGTCACGATACGTTGAAGATTTTTTCAGTAGACTTTCGTGACTTTGAAAATAAAAAAAGGTTACAAAACTCATTAACGCTACCGCATAATAATAATATTGTCATAAGAAAACATACTTATTTAGTAATTTTTAAAAACGGAAACGTCATAGCGGTTTAATACGATATATATTTTCGAAGTGGTAAAATACTTTTCAGTGACTTGTAAGTATATCGTCGTACATTAGTTTTTTAGATTCTGAGCGAAGCGATGAATGTATTGATTTAACAATGATGTGTGTTTTTTTAAATTTTTTTTTGTGTCTGTCATCACCGTTTAGGACAGTAAATGTGCTTGGATTTTCTTCAATAGTAACTTATCTGATAGGAAAGTGAATCTAGTTGGTACCTTGGGGGGACAAAAGTAAAGTAGTTTTCAAAAGCGCCGTGAAAAACAAAAAAAAAATTAAGGAGGACGGGAATTTTTATGCAAAATCTGTTTTCGAGAAAATCGATTTTGGTTTTTGATGCAACTCAAAAACAAATCACCGTAGATACTTGAAAATTTCACTGAGTGTTTATATTAGCATTTTCTATACACGATAAAATGTTGAAAATAATTTGACTCTTTTTGAGCTGTTTATGGACATTGTCAGTTTTCAATTTTTTTAATTTTTTTTTCTACAAATATCAATAAAATGTTATTTGTTGGGTAAAAAAGCGTGAAAATTTAATATAAGGTTCCTGATATTTCGTTATAATGTCAGTTGAAAAACATTAAAAATACATTGGCACAATTTTTTTTTATAAGCATTTAAAGTTCAAATTTTGACAAAATGTATCAAATTTATAATTTAATAATTATTTTGTAGTTAAAAATTTATAAAACTTTCAACTTTTATAGCTAAGGATTGAAAATTGAAAACAAGGCTCTACATAAATAGGTTATATATAAATTACTTTATTCACAATAATATCATCAAATATACTTGGTAATATCATAGGCTGACTGACCGTTTTCGCTCAGAATCGTTTTTCGTTTACAGTGATATTATATCATTGAATTCAAATTTAACACCATCCATTACAGTGACCCACTTTCCCACATTTTTTGATTTGTAAGCACTTAAAGTTTAGACCGGTGCAGCGAGGGTGACCATTGAATTGGCTCCCGATATTAGGTAAAGTACCTCATCGAACATTGAATTGGCTCCACAGAAAGGGAACATTGAATTGGTTCAAATATAATTTTTAACAAGTGGTTCTTAAAGTATAAAAGTTGAAAAAATACGCGACTTTAATATTTTTAGCGACACAGTGTCTGATAACTGCTTGCAATTATCTAATCGTTGATCTGAGAAGGCATTAAATAGTCACAATTATATCATTAAACGCAGTCCGTTCGTCGCAATCCGTCGCAGTAAGTACTCGCATTCCGTCTCAATCACTCGAAGTTCATTGCAATTTGTCACAAATCATACTTGCATATATTAAAATATACAATGAATTCGGTAGAAAATTATTAGTTGAAAGGAAGGATTAATTTTTATAGTAAATAAATTTAAATTTAGGTATTATAAGCTTATCCAAAATGCATTTAAACGATTCAAATGTACTAAACGAGGATGCAAAACTTATTTAAGAATTAGAAAAACGAAAAATGTTGTATGGGGATCGTTCAATCTTAATCATAGCCATGATCCAGATGAAGAAAACAAACTTGAACGCCAAACTTATTAGTAAAGGACTGAAGAGAAAAGCTATCGAAAGTATATTATGTGAACGCCCTTTCAAATTGTTTCATTCATACTTAAGGGAAAATTCAACTTATCAATTACTAAATAATATAAAAACATTGCAGATCAGTGAATATTTGTATATTACATTTTTTTATGAAGATATATATATAAAATGTAATATTTGTATCTTAAATTTTTTTATGTATAATTGAATTTATTTTTGAACAATTTTGATTGACCAAAAAATCTAATACTTCTATTTTGAGTTATTTTTTATATATAGTTTAATTTATTTTCGAACAATTTTTATAACTAGTGAATTTATAAAATAAATGTTGAGGAAGCCAACTCAATGCATACATTTTGGGAGCCAATTCAATACGTTAAAATATCGCTTATTACCTGTGTTTGGGAGCCAAATCAATAGCTGTCACTATTCTCTACTCTCCACCACTACTGCCTTGTCTAGTTCCTCTATTTTCTAACTCGAAATGCTTACAAACAAAACAACCAGATTATAATGCATACATTAAATTTTATGCTCAAACTTGTTTTAGAAAAGTATGTTGCTATCGGACACAAAATAAACAGTGGCTATAATATTATATTGTCTTTGGAAAACTGCAGTTTATATATTTTATTGTTTTAAACGATTTCAATTTATTTGCAAGATCGTTTTGTTATATAATATTATTACGAGCTACACTCTACAAACTATATTCGTATGCAAAAACGTTAGTAGTTTATTCAAATTTTTAAATCACGAGTCTGTATCTACTTAGAAGATTATGCGCAATTTAAGAGTGGTTATACAGGTAACCGGGTCACTATGTACAGGTACACCCGACACGGTATGCAGTATTGGATTGAAAAACCGATATACTACATTCCGTCGCGATTACCTGTAATCTTTAAGCACAATGATTCAGCATAGTCATGCTCATTCTGAATTCATTACCTAACTTTTTTGATACTTCTATGTTTTTGGAAGTTTTAAGTTTCCTCAAGGGACAAGAGTAAAGACCATCCTCTCAATTATACTTACAATATTATGCTATTGAGTATAGTGTTTGATGTATATTATAAATCAAACGTCAAACGAGTACCTAGGTACTAGCTAATATTTGCAGAACTATAATACTTCACGTAAGTACTAAAGATAATATGAGTCCCTAATGGCTAGTTAAAATCCTTATTGCCGGCACAGTATTTCAATATTTCAGAAATTTACTAAATACATTCGTTCACATTTAAATTTAGGTGTATCAACATTTTTAATAAGCCAGTTAATGAGTTGATCTTTTTAACGGTTTACAGAAAATTACAGTTCTTCGTTTGGAAAAAAAGTTTGTATCGGCGCACGACGCTCTTTAAATGGTATGAAAAAAAACCTATTCACCTGAAAATATAGCCTCTAAGTGTATGGTAAAAAATTCTAAAATTCAGCGATCGTACGGTGGCATTATTTAATAATAACAGCTGGTGTGTGAGGGGTGAGCATTATGCGTTCGGTTAATCACACTGTAATAACTACTATGCGTTTAAAACAAAACGCATTTCGATTATCATTTCCGTAGCTTATTCGAGATCCGTTCCCGAATATGAATATATATATAGGCTATTACGATTTTAACTGGCGAATAACAGATGGCGTAGGATCTGAATAGTCGTTTTCATTGACAAGTGAATTATTATACTGCAAAATTCTCGGAAATCGACTAGACGTCTTTCCTCGCCGTCTCTTCAGGTATAATAATAATAATAATAATGCGACTTGCTGCGACCATAATGTAATTACGTACATTAATATAGTATTGTATAATGTCAAGGAGATGGACGCTTTTTATGTATAATAATAATATATTATTTGCCACGCATAAGAAACACACAATGCGTGTTACGAGAGTAGCCAAACATAGAATATGGAGTTCGTCGAAGACAATAATATAATAAAACATAATAATATTAACATAATATTATAATGATATAAAGGTAAAAAATAAAAATAACCATCTGTGGACTATTATAATATACAGCAGCGCGTGTCATATGTAAAATATATGATGAAATATTTGAATTTAATTTCACGTGTGTAAGATGGTCAAATCCTACAGGTGCAAAACATTACGCAAAATATATTGTATAGTGTGATGACCAGCGATATCGATATCTCGGCAAAACGTTTGTATTTTCGATGACGTTTTAGAATAATAATTATTTCGTGTATCGAACACTGTGTTATATTTTATTTCTGACGCGAAACTTCTTAACGAAAAGTACGAAAAAAAAGATTAACCTCACGTCACGACACTTTGGTATAATAAATAATAATCTCTGTCTTATCTTTGTATAATCATAATATTAATAAAACAATTTCAATTAAAAATTTTATTTTTTCATTTTATTCCAATACAAACATAATATTTGACCGTGACGGGCGTTAACCTTTTTTTTCGTACCCTCTTTAAAGAAAGTTTCACTTCATCCACACGTACTCGCAACAACCATTTTTTTTTATATAAGATGCTATATAAAAGTGAAAAACGTTTCGTGAATTAAAATAGTTATCCGAGTTTACACAAATACAAAAATGTACGATACTGACAATGATAAAATAAATAAAATTGATTTAGTTGTCATCGAGCATATGAAACAGTATTTTTTTGACATCGTCTATTAAGCCTTTGTTTTTTGATATAATATTATAATGTCGAATTATACAACAATATCGATATTTGAACACCACTTGTTGCCCGGGCCGATAGTTATTTTATTATTTTATTGCATAACATCATATAATTTTTTATTCTAACACGACCAATACAATTGATGTACTACACTACTACAGTGTCTACACTGTCCAAAGGGACGACTTTCAGTCGAGGTATTGTTGTCCTGGAAATTTAAAAGAAATCGTCATATTGTTTTTAATAGTGAGCACGTAAAAATATATTGTGCGTTGTTACTAATTGAGCCCCGCCCATCGACTTGCGGTGAATGAAAACGTCTACCAAAATGATTAATAGATGAAATCAGGATCACCGACGTGATATCACCTGCCGGTTGGAAAGTCGGAGACATTCAAATATTAGCCATTATCGTTAAAATTGATTTTTTACGGTGTGCCAAGTTTAGCATAGTATGCGCGTGTTGAGTACCCATTTTAGTGTTATATTATATTACAATAAAGAATGGATTCCGACTTGAGTTCGAAAATGGCAAAAAAATAAAAAACTTTTTGAGATGACATTATACAAGTTAAATTTCCATAACAATTTGGCCGCATATATAACTATTATACTATATATTATTATATCGATGGCTAAGAAACGTCAATATAATCGATGTTCAAACGTCAGACGTTAATAATGACATTATTATCTTTATGATACGATTATTATATTCTATGTTCGGTATACAGTAATGTGAAGAAGTTTTATCATGTAAGTTGTAAAATTTAATCAGGACGCCCGGGCTGAGGTTTATTTATATATACCAGGACCAACATGGCGAGCCATTCTGCGGTACCTATATTATTACTTTATCGTACCGAATTTCGGGCAGAACGACTTAGACATTTTTTCAATCATCCGGGATGTACAATAGGCGGCGAGCATAAAAAAAAGCGGTGCGCAAAAAGGATTTCTATTTTTGTGGTGGTTTGACAGTAAAGACTTGGTTAAGGCCTGACAATACGACTGTACACGCCGAGTGTGTTGCGGTTCGCTCGCCCCGTCGCAGGATGATAATAATAATATAATATTTTACATTTATATTATTATTATTATTGATATTAGAAATTCGAAATAATACCAAAGAGCAATAATAAAAACGTCACAATAGTTGTATTTTATTTCATCGCATAATTCTCGATTAATTAATCGTGAAGAATATAATAGCTTACTTCGACGGTATAAGTAGGTAGGTTAAGTCGGGAAGTTTTGTTTTTGTTACATCGAAAGAATCCATAAAAAAATTAACAATTTACTATCAAAGACTTTGAAAATATTATTCACTAATAGCACCGTATTAGTACCTAGAGATATTGTGTAATAAATATAAGTAATAAGATAATATTTTTATAAAAGTATCTTATCTAATTATGGGTAGGTATGTAGTAACCTTGTATTCTAATTTCATGTTTAATTACCCAAAATATAATACAACTATAGGAACACACAATGCTATGCACTGATAAAAAAACTACTTTACATTGTGATATGAAAAAAGGTATACTATACGAATATATTAAAATAAGTTAAATAAAACCGTCATCAATTTAAGAAAATTCTTAGAATTTTAGATCTCAAACCTCCATAAAGATGTACCTATTGCATACCAATGGTTAATTAAAATGGTTAAGGTATTTTACTTTATTTAAACTAACCTTGTATTATAAGTTTTAGTACCCAAAATTATGTATTTTATTAAAAAAAAAATTCTTAAGTAAGTACCTAAGTGGTTTTTTTTTTATTTATTAGTAAAATTATTCAATTTGGAAATAATATTCAAACATAAAACTCTGAATGCCATTACAAATTGTAGTTGTTTATTGATTGTTGATAATTTAATATTACTAAAAATACATACTTTTTAACATACTTAACACAACTTTTTTTAATGAGTTAAAATTATAGTGTTAAGATTAAGAAATGCTTATCAAATAAAAAAAAATACAACGCATTTCAAATATTTATTCCAGAGGACGACAAATTTAACAAAATGTACCTATTTACGTAAATATAAAAAAAAATTAAAATATCATTTTTATAGTTTTTAGTTTGGCACGTTTCAAATTATTTTATAATATAATAATATATGTATATTATGCAGGTATTTATGTGTTATAGGTGTGAGATGTTAATTTTAATTTTTAATAAGTTTACTACAAGCTCGTTTATATAGTTAATACAATTATTGCGATGAGTTAATTAGGAATGGCCTAATCGATATTATAGGCATATTTACATAATGTCAAACGTAAATAGGTTATAGCGTCGACAGTGAAAACACAAAAATACCCAAAAGAATTTGAATGACGTAATCAAATTGTATAAATTTATTATTTTACTGTATTATTCTCTTCGAGTAATGTACTTTACTCTAGATGTGTAATCATCTTGTTATTATTTAGTTAAAAATATTAATTGTAATGCTACGCAGTGTAGAAATTATGGAAATCAAAAATTAAAATGTTAAATTGTTATTTTTAAACCATAACGATATAATGGTATCATGATAGTTTGAATTTTAAATTTTAGATGAGCGCAAGTAAAATAAATCTACATAGAGGAGTTTATTATTAAGAACTTGGGAAACATCACTAATTTAAACTTAAAATTGTATGTCTGCTATGAGAGGTGAAGTAATAATATAACAATCATAGTCATAAAAAAAAATTGTAAATAATTAAAATTCAGCTGTATCTTTCGTTAAAACGTGTAGGGCGATGCATAATTTATTAGATTGTATAAATATTCAAGTGTACCTGTATAATATTACAATATATATATAAAAAAAATTCAAATGTTATAGAAATTGAGCGTCTTGCGAGTTATACTTGAGGACGGTTACGACTTACGAGTGGTGTCCTATGATTTTTAGTGTACCTACCGCTAGCGCGAGCGTTAAGATTTAGTAATTTTGATATATTATTATGATTAAGCCGGGTTAACATCTCATCGTGGCTAAGACGGAATAGGTGAATTATTATTTATACTGTAATGTTTGGCAAGAAGGCATGTCTTGGGGTACGACGGTGACATGGACGGATCCATTGTGGTTTAATTTGATTTACCGATTCGCTCACCTTTTAGACAGTCGAAGGGACTGGAAAATAGCAGGGACAATTAATGGACCATTGTAGTAGTAGTATTGACAAGACATCGGCTCTGCACGGTCGGTCACTATTATTTACGAACTTTACCGTATACGACCGTACAATTATTAATGTACAATAATCGACGATGGGGTTTTCAATTTCTATTGAATACAATTTTATCATAATGTTAGTACAGGGCGGCACTTCAAAATTATTCGTCTCTTGCTTGGCACCTCGCCACCTATAATATAGCCATATAGGTCACCTGATCTAGTCGCGTGCGGCTAACTTACTTTGGGGATGTGTCAAAGATGTTGTGCGTATCGATGGGTTAGGTAGGTTTAACCATAATGTACATCAACCACAGAGGAGCTAGAAAAACGACTGAGTCGATCACAACGAAAATGGGATGTTGATCGAGTAGCACGTCCATATAGGACATTTAAAAGTATCTATTTACAGGTGTGTTACCCTGACACCCCAAGGTCAACATTTTGACTTGAAAACTGATTGGTATTATGTTATAAGTAGGTATATTATGAAACAATTTGTAATAACGTTACCTTGGCACCCGGAACTTGAATCGCAGTTTCTCAGGGCACCGGTTTGGTTAACAATTTTTTTTTCGTGGTTACAAATTGTCACATATTAGATTAAAAAATACCAATCAGTTTTTAAGTCAAAATGTTGATCTTGGGGTGCCAGGGTAACACCCCTCCTATGCACTGCAGTAAACTGAATTTAAATATTATTTTTTTATTCAATGTATCAACTCTCGACTGGATATCAATAATTTAAACCTAAAAACTACGAATCTATAACGCAATTCGAAAACCAACCGGATAACCATTTTGATTGCGTTATATACTTTTGCCGTACTGTGTTCTATGATATAGTGCCGAAATGATACACTCGACTTGCGTATAACTATTCAAATTATTATATTGTTTCGACGTCATAGAGATCCAAATCGGCATTCGATACGACGACTATAATACCACCGTTGGCATGACACAATACAATATATTACGCAGCTGCGTGCGGCGCCTGAGTTTTATTGTTTGTTTTATTTCAACCCAAAATCCAGAGCACTTAGGGCCGTTTCGAATTTCGGTTTTCGCCGCTGCAGCGAGTTCTATACCCGTGGCCGGACTTGGGGGAGGAGGGTAATGATGAATGTCACACAAATTATTTGAATATAACGGATTATAGTAATATTATATATATATATTATATCCCACCATGCAATCACACATACGTAAAATCGGTGTGTGTGTGTGTGTGAAAGTAAGCGACGTATAATATGCGTATATTTATATATACCGCAGAGTCCTATTATTATCCGTCATCGTATATACTTTAAAACAAATGCGCTCGTTCGATCATACAGTCGTTATATTTTCCATTAATCCCTAGGGACGAAGAAAAAAAAAAAAAATCTACTTCCTGTCATTTCAGAAATTTCAATTTTCCTCTGTCAAAGTCGGGACGGTATTATTGCTGTTGTTATTCTTATTCTTATTATTATTATTATTCTATATTTTACCATCTTATAATAATATATAAGTACTGAGATTGTGGCGCGTACATCGAAATGCACTAAGAAATAATAGCATAGCGTATAATTACGCTCCGCGTGTAACGCTTTCGGGTTTTAGATTATAATTTAATATTTAATATTATATAGTACATATTATGGTGTATTTGGTATTATATATCCAATTGAATTTCCTAACGCAATAATTTTTCGTCGATCTTCGAGTGCGTTGAAAAATTATAAATTTGTACCTAGATTAGTTCTCATAATTTGTATAATTAAACATAGGTACTTCGAAATAATGTAGTTTGCGGTTCAAACGTATAATGAGTAACGATGGCTACTACGAAGACAGCGATGATGATGATTATAATAATAATAATAATAATAATAATAACCGAGAGACTGCAGTATCACTGCCACGGGAAAATATTATTTTAGCACTCGTGGCCGGCACCGTATTATTATTATTATTCGCGAATTTCCCATCGCGTTTTAATCGTAGCACAATTTATTCAATTTCTCTCATACCGCAGTGCTGAATATTTTAGTGACGACGACGTGCCGTGGCGCTGTACCAAATAATAATGCATATGATTATCTAATATTTCGGTAGCTGTTTCGAACGTCCTCGAAGTCGATCGAAATCCAATCCTCTCGGATACAATATACTAAGAAAATCAATTTAATATTATTTCGTATACACTCGCGATAACTAACGCGCGCGCCAACCTCCGGTCAAAATCTGTTTTTTGTCGACAAAGGAACCGCGGCGGCACGGTATTATTATAGTTGTGTACGAGAAATGTTATCAAAGACTCCATGCCTCGATCGGTACTCATCGTTAAAAAATAAATAAATCTCGAGTCTTTAACGCTTCAAAAGTGGCCCGTCGCTATCATCAAAACGAATTCTAGTTTAAAAAAAAACATCGGACCGAAAGTGCGCATACCCTCACTATTGTATATGTATATACGATGGGTGTTGGGTTGATTATTGTGGGTGGATGAATAGGCGACACTTCGGCGTGGGTAGGTTGGCTTGTTCGGATAGTGAGCAGTGAGACCGATTTGAATCCCAAGTTGAGATACCTATAGTGAAAGGTTGGTTTATTAGTTGAATCTAAATTAAACGTGGATTTATTTTAATTACGGCAATTTGATTTTCTGCAAACGTGGTACTACTCACAACTGTAATTAAAATTATTGTAATTACGATTTTTTCGATTATATTACATATTTATGCAATAATTAATTATAAACTTCACGGTATTAATATATTTTCAGCTGTATCAGCAGCATCGTTCGGATAAAGGGATTGTTCAGGGCCTGATTTTATTTTTAACAACATTTTAAATATGATAATAATAAAAATAATAACAACGATATTGACTTTTAAAATATGTCCTATGTCTATATTTTCAATTTTAATTTCATATTTGTTTGAGACGGGGTGTCGAATATAATATAGTGACTGTTTATCAAAAGTTGTGCATCATATGAAATCGTTAAGCAGTTCAGTAATGTATGCACGCAGAGGTGTGAAGTGAATGCACTAAAAACCACTACGAATGTATAATATACTTATTCAGTTAAAAATAGAAGATACGCACAGAAAATTCCAAAGTAGACGAAATAATTTGATTGAATAAATTTACAATTTTATTACGTCCAATATGGCTTGAAATAATTATACATAAAGTATATTATTATGCATACAAACAAATGTAATTAGGTATCTACGTAAAAAAAATAATAATAGATAAGCTTCCAATATTACGTATTATCTTTTTCACTCGTTGAGAAAGGTATTATGAAAAATATGTATTTTTGATTGCACGACAAACAATTTAAACAGTCATTTTGTTTAAGAGGACGAGGTAACCACTTGGGTCAGTCTTACGAATGTACAAAATAGCAAAAACTGTTCCTTCTGTATTTAAAATGGAAGCACCAAAATTCCACAATGCATAGGGAACAACATCAACAGCTGTAACGTAGGGTTTCTATCTTTTTGATAACAAAAACAAATAGAAAAAAAACCTTATGTTGTCAAACTCATAACTTTATTTTTGTTTATGTCATATAAATAATAAAAAGGCTACGTCACAGTACACAGATAAAGTTCTTCCCTAGCGCTGTGGAATTTTCTACTATAAATACAGACGGAGACAACGCATTCGGTGTAATATCCTATAAAGACTTATACATTGAGCGATACATTTTAACTGGTAAATCGAAAACTATTTTGGTATTAATATTTTAACCCCAAAATAATGCAGTATCTACGAACGCTGCATTAATTTGAATAGTAAATTGTAACGCTTGGGCTTATAACATTTTTTTAATTATACAATTCCTATTATCACTTCGCAGCGATATAAGTGGCTTTCAACTGAGAAATCGACTTGTAATTAGTTTTTTGCAATTAATTTTATACAAGTGACCTTGTTTCGGTAAGAATTTTTTGCTTGAGGTAGGCGGAAATTGAACACTAATTTTAGGCAATTATCAAAATAATATGTGTTGGACTATTTTTAATTGCACTGCAGTGCAAAAACAAAATATTCTTGATTAGGAATTCCCGTTTATGTTTTAACTGACGTTTTGATTTCAAAACCGGACCTTCGTAGTACATTCTGTAGTATGTATATACTTACAGGTTTATCAAACTACTTATAGATGAACAATTTAATGAATATTCAACTGCTATCTATAAATACGTTTTAACAGAAGCGTATGCGCATTAATGAACAATTTTTTTTGTATAGTTAAATAATTTACATACTTGTTTTACAATTTTAAACACATCTATGCGCTGCATATTATAATGGTGCATCCAGTCAATCTCAATGATGTGTGAGACAATAATATTCAGTATTCACTGTACAAGAACGATTTTTGAAGGACAAGAATTTTACAAATTTACTAATTAAATCAACTTGATGCGCCTATTGTATTCATTTAATGCTATTTAAATCTCGATGTATTTGATTTTACTTTTCAAAAAATCCTTCTCGCAGATGTACAATGTTCAAAATGTTTTATACAGCGGACAGCAGCAGTGACACTGAAAATATATCACAGTTTAACTTTTGGAGAAAATCACGAAAAAGAGCAAAACAAAAAATAGAAAGAAATATAAACTGGCAATTTTCTGTAAATTATATGTTTATAAACTTTTTAGTAACCCGAGATTCGTCCAGGAAGTTTTTGAAATGCAATAATTGTTACTGTCACATTTAAATTAGATAAAAAGTTTACTTATCTGAACGGGATTTTCTTCAAATCCAATAAAATAGGATTTATTTAGAAAACATAAAGTAATTAAACGGTTCCTAATCGGCCGGATGAATTCCCGATATTACCGCGGTATAACACGTGCAAAATAATTGTGTAAATCAATCTGCTACTAAACAGAAATATTTAAACTTTAAACAGTCGCATGCGGTGATTAAAAAGGTTACCACTCCATATAAAAATACGAGCAATTTTCTACCATTTATATATTTATTTACTTGACTCCCATCCCTCTCTCACCGTTTAAAGGGCCACTAATTAGTGAATTCTGTCTCGCATGTAATTAGCAGTCAACGCATTGCTATCTTCACTTATTCGCTAATCGTATACGTTTTATGTTGTATAAATAATTGTGTATACTGCTCATGAATATAATAATAATAATAAAAAGACAACTTGCTTTAAACAAAACTACCAATAAATTCAAAGTCACGCCTGCGCAGTATTTTGCGTTTCCGTAATATATATTATACGCTCACTGGTTAATGGTTAATAAATTTCGAATTGATAAATGTCCCCCCGGCCGTAGCATAAGTTTCGTGTTTAATCGACGCTCAGAATCATCACATAACCGTGAACGCTATCTAATGTTTATTATAATATCGTGGTATATGCAAGGACACGGTATATGTTTGTTTATCCATCGGGTGTAACGATTCTAATATTTATTGTGTCCGATATATAATTATTTTTGAGATATTAGAGGGAATGATCGCGATAATATCATACATAAACTTCCCTATCCGTTTCTAAACACATTTTTTTTTTGTTACGTCTTATTTTTTTTATACGCGCAACTTAACTCGATTGAAATATAATATGTTAAAAACGGAAGAGACGTAATTGAACTTGTATCTAATGCTATGTGTACATTATAACATTATTATTATAACAGCTGAAAACTGTAATTTTAAGATTAAAGTAATTTTAAGGCCATCAAGATTAGTACGGATTTCGATTAGAAAAAAAAAATAATAACAGTGTATGGTTGCAATGTACGATATTTTGTGGATTTTTCGACGTCTGAGCTGTTGCAGTGGGTTATTATACAGAATATTTAAAATGCAGTCGAGATCACTTGCGTCGAGCCAAAACCTAACCTATCACATATCAAATTTTAAAATAATATCGCAGTCGTGCAATGATACATGTAGGTACTATACTCATACTAGTGATTGGCGCGCATAATAATATAACATTAAAATCGTATTATTATTACTATTATTATCTCGCGATTCGTCGTCGAAAATAATAATTATAACTATCACAATACGATTGGTATATTATTCGGAAGTGGTAGTGTGTTCATTAGAAGGCACACTACGTGTATCTATATAAACCCATAGGTTTATACCATATTACCATATGGCAGTCCACCGTGGGCCAGACTTGGGGGCACGGTCCTATCGTCTCGCTATTTCCGGCAATCGACAGGACGGTTCCCGATAGATAAAATACAATCGTAAAAAATATTATGATCTACACTATTGCGACCGCGATCGATAGAGGTGAAACGCATTTTATCCACCCCTTAAAATGTGTGTATGTCATGCGAGAAAAACAATCGTGAAGCTTTTTGGAGGGATTGCCCGGCCGAGTTATTAAAGTTATTTAGTTATTAACTCGTTAAATAGTTATATATCTATACATACGATATGAGATATTTTATTCGTTTTTAATCGCAAAATTGATCTAGAAAATATTTCGTACTGTTAAGCGTAATAATACTAGGAGAGAGTCTCTCCGGGAGACCCAGTTTAAAATCAAATCGTTTTATTTTGTTGATTTGACCTGGTAAAAAAATGGTATTAACTCGTTCAGCTGACGTATGCACTGTAATAATATTATGTTCTCATTACCTGTTGTAAATGCGATTTGATTAAAAATATAATATATTGAATAAAAAATGTAATTTTTTTAAATGTTCTGATTATAAAACAATTTCATGGTTGGTTTTATCTAATTCATTAATGTTTAAGTTTATAACAAAGATTTTAACGTTATTGTACTATGGAAGAAGTGTTGAGAATACTTCCCATCAATCATTACAGTTATTAGATAATTAGAAATGTAGAACTATAGTTGTTATATACATTTATAAGACCCATAACTGTTTATAGTAAGTTAAAAAAATGTAGTTAAAATCATTTGGTTAAGTGTGGAACAGTATTCGTGAATATCATAAATGTGAAAATAATAAAATATGACATTGATTTAACGAAGATGTGCTTAAAGTCTTAACATGTATGTTATTAATGTCCTTTATTAATACCTTTATTAATGTCTATGTTGATGTAACGCTTGTTTTGTTTTTTATATTGTTCAATAAAAATTGCATTATATTATTGTACTTCATAATGGTTTGTATTTGGTAGGCAAACAAACCTTTTTTCATAATATATTTAAGTTCAAGTCAAAGTTGGGTCTTACAGAGGCGTTGATCGATGACGTTGAATACTCCTACAGATTGTATATCACAATACTTTTTATAATACGTCAGAAAGTAAATAAATTATATAAAATCTGATATATGAACTTTTGAAAAATGTCGAGAACGGTCGTACAAATTCGCCCAAATTCTGTACTAAATAACGGCAAAGGAATTTTATATAAATAGTTAGTTTTGGTGATGGGGGAGCTGGAGAAACGTTTCTATAGTCCCCCATTTGAATTCTCGTATACCTTCAAAAATAAATCCGTACAATTTAGGTTCTTATCGTACAAATTCGTACAAATTCAGTACAGAATATTGGCCGAAAAAAATTAATTTGCAAAAACACGACGGGGGGGGGGGGGCTGGGGAAACGTACATAAAAAAAACTATTATTCGTTCACATACTGTATAATATTTAGTCTGAAATTCTTTTACCAGTGCCAAATTTTGAAAAAACTTTTCATTTTCTTGCAGTATTTTTTTTTCTTTGCATTATTAATTATTTTTTTAATGACTACTTCATTTCGACTTTTAGATTTTGATTGCCTTCTAAGAGCGTGTGTCACGTGCAATGCTTCTAATGTTTTTAATTTTTTTTATAAGAACAAACAAGAATATTATATACAATTTGTAATAAAATGTATGCAATAGGTAATACGAGGGGTACAAGTATACAGGACTGAATGGCATGATAGAAGGGGGATCCATTAAACTTACTTCATAACTATCTAGGTGGTTTTTTCAAAAATAATGGTTTGTGTTGTTTTATTTTATTTTATTTTTTAAGCGTTGAGGAGGTCCCTTTGCCAATTTCATTTAAGACAGCGTGATGGGTTGTCATGAAGTGTAAGAGAGGAGAGGTTTGAAATTAGGGAATTTGAATGGTTGAATGTGTTTTTGTAAAATGGTTTACAATTGTGGGAGTCTAGTGAATGGTTGATGGGTTTTTGAGGTCAGAGTGGAGGGAGAGATTTCTGACGTACCAAGAACCGCTTTTGTAATGAAGAGAAGGCAAATTGATTGGAATATTTTAATATTTTATGTTTTGGCCGTACCCCATAACTAAATTCCGTAGAATGGGCGAATAATGTACTTGTAGATTAAACGTTTGATATTGGGTGGAAGATTTGATTTTAGGAGGTTTCTACGTTTATGGATTTTAATGTTAAGAGATTTTCTCTCAGTTTTCATATGAGTGGCCGATGTAAGTTTGTTCTAAGTGGACTCCAAGATATCGAGTTACTTTTTTGAGGGAATCATATCATTAATAAGAGTCATGGGGGGGGGGGAAGGGTATAGAGAGTTTAGACAAGCGGAGTAATTTGCGGGGTAACCCTATACTACTCCACTCCACCCATCTAAATTTAAATACTTATAACTCATAAACTACTAGCCCTAAATTCAATTTTTATGAATCAAAATAGTCAAAAAAATATTCTGCTTTGGAATATGAAATTAAAACTCTATGCTGTCACTCAAAAAAGTAAAAAACTTAAACAATTATAAGGATAAAAAATAATTAAAAATATAATTTTTTAATAAAAACGATGTTTTTTCAACAACTTGAAACTATGCAAAAAAACATTTTCAAAAACATTCATACTTTTTGAGATAATGAGTGTTTTAGGCTTAATTAATCACCCTGTATAGCTATTTAATTTTAATCATTTTACATGCGACGAAATCCCAAACCTTTTATGTAATATTATAATGAAAAATTATATGAACGATCCCGTTTTTTTTTTTCGTCAAATGTTGATTCTTTCATAGTGTTTCCATAAAAAAATGGATATTGATATAATAATATGAATAGGAATATCAAAATCATGTATAATATGTCCGATAAAATAGAAATATGCCAAATAGGCAAAAAAACCTCTAAATTTGCAAAAACATGCTAAATAAGACTTCAAATATTTAACCGTGGTACCTTGAAATAGATTTCTATGTCATCTAGCATTAAATACAACTTCGCAAGATTTATATGCAGCTTACGAGCTCTGGTTATACAACATAAATATCGCATCACACATAAAAAAAATCGTTCCGTTCACCTCTAATAAGCCGTTGACCGTGTAAAGGCTGCGAACATGATTTAATTTTGTTTCGACTAAACCATTGATCGTATATTATATAACAATAATACGCATTTCTGGTCGGTTAACCTTCCAATACTGATCCATCCGGTTTTATTATTTTATTGTCTGAGTCGAATTGTACGAAATTATAATAATTTACATAGTTTGTGTGCGGATACTGAACTTTGAAGTATTATAAATTATACCTTACGAATCAAATATTAGAATAATAATTTTTTTTTTTAAACAATCGAAAAATGTATTGTATGCTAAGCTTTAGAGGACGTTACACCACATGCGTTGTGTCCGTCTTACAAATGTTCTCCATAGCAAAAACCGTTTTTCGCAGGACAACTTTACTCCCTCTGTATTTAGTAGAACTACCAATGTCCCATAACGATTAGGGAAGAACTTTATCTGTGTCCTAGCGTATGTATTATTCGGATAACATAAATACAATTAAAGTTATGAGAACATTATGTTTCTTTTTTGATTTTTTGATTTAATTATTAAAAAATATTGGTTAATACTATGAAAATAATTAAAACCCTACGGCACAGAATATAAAGTTCTTCCCTGAGTGTTGTATACCATTTTTGAAATTCTAATATAAATTCAGAGGGAGAACAGTTGTCCCGTGCAAGATAGTTGTTGCCATTTTGTAAGACTTTAGAGTGTCTAGACGTCCAGGATTGTCCCGGTTTTTAAAAGTTTGTCCCAGTGTCCCAAAAATCTCAAATCGATTTGTCCCGGAATTCAATCAAATGATAAAAGTATTATATATTTTGAAAATCAATTATATATTTATGTATATTATCTTCCATCTTTCACCTACTCTTTATTTCCTTATCAGTTTTTGTTCATACAACTAATAACCTTTAACCAATTTTTAGTTTATCACTTATTACTCTGTAAAATATACGAAACTAATTAATTATTTTGTTTTTTGTTTTTCAAAATTAAGAAAAAAATATGAAAATAAGAGGATTTAAAATTCAAATATTATTTTACACAGGGAATAATTACAATATAATATGCTTTAAGGCAGAATACTAAAGAGATCTGGAAATAAGATTATTTTTTAATACAAACGAATTAAGAACATTGGCATACTAATATAATAATATGAAAAGGGAGACTATCCACTAAAAACCTAATTAACGTGTTTTATCTATTTTTATATTTTTGAATTAAAATATCATTAACTTTGTGTATCATTTCAATCTAGTATATTATGTCTTCGACACCATAATATTCTTAGTTTAATTTATAGTTGCTGAAATCAATGATAATAATATAATATCGTACATAATATAATATACATAAAAGGTATCTTCACATTACTTATTGAGCTCAAAAAAATGAAAAAATGATGCTATTACCTATTAATACGTCATTATATAATTAGGAATTTAATGCAAATTATTTTAATAATAATAGCCCACCTAAGTACCACGCGCTGCTTTTTTTTTGTTTAATTTGGTTCAATAGTAAAAGTTCACATAAACTCATTTGTAATTCGTTTGTGACAGTTCAAAAATTGTATTTTTACAGTATTGCTTCGTCCAAAGTGAACGGAACTACAATCATAATTAATGTCTGTGGTTCTCATATTTTCTTCTCGTAAACCGTGAATTATCAATATATATTTCGTTGTAAGGTAAGAATAAAACTCATTATTAAAATTGTGATATGTTTTAAATTTTCAAGTTTATGTATTTTTAAATATCCATTGGAGATCAAACTTTTTATTTTTATAATGAGTACCTTATATTTTTCTGCAAATCGGTGAACATAATTGTATAAATTTTTTTTTAAATTTTGATGAACGATCAAAAGGTGAGCAAGTTGTTTGAGAGTCGTTCTACATTATAGGTGTATACGGCACTATATACGCTATATATAATTTAAAGTCAATTGAATAATTGAAAGTTATATTACATATGTGCACCTACCTATGTAGGTATATTGATCGTAAAACAATACGTTATTCAGTAATATTTAGTGAGTTTATTTTTTAAAATTATAATGTGCTCTGTATAACTCATATGGGTTCTAAAATCACCTGCTCAACAATTCCTATAAAAAATATAACATAAAGTATATCATATTTTGATGAAAAAAGTTTGCGTCACCAAACTACATTACTTAAATTGTTTGAATAGTTAAAAGTTAGTGTATTCGGAAGTATGGCCTTAAAATACAACCATGAAAACGCCAAAAATCTGAATTCGAATTGATATAAGTATTATGATATGTGTTTTTGATTTCCGTATAAATTAGTATAAGGCCTGGATCATAATACACAATGGATAGAGCCACGGCATAGTTATGAACGATTACTTCGCGTTGAAGACGTCGTCATTATCGACGAGTCGCAATAAGAGTATACTGACTTCTATTGCGCATGCGTGTCAGTACTCGTCGCGTATTTATCATATACATATTATTGTTATTAAAAAAAAAGTCACCGTGCTTAACCCGTATACGACGTATTCGTACATTTTATATTTTAGACTGTCCGTCCGATGCGTTCGGCTATTGTTGAAACGCTACGTATGCCTTGCTGAGAGATGGGGCTATGGGAACGGTTGCGCAGCAGTACACAGTGATTATACTTATGTTGAACGATATCATTTGGGTCTCAGTAATGCGCAAATAATCACCGACAGAGTGAATATTCTAATGCAAAAGGTAGATCCGACGCGTACGGTTCGCGTACAGACCGGCCGACCGATTATTCGGGTCGGGTTCGATCGGGACTTGGTACACACGCGTACAGCTTTATATAATATTATCCTCTACTGCCTTTGTATATGCATATATATATATAGGTACTTATAAAGTCGACGGTTGTTTTAAATTAGGGCGATTATAATGAAGGGTTGCGTCATATTATAATGTACAGTCCGCGGACGGATAATAGTGTGGACGTAGTTAACGCACGATCTCGCGGACTAATTTATGTATCTATCGGGACGGAATCCAAACAGGCACGTCTGCTCGAATGTTGACCATTTGGCATCGTTCGGTGAAAGTTAAGTTAAGGTTCGATCGACGACGCCCCCGGCAAAGTCTATACAAAAGTCTACTTCTTGCCGCCGAGGGAAATTTTCGCGCGGACCGCGTAGGAAAACTGCAATATTGTTAGGGGGGGGGGCGATTCATGAAACGATCGTATGACATTGTGTAATATTCATGATGATCGTCATCGTATGATATTGTAATACCTATGCAGGACAAAAATTCAGAAATTTAAAAAAGTATATCACTTTATAAATTAATGGTATATATGAGCAGGCTTGGTGAGTCTATTCTGTTTATACTAAAAAATACAATATTTATGTGCATGAGATGAAAGTTATTTGAAAGAAACAATATTGATAAATTGCTGAATAAATGTAAAGCGCTGTAAGCAAATACCAATACTTGCTTTGAATACTACTTTCTCGGATATTTTATTATTACTTTATTTAATGGTTTGTAGCCTTGTAATTAACTGATTAGTTTTGATATAAGAAAATAATATATACATTTTTGTTGATTAAAAATAAATTCATTGATGAATTCAGGTTTTGTTTTGAAAGTACTAAAATCTATGATTCAAATCGTAAAAAGTGGACAAATGTAAAAAATGTGGAAATTATATGCACATAAAAATAACTACGAATAACTCAATGTACAGCGTCCAATCACGTACAATTACCTACATAAGCTAGTCAATAATTATTATATTAACCTCCAGTTCAAAAAAACACTATCACAGTGGATTATTATAATTAATAATAACGAGTAGGTATTTTTTACTCTAAACGAAACATGTTTTGCGGATGTTTGGTAGTCAAAACTGCCTGGTTATCAACACGCTTAACCTTGGTCACATAATATATTAACTCTCAAATCCTGACTGTACATTTATTGTATTATTGTTAAAGCGCATATTATCATGTTTGATAAAAATGAACAGTTTGATCATTATATCATAATAAATCGAACCGAAGTAAAACTACTTTTTTTGTATTGTTTTTCAGCACAGCCCGACAAAAAATGCGTATTGAAAATGTCAATGTTGTGCCCTTGTCGTCGCGATGTTCCACGCACATAGCAGTGACGTCATGACTCATTAAAACGTATCCGTGTATAATATGGCTCATTATATCAGTGATTTTTTTTTATTGTTATTTTTTTTTATCGATCAACCCACGGCAACATAGGGTGGTTGTTTTTAATAGTCTCTAACTGTGGGGGAAGGCACGGTTGGTTAGAACACGTGTGTATATGTGGGGAGGATTTGTCACTAAAACCCGGGTGGCCACCCATCCGGGAACTAGTGGCACCGGCTGACGCTTGATTTCAAAACACGTTTTGTGACTGAAGCCAACCACCGCACCACACCAGGCCACAAGATTATTATTATTATTATCAACATTAACACCATACAACTGATATAGGCATGAGATTAATTTTTAAGATAATATATTCATACATTACATCATACGAATTGTGCTCCGCAAACAACCTACGATGCAGGACTCTATAATATAGGGTACCTATTGTTAACAAACTGTAGTTAACGTGTCTTGAGCAGATGAAATTATAACGATATAATATCGATTTTCTTGATTTACCAATAACCAATAGTTTATGGATACCAAGTGCTTATAATATTTTGGCATCATTTTTTGGTGACAACCCAATTCGGCTACTAAAATAATATAAATTTAAATTTGGGATAATGCATTGCGGTTACTATATGAGTTGGGATATCCAAATCGGTTGAGATTTTCATATAAATTGGGATTTGAATATTCTTTGGATAATATAATTTAAATTTAATCCTTATATTATAATTTTCTTATAAATTTACCAACTGCAGTTATAACTGAACGTTATTTACGAGTGTTAACGTGTAAGATTTTCTTTTTACCATTATTTTACTGTAAACGTAAAACTATACGTATTAATAACGTAATTATTTTACTATATTATGTATACCATGGTTATGATATTGTAATACACAAATATACAATGCTCCACATGGGAGGGGGGGCTATTGGACCTGGAGAACTAAATGACTATTTTAGAGTCCCGTTGAAATTAATTTGTAATTTTTGAAATTTTGAATGGAATACTTAATTTATAGTAATTTTGTAATTTCAAACTTTTTATCACCTATAAATCGTGAACCTACGGGACACCTGTATCGCTTGTAATGGGTTGTATTTTATTGGAAGTTTTAAGTTTTTGGCTCTCAAAAACATTTAGTACAGGGGCACAACTTGAGGTGTGGAGTGAGGGCTGCTAATATATATAACATTATCATCGTACCAACCAGTTTTCAGACGTTTATCGATATCATGTAAAACCGGTGCCTAACATATTGCGAATATAATATTATACTATTGATCATGTCTAATTGGTTTTTAGCTGAAATGTAAATAATATTTTAATTTCATTATTATCATACTGTAATTATATAATAGGTAGGTACGTGCAATTTTTTTTTTAATTATTCCTGACCTTCCGATGTCGATGTGGATATTGTATCCTGCGAATGAATTATGAGACTATAATATATGTATAGAAGAAGCTTACTTACACTGTTTGACCACGGAATAAATTAAATAATAATTAATAAAAACAATAAATACCTATTATAAACGATTTTAATTGTTCTCAGATTTGACGTCGACCCGACCTAAAAAAAAAATCCCGATATCTGGCGCTTTCTGTTATATAACAATGCGTACCTACGTCAGATTTAGTACTCGAATTATATTGTCGAATTTACATATTATTACTATTGTCATGGTGTACCTATTACATTAAGCGAAGCTCGTAAAGCGTTCGCATCATCGAGGGATATGTACAAAAATCACCACCGCGCACACTTAAAAAAAATAATGTAACTACACCTATAACATTTGCTCAAAGGGCCAAAGTTATAATAACCACTGTAATACGAATACTATACGGGCACGTCTTATCGTCGAAAGTTTATAATAATATCAATGCAAATCATAAAATAGGTATATTATTAGTATTCAGAGCGAGTGAGAGTCCGTGCGCGCGAGTATTATATATTATATACTTCTATTCTACGTAAGGCTGCAGACTCCACGGAATCATTTACATAGTATATTGCAATAATCGTGTATACCGACGTTTCCTGCACTCCGACAATTATTATTAATACGATATAATATTATGATACACAGGTTGATCGACCGACTTTTCGGGTAGGCGATTTACGCGTATGGTTCGACTATGACTGGTTTTTTCAGCTCTTCGAAAGAAAACCGCTTCGACAATAATAATTTGTTCAAATCGGGATAGTCGAATTGCACTTATTACCTAAAAGGAATTGGTCGAACTGCACTTGTTCAAAAAAAGGAGTTAAAATTTAAGGTCACTGCGGACGTTCACGTTTATTATTATAATAATATTTGACGATTTAAAAAGAGGATAAAAAAATTATATCTATATATATTATTATTACTACGAAAATTCCAAGTGCAGGACGACTAAAATAAGTGCAATTCGACCATACCCATTCAAGTGAATAAAACGGGTGGATGCACAAGGAGTACCTACATTTCTAAGATAATTAGAAATTAGAATAATATTTTGAAATACATAAGTAATATATACGTCAAATAAACTGATAGAAATACTCATCATAATTGTAATATAGGTATACAATAGTTTTATATACTCAGTACTATAATAGTATGAATGTATGATACATGCCAATATTTAGACTATTGAGTTTAAAATCAACTCAATATAGACGAAAATAAAAATCCACATTTATAGGAAATTAATTACAAAAACCCTTTGAATCGGAAAATTGTTCAAATAGTTTATGCCGCTGCGTTGGTATTTAAAACTAGATAATAGACAAGTAGTGCAGTTATTATAAGCAGAAATTTTGAAAAGGATACAGTTTAATAGATGAGGATCATGGCCACTTAAGGAATGTTACCACTAATTAATTTGAAAATTATAAAGTTAAATCTGCAGTTTATTCACGTCTAGAAGCTAGAGTATTCCAATCAATAATCATTATATTACTGACGTATTTTCATTATTTAACCTTTGTGATGTCTTTACTTATATATTGACTATATTGTACTAGTATAATAATGTTAAGTTATAATAGTTTATGCTAAAAGCTAATGAACATTTTTGAAGACAAAAATCCAGAGTATAGGAATGTTTAGAACGGATCCGATTTGTGCAGGTATAATCGTGCTTATCAATTCTCATTTTTGCATTTAAAGGCCTCACATTTAAGAAAACTGTTTTAAAAGCGTTCATTAATAGAACCGACGTCGGTTTTAGAATAATGTAGACTCCGAAATATGAGCGATTCGTATTTTGATTGATAGACCTAGGTAAATAAAGCACTGTTATAGAAGTGTAAATGATCTCAAATCTTTGAATTCTGATGGGTGACACCTAACAAAGTTCAATTTTTGGGGTTTTTCACAACACATTCAATATGATATTATGTGCCCGGGAAATTAAATTACTGATACGGCATTAATAATTTTTATTTTATAACAAGTTTTTTTATTTTTTAAGCATTTATTATTTAATGCACAAAATGTACCTGTATAGACTTAGAACAAGTGCAAATGAACGTGAAGTCTGATGGCGAGACCACTGAGACATGATTGGTGAACTAGTAAACAAACCATTCATTGTTTCGAGGGTGTAACGACTGTAAAGAGTATTGTGGTGTATATTGACAAAACTATCGGCGTTGATGATATTATATAGACAAATACTCGTGGTTGAACAGTAATCAATTATGTGACATAGTTACATTTATGATTTGTATTGAGTTACGTACCTATGTTCACGTTACTTTAAAACTTATGTCAATACAATTTTTTTTTTTTTTTTATTGATCATTGAGCCCGGCAACTATGGCCATTAGCTGTTTGTTTCTTTGTAAAGGAGGATACTGTTGGTTGGTAAACACGTGTGTGTAGTTTTTTGGCAAATTTTCAAGTGGGCACCCGTAGGTATCTGCCATGCCCGGGTGGGGGATGGCGGCACTTGTTCTCCGGACACCGTGACTTGCCCGAATAAAAATGCCACCCGTGAACCGAGGTTTGAACGTCACAACCGACGCCTTAGTCCGCTCGGCCACTCCGTCCTCCAATACAATCTCTGTAGCACCTTTAAATAAAAGATACGCTGATGTATCTGAAGGTACATTTAAATAATAGTTGACGACATCGATAACGTTTATTTTGTAGTTATTAAATATTGAAATAGTTCGTATACCTAATTAATATATGAACATCGATGTACAAATAGGGTTTAAAACTTATTGATTTAAAGGTTTAGGTATGGAAAATATTCTTTTATATTCTGGTTATAGTTTTCACAATTATTTTTCTCGTTAACCAATCATACGAATAAGTGTTAGGTACTAGGTATTGTCATAATATTATCTCGAATAGTAACACAAATATAAAAACATATTTTTAAAAGTAACTCGTATAACATTAAATGGAAATTAGTTACCTACCGAAACGCTGAAACTTGTAACCAGATACAACTAATCGAGTATAATTTTACCCTACCTCGACTTGCGTTACTAGCAGTATAGGACACGATTATAATTTAATGACCTAGATTATCGGAGGTCTGATCAACTTAATAGTTCATAAAACGGATGACCCAAACCGCGGTAGTGTTTCATTAATACTGTTCAAGTAGATCGATGCTAAATGCTAATTAGGTTAAACAATTTGTATTGTGTGCAATGTGTACAAAATGAACAGCGTATGGTAATATTATGCTCAAAACGGTTGACGAAAATTTTAATATTATAAAATGATGGCCGTCAGTTATGCCGTTATAATAAATAATGCATTTGGATCAAGTGGTACAAAGTACAACACGAATCGCGTTAAGTCTCCCGGACGGCTTTCATCTACTTATAAATAAATTAATGAGGTCATACCTAGTTTTATTTTATTTTTTAGCCACTTCAAGAAGTTATAATCAATTATGTAATTTTACGCGCTTTACAATTATTACCGTTTTTACAGTACCTACCTGCACGTATTTTCAGGAAATCGGAACCAGAGATTTTTCCGATAATAACATACGCCTACTACATGTAGCATATACGATAAGAGAATAATGGTTAAATGTTAAAATAATAATATGTTAAGTACGATTATGATTTAAACTATTATACTATTTTGAACGTCACGTGTGTATAACAGATAACTTTGATATATTATAATTTATCAGCTACTTTTATGTCATTGCACCTAATTAATTATAGTCTTTTTTATGAAGTTCAAAATGCAAATATCCAAAGCCAAATGTGAACAGGTTTAAAATTAGTTGTATTATATAATATTATCTGAGAGGTTTTTCAAACGCGTTTGTACCTACAATGTATCGAATAAAGTATTAAAGTCAATACCTATATTAAATATATATATATTGTCAATTTAGTATCATAAATGTAACTAGACAATATCGCCCGATGATGATAATATTATATACATAAAAGATACATTTTACATACTCATATCACATCATATAACTCTATTTCGTAGACTTGATCGTGTAAATCGAAGACGAATCGATTTTCACCGTACCTACCTATACGTGATTTATAATATTCAGATGAAACAATAGCGATGTCATGATATATTGATATTCACCATCTATAAGACTGTAACATAATATAAATGCGTTATACAGTTTAACCGCCACGGGATGTTAGAATCTCCATTTTGTCCAAATTATAGAAAAGAAAAAAAATAATAAGTTAGGTATTAAAAGTGTAATTTGTTAATAATTTGAAGTTGATTTTTTGATTTTGCTAGAACTCGCGGGAAATGAAAAGTTTGTGTGGGTTAAGTGTGAGTGGGGGGAGGTGTGGGGGTAGTGTGAAATTAGCCACATCCCCACCCACTTGATTTCGGCAATTGTTTCGAATCGACGAATTTGCAAATTCTAAAAAAACAACTCACAATTATTATGTACTTACAAATTGAACTATAATACTTCGAGTTGTCCAATGTGTATTGGACAAAATGGCGGGATGGAGAGGGGTGCTAACTTTACATATTATAACCATCCTGTTAACTAAACGGGATTATATTCGTCTTGCGGACAAATAGGTAAGTTATACCTACTATAAAGTCATGTGCAGTACGACATAATATGGTGATTGTGAGCTATTGAATATATAGGTGGCTATTGGATGGTTCCATTTAACGCCCAACGGACGATAATGTCATAATGATGTACACGCGATAACAATAGTATATTATAATATTATCATATAGGACACGGACCATAATGTTTAATGCATTTGAATGGATTTCGACGACAATTTTAACCGCACACGATTATACACACAGACAATGCGATTATTCTGAACTCGATCTAAGAATCGTGATTATCTATGCCGGTTTAGTTTTTTTTTTTATCGACAACAATGCGAAGTGCGAATTACCATCGACCAATGGTATGATTATTATACTCGGGGTACCTATAATGGTAACACAAATGCTGTTCCGATGTGGTCAGCGGTTGGAATCACGTTAAATGTAAAATTAACTACGCGTATTCGATCAAAGCGAATCACACATTATTTAATAACAGGTAGGTGGGTACTTACAAATTGTAATCGGCAGAACGTAAAAAATATACAAAACAACGATGCCTAACAATTTAGGCCAATAATTATTGAAATACACGAATTGGTGGTCCGAAATCTGTACATTTATATTATATCAGAACGGTTAAACAGATATGGCTAATTTTTTATGGGAGGAAATGATATACTTAGGTAATCAGTTCAATAATGATATCGCATAGTAATAACTCGCATATATAATTTGTTATATAACTATGTTTTAGATACATAAGTGGCAATGGAAGGTCAAATACCCGATGAATTTTAAACCGGGGGATTTGAAAAATCGGTTTGTATTAAATATAGGTACTTATATCGAAATTTCAATTAATTATAAGACGACGCGCATCATGTTGTACCATGTTATTAAATTGTTTATAGTATAATATTTTGGTGAGTTTAAAAAATCTTTATGATCAGTTCATACAAAATAACAATATTACATATATATGTATACTATAATGTACTTATACGATACATACAATTATTATGATTTTTGTTTTTATATATTTTACAATGCATTTTGAAAAGCATTTGAAAATCGATGATTAAATGAAATGCTCTTTAATGTAAAATAATTTTGTATGATTATTATTTTTGTCACACGTGATGAGTGTGGCCTTGATGTTATTTGATGTTTTGCAATAATGTTTTGATAGAAAAATAAACAATACATTTTATAATACAAATATCTATTTATTATTCATATAAAACTTAGATATTATTTTAAAATGACTAGGATGCTACTTTTATAATAGATATTATCATTGAGTGTAATATTATATTGTACACCATATACCTACTCAATAGTCATTGACATTATATATAAAAAAACATTTTGTAATTTTGAAAAAATGTAAAGGTTATATTATTATTATATATTTTAGGATATAACAATGAGGGAAAACGTAGTTTAAATAATGTGTTACTCAAATAATGTAGCTAATTATAAAAATTACAAATTTCATGGACACATATTACATTAATAGGGTAATATTGTTAATTTATTCATTGATTTTCACATTAAAATTCAGCCAACTACAAGTCGCATGTCTTATAAATAGATAATTTACTATCCAACCAATTAATGTGTTTACGAACAAATACGTTTATAAAAACATTATGTGTACATGTTTATACAGAAACGAGTGTCTAGAAATACGTTTGAAACACTATGGTATTAGTAGAGAAAATACTCCTTTACGGTATATATGTTGCTGGAATAGATTACCTGGTCTGCGGTATATGGTCTTGCCCGAACAGTTTTTTGAATCGCCATTATTTTTATTACAAATAATTAAGTACCTATAATATTGATGGAAAAAACACAAAAAGTTAGTTAGTTTAATATTAATAATCATTGTAATTTATAATTATTACCTATTTATCATATTCTGAATATTTTGAAGCAATAATTATAATAATAATAATAGTTACATACCAAATACTGTTGGCACAACACCACGAGGAATAAATAAATAGTTTATTATAATATTATGGCTATTTAAAATTGCTAAGTCTGTTTGCTTGCCTACACCTGCATAATATACTTATTTTGCAAAGCCTTTGTTTTGAAGTATTCAGAATATAATAAATACGTACCTAATAATATTATAATTATAATTACAATTAATTAATTTTTTTGCGTTATTTTCTATCAATATTATAGAATTATTATTGGTAATAACTGATAAAAGATCGGGAAAAAAATAACAATCTGTTGGTATTCACATTGTTTCCACATTGCCCGTATCATACTATATACATAATAATAATATTACGTGTGAAATAACAGATTGTTCGTACCGAAATAATTGTTTGTGCCGTTTGATCCATCTGCAACGTCTCGAAAACAGATAGCCATGGGACTTTGCATAGTTTGGGAAAGCGCGGTTCGTTCTTATTATTTTTCGATCCAACAATCGGTCGTAGGTATAGGTACAACTCGTCGAAGATCAAATTCAATGGATTCCGAATTTCCGCTCAAAAATAGACAATTTGTAGGCGCCAGTTAATATGGGCAGGTGCGTAATATGGGAAAAATGGTCGCTGGTCCCAATTCCAATGTATACTAACCAACTAATTTTGGTTTGTAATATGGCCAGCCGTTTAATGTGGGCAAATGAGTTCGGTCTCGACGTGTCTACATTGAGCGAAATCCACTGTATATAATGTATTTTTCTTACCAGTCGAGGTTTGGTCAGTACTCGGTATGACCTGTGCCTAGCTGTGGTTGAAATATTAGCCGTTTAATGATGACGTCACTAAATCGTCAACTCGGATGTGCACCTCCACGCAGAGGTTTTTTCCGTGCAACCATAGTTTTTCAAATATTATATGCGTCGAATTTCCGCTCAAGAGTAGACGATTTGTAGGCGCCGGTTTATATGGACAGGTATCGAAGGTATCGAATCAGAAATATTGTTATTGCATTTTTTATTGAAAATGTCACTCTTATTGCATTATTTTAATGCCATTAATTTTTGAATAATAATAGTTATAACTTAACTAAAATATGCAGGTATTACACTACCTATTTAATATAATAATTTAATAAATACTAAACAGGTAGTACCTACTTACATATTCTTATTATTTTAATTCATCCAAAAATCTTTATTTTAGTTTTAAAATGTGCTATGAGTTATGATTATATGAGTTGGGCTTAGGACTTTATGAAGTAATATAGTTTTATAAAGATTTATTAACTGACTTCTACATTGTAACTGTATGCTAACGGTTTCACTTAGTTGCATACAATAAACGTAACTCTTAAGAAATTATCTCTCGCTGTATGTATAAAACTAAAATGCCCGCTATATATTAAAAACATTTTTTTTAAATTTAAATTTATAAAGGTTTATTTTTATTTTTTACCTCAAAAACTATGTATTTTTCACATAAATGAATTAATATTTCACGAACAGTGCATGACATATTTCAAGAAATTTAAAAATGTCTGATGGACAAAATATAATTAATGTTTAATTACACATTGAATGCATTATGTCTATATATCTGCAAACTACTAGACCAAACGTAATTTCATTAGCTTCGAGTCATTTAATCGAAAGTATTATTACCAAGACGTTGGGTATTGGTTCGATGTAGCGACCTTTTTGTAGACCAGTAACAAATATTTATTATCTTTTTTTTTCACAGAACATGAAGAACGATCAACAATTGTATGTAATTATGAAATACGAAGGTTCCATACTTCCATTTGAAAGACTTATTTCGCATATACGACACGACTTTTATCATAATAATATTATTGTACCCTTTAATGGTGTTAGTGTACAGCACGGCCAACGGGTACAACTACTACAATTTGACATCGTATGGGGAAAAACTCGAGAAAATTGTTTTCGCGTAAAATCTTTGAGACGCACTCGGCGCGATTATGATAATAATATGTATAGGTATATTGTATATTATATTTATTTATGTAGTCCAAATAAATTCCTGTCGTGGCGTGTAAGCGTATAAATAAGGACGGACCCGGTGCATTATCAAAATTGACGATAGCAAATAAAAAAATAATATACTTTTATGTGTAGAAATATTGTCCTATACAGTTGCCGTGGACGTGTCTCTTACTTAGAGCTGTTAATGCGTTTTGTACAACCCACTTTGATATATTAGGGGAAAATATGAAATATTATACTATGCAGAAACTAGGAAAAAAAATTGTCGTCATTGAAATGAATAATGAATATAAAAATATATACTTGCTGGGTACCTAGTAAAATATACACCTACGTATTATTATATTAAACTGTAGTGATGATGTATAATGTATATACTATCACAATAGGTGTTGTCAAGTATCAGAGAATTGGTATTCCAATATATCATTTCAAGTAGTTTAAAAAATGTTATGTCTGTTTGAGTGCATTTAAAATTTTAAAATATTATTTTACCAAATCAAATACTTATTCCTTCAAATAATTTTTTCCTTCTTACAGTTATTTAACATATTTGGAATTTTTGTAAACATAAATAATCACCACTAGAATCTTATCTTGTCACACGATATGTTGCAGCTCATATTATGACTGATAACAGCAATAATTTGAAACGAAAATGTTTTTGAAATTTTACAAACATTTGTGTGATACAACTACACTGATATAATGACACATGCTAATAATTTAAACTTTTCTTAAATAATAAAACTTTCATTCTAAATTATTTTAAATCGAAATATAATATTAAAAGTTATTAGTTAATAAAATATATTAGATATTGTTGGTTGATAAATAATAAGGTATAACAACACACACAATTCCGTGTAGCGTACCTACTACAATATTAATAAATACTTTCAACAACTATTTTAAACTTAATGGTCAAACCCTCTAAACAAAGCTTTACTGATATTTGAAGTTAGTTAGTATATTAATACGATAAAATATAACCACATCCGCGTGAATATAGTTTCTAATTTATTGATAGAAAAACAAAAATAGTGTTTACGAATTGTCTCAAATACTTTTTTAAAAATAATGATTAGATATAGGTACTGGAAAAAATATTGTTTTTTTTTTTGCAATATACCTACTGATCGTAATACAAATACTATATTATATTGTATGGATCGCAATCGTATCCGCCGAAGGACTGATGAGTTCGTTGTTTTTCAAACAATAATAATAATAGGTACCTCCTAATCGTCGTCTGCAACACACTCGCGGACGGGGCAAACGTACACATTATAATAATATTGTTGTGTAGCTGAAGCATAAGTAACCATTCTGCAGGTGACGGTTTATATACCGCCTTGCAGCTGCGATTATTCGAATAAGTTCAACTCCCGACGCGACTTTCGTTTCATCTCCTTTTGGAGGAATTCGCGTTGGTTTATAATAATAATAATAATATATATATATACCTACTATTATCTATAGTCGTGTGTGTGCGACGGTCGTCGCGTCGATGATTGTGTGCGAGTCGAATCGAGTAAGTAAATCTCGCGCGTACTCTGGGCCAGGGGGGGGAGGGGGTTGAGGGTATTTGACGCAGCAGCTTCGTTCGGCATATATAATGCGATTTCGTAAACTACATTAATAATATACTTAACGACGTATTATAACATATTATAGTCTGTTATTCTGCTCATCGAGTGAGATTTCAGCGTTTGCTGCTTTTCGTCATCGCGATATCGCCCCGCCTGCACCGCACGAGTGTTTATAAGCATTTAAAGCCGTCATGAAATTGGGTATTTTTAAGTGAAAATATTTTTGGGAGCGGGTGGTCGGGCGGGGCGATCAACGATTTCCGATCGATAATACGTACGCGCCAAATTCATAGCCACTAAATAAATAAAATATTGTTGTGCCTATTTGGCTACACGCAGGTATGGTTTAATGCACAACGTTTTCTTATTTCATTATTTTAGGCCCTTTTGAACACAATTATCCGAAGAATGTGCCATTTTTTACCAGTTTTGTTTTTATCCTTTTTAGTTTGTTGGATAGTGGGATAGAACCTCAATAATGAATTCCGGTTTATATAATATAACCTTCAATTATCAAACAAAAAATTAAATAATTCTTAACTTATCTTTGTAATAGATATTACGATTGCGTCATACTCCTTAGATGTTGGCAGTAATAATATTAATCAAAACCGTCAATTATTCCCAAACTGAATCATACACGAATTTCGTCCTTCTAAAAATGACAAAAAAAAAATTAACAACGTAACATGTATTGGTAAAAAAATGTTCAGTTACGAATTTGAAGACTGCCGACTGGAACTGACCTTCATTGTTGTTTCAACGTGTGGGATTTTTGACCCCCTCCCCCCCCGACTTTCACTAGTATACCCATTAAAATATATTAAATACTTAATAAGTACAATGCCATATTTTGCAAATAATCGCGTCACAAAGCATGAGTTTGGTTATTTTAAGATGGGTTCACGAGTGAATTACATAGAATTTTCAACCGATGAGGATATATCCACATATTATTATAACCAAAACGAGATGTTAATATGTATAATCGACACACTATACTTTACGTTACGTGTGCAAATTTAATATTAATATGAAATTATAGGTATGTTATGTTTTCGTTTTTTTTTTAGTAATCGTAGAATATCAGCTGCTAATTGTAGAATTTCTTTAATCCACACGTATAATCATGACGCAGTTTTATAGCCATGATAATGATATGTAATAAATTATTAATATCTAATATTATTTCGATGCGGAAACAAACATATTTATGCAAACCGAGTTTTCGATTGTGAGCGCCTTATTTAACTATGCAGTCAATTTAATAGTTTTATAAAGTTGAAATAACATTAAATGTTTTCGAACAAAGTTTATATTTTAAAAGCAATTTTGAGTGAAAACTTGATACTGACAACTAGTTAGTGATTGTACTTTTTCATACTGAATGCAACTTTAATAACACATTTTTATGAAAAAATATATAATATGATTCCTCTCTCTCCCCCGACCAAACCTACAGAGAAGTAATATTGTAATGTTAAAAAAAAATAGATTTACGACGGTACGATTATACAATATTAAAGTAGGTAGCATATTTGTTCGTGTTTTGTTTCCGTTTTCTTTTGATGTAATCGCAGCCGCAGCGCCCCCCACAATGGTGGAGGGGGGGAGTTCAGACATGTAGTGCAGGGGTTCGGCTATTTTAGGAGCCCGATGAAGTTAATTTGTAGTTTTTGAAATTTTGAAAGGATAACTTATTTTCTATTGAATAATATATTTTTACGATATAATTAATTAATGTACCTATATATTATAATATTACTTATATATTAGGTAATTTTATTATTTAAACAATTGATTACCTAGAAATCGTGTATATGAGACACCCGTATCGCTTGTAAATTGCAGGTTGTGTTTTATTGAAAGTTTTGTTTAGAGCCGCAAAAACATTCAGTAGAAGGGCCCACAATTTGGATGTGGGTGGCTGATCGTAGGTCTACCTACTGTATGTTATAATGTGCAATTGTGAGTGTAGGCCTTAAAAAATAATTGAACAATCGTTATCGATTCGGTGTCAGTTGACCTCACGTGTTACATCCCGTAGGTACACTATGATAGTATGATTATTGATAGTGAGTGATTCACCGAGCATATTCTCACCGTCCTTTTTAATCCTTTAATAATGCATTTATTCTAATCCTGATTTAATAATATTTGAATAACTCTAAAACATCATATTTTCAAATACTAAGATCTTTTATACCATTCATGGAGAATCCTGCGAGGATCCAAACATTTTTATGTTTTACAATATATTGTTACTCGGATGATTTTTTAAAAACATTTTCAAGAGTTTAAAATTTAAATCAAAATTTGAACGATTAGTTTCTTAGTTAATAAATGATAATATATATTAAGTATACCGATACAGTAAACTTCAGTATTTTTTATAATCAGACAATTTTCACAAATTATGAAATGTTAATAAATGTTTATTAATTAGGTACCTACTATAATTTTTAAATCATCCTATAATATTATATCAAATATTGTTTTATCAACTTATTGTTAGATATCCTTATAGTTTAACAAAGTTTAATAACTCAAAGAGTAGATACGTCATGTTTAATGTTTGTTTTAGAATTATCAAAAACTTTAAAAATATATCAGTTCATTGAAAATTATAGTTAAAACGGGGAAAAATAGAAGCCAGCATCGCTACAAGCACTCTTACAAGTATAAAAATTAAATTTTGAATAAATGCATTATAATATAGGAAAAATCGGGGGTGAGTATGCATGGTGAATCGCCCTGTATATTACAATATGTAATCATATTAACGCACACTCTAAGTAGTATCAGTAATATATAACTAGTTTATAATAAAAGCATAATATTGTACGTAACATGAAATACTTGAGGATTTGATGTAACTCGAGAATGATTATATCAAAAGAATGACGTGCCAAAACGTCATTTTTGAGTAGATCTCTCGCAGACTTGGGTTGATAGTTGATACTATTACAGTAATATTTCTTCGAGAGTTGGATTAGACGCGATAAATAAAATTCATCAACAATACCTAGCTTATAATTTCAGATTGGTGACTCAATACAAAATTACGATTAGCAATAGACGTTGAAAACCCCTTATTTATATCATCAAGATAATATTATTAGCGTTTCTAATTCTCGATTTCTAATAAACAATCTCTAAACGTATAATGAATAAATAGTGATAGCTCCTTAAAATGGTAAATGTTCTCTTAACCGTGATTTTCTGGCCCACGGTTGGTTCATTAATGATTGTATAGTGAATAATGAAATTAATCAATTTTTGATGCCAGGCGTTTGGACCGGCATTATACTAATATATTATTAATTATTATGCTCTGCTATAGTATTCAAATGAACTAATATTAGATTGCAGCTACCTACTGTTATAAAATAATTAATAATACTAAGTGGCGACGTTCACTTGCCGCTACTAATTACCTAGGTCCTAGATCAACAGTAATATATTTATATATTGCATATCGATAGACGGAGTACCTGCGATACTTAGGACATTATGGACATTATTGAGAATTGATTTCCCAACACGTCGGATATTTTAGAAAGACGCGCCGAAGAGGAATATTATAATAATGGCCATGCTATAAATTATAGTGGTGGGTATTGTAAAATTTGATTTTGTCGATGGTGAAATGTATAATATATAATTATTATTACAATCATCTACTATCGACTCATTCAAATGGGATTCAACACATCGATTAATTCGAGATTATATAATTTATCCACAGATATTATGTTTTATAAGTGTATAACAATATAGATGTGTGCCATGAAACCACGTAACTAATACACTTCCGCACGCAAGATAACACTTATACAAATTGATTTTAAGTTGACGTTTAATTGTATCATTACAAAGTCTGTCCCGCGATTTTCATTCGTATTCGTTAAAATATTTTATGATCCCATTGCATTCAATAATTTTTAAACGACTGACATTTAAGAATCTTAAAATCAAATTTGGAGGTAAAATATCAAAACTAAAAAGCGATGATTAAATCTATCTCAATTAAACCGACGAGTAACTATTCAGATCTGTCGTAAGAAATGGTATTGCTTTATTGGTTCGTTCGGACGATGGGCTAAAGATGGGCTTATGTGTACTTACCGAGTCGGGCCGATAAAGATATATAGAAATCTAAAATATAATATTAAATCTACATAATATACGTAACCATGGTATATTCGACATTATAACTACGTTATTATAACATTGGATACCTATCGACATTCAAACAAACGCATATCCGCCTTTGTATATTCAACTAGTCCACGCTGTTTCTCTGGGAAAATTACAAGTGCCAGTAAATCGCATATCAGTGTGTTTAACCAAAATAATAATGTTTCATTTGGCATTCAACATTAAGTTTGTCGAGTACGAAAGGATGTGGGTGCATCAACAGCAGGTTGTTGAAGCAAAATCATTCCACGACGATGGTTCGGTACGTATTGTTCATGATATATATACCTAAAGGTGTAAAATATTATTGTTATTATTATTAACTACATACACAAGGATTACACTTATCTATATCTATACTTAATATATTAAGAGGAAAGGTTTGTTTGTTTGTAACGAATTAACTCGAAAACTACTTGACCGATTTCAAAAATTCTTTCACCAATAGAAAGTTACATTCATGGGAAGTGTTATAAGCGTACAATTTAAATCATAAAATTGTCCAACCCGAAGAGGTGCTCAAACAGCGATTTTAAGATTTACGTTGGAAATTTTTGTTTGTAAATGGTGGCTATTGGTTATAGGAGAAATAATTAGTAGAAATTAAATATTCATTACAATATAACAGATACAAGAATGCATCAAATCTAATTTTCACACATAGCCTACCAGGGTGTCTGAGTTGCACTTACTGCAACGAGCTATACGCAAAAAGAGTTGAACAATGACAATTTTTTAAGAGCTGTAATTTTTTACGGGCAACGAATACGAACTTTTTACGATAACACTTATGAATTATAAGCTTTAAAATTATAAACTGTCCACTAAAACATTCATTTTATATTCTTATCTTATCACGGAATAATATAAATCCTCTATTATACTATTATTATAATAATATACTTTAAATCGTTGCATTCAATTATTATTATGTCATATTATTATATACTTTGCTTGAACAAAAAATCGAAACTAATATAAATATCTTATTTGAACCGTTAAAAGAGAAGCAATTATTTCTTTAACGTGACTATTTTTTGTAATCAGTTATAACTATTCATCAATGGAAATTGTTAATTCCATTTTAGGCTTAATCTATATAATAAGTCACAACATCAAATAGCAATGATAATATACTTATATCATTTTTATATATTATTATAAAGATTAAATAATAATTGTTTTACATTAGATTTAAAATTTTGATTCAGTAGATTATATTCTCTTTTTCCCAGTACGTTTGTAATTATCTTACGTTTGCGCTATACGAAGATATCAACATAAAAAAATTCAGTGTAGAATAAAACATCTTTATATTAATGTAATAAAGGTTAAATAATAATTGTTTTACATTAGGTTTTAAACATTTGATAGGTTCACTATCATCAGTTTTCCTTTTTTTTATCGAAGGTTCGTCACAAATATCCAGTACGTTTGTGGTCATCTTACGTTTGCGCTATACGAAGATATCAACATAAAAAAATTCAGTGTAGAATAAAACATCTTTATATTAATGTAATAAAGGTTAAATAATAATTGTTTTACATTAGGTTTTAAACATTTGATAGGTTCACTATCATCAGTTTTCCTTTTTTTTATCGAAGGTTCGTCACAAATATCCAGTACGTTTGTGGTCATCTTACGTTTGCGCTATACGAAGATATCAACATAAAAAAATTCAGTGTAGAATAAAATACCTTTATATTAATGTAGGAAAAATTAAATAATAATTGTTTTACGTTAGGTTTTAAATTTTGATTCAGTAGATTATATTCTCTTTTTCTCCTTTTAGTCGGTGGTTCATCACATGTTTCCAGTACGTTCATTTTACGTTTACACTATACGATGATATCACAATAAAATTATTTAATTTAGAATATAATATAGGACCTACCTACTATGATAATGTAAGTAACTTATATTATCATAGTAGGTAGGTACTATATTATATTCTACATTAAATAGTTTGATTGTGATATCATCGTATAGTGTAAACGTAAAATGAGCGTACTGGAAACATGTGATGAACCACCGACTAAAAGGAGAAAAAGAAAATATAATCTACTGAATCAAAATTTGAAATCTAATGTAAAAAAATTATTATTTAATCTTTATTGCATTACTATAAAGGTATTTTATTCTACACTGAATTTTTTTATGTTGATATCTTCGTATAGCGCAAATGTAAGATGATTACAAACCTACTAGAAACTTGTGACGAACCTGCGATAAAAAAAAGGAAAACTTGTGATAGTGAACCTATCAAATGTTTAAAACCTAATGTAAAACAATTATTATTTAATCTTTATTACATTACTATAAAGGTATTTTATTCTACACTGAATTTTTTTATGTTGATATCTTCGTATAGCGCAAACGTAAGATGACCACAAACGTACTGGATATTTGTGACGAACCTGCGATAAAAAAAAGGAAAACTGGTGATGGTGAACCCATTCAGTATTTAAAACCTAACGTAAAACAATTATTATTTAATTTTTCCTACATTAATATAAAGGTATTTTATTCTACACTGAATTTTTTTATGTTGATATCTTTCTATAGCGCAAACGTAAGATGACCACAAACGTACTGGATATTTGTGACGAACCTGCGATAAAAAAAAGGAAAACTGGCGATGGTGAACCCATTCAGTATTTAAAACCTAATTTAAAACAATTATTATTTAATCTTAATTACATTATTATAAAGGTATTTTATTCTACACTGAATTTTTTTATGTTGATATCTTTCTATAGCGCAAACGTAAGATGACCACAAACGTACTGGATATTTGTGACGAACCTGGGATAAAAAAAAGGAAAACTGGTGATGGTGAACCCATTCAGTATTTAAAACCTAACGTAAAACAATTATTATTTAATTTTTCCTACATTACTATAGTGTTCTACATTGAATTAATTAAATGTCGATATTACATATCGTATAGCGCAAACGTAAAATGATAACGAACATACTGTTAACGTATGATGAACCACCGATCAAAAAGAGGAAAACAGGAGATAATCAGCTTACTCAAATTTTGAAATCTAATGAAAAATAATTATTATTTACTACATAGTATAGAACATACCTCCATAGTAATATAGTAAATAATAAAATAATAATTGTTTTACATTAGATTTCAAAATTTGAGTAAGTTGATTATCTTCTGTTTTCCTCTTTTTGATCGGTGGTTCATTATACGTCAATAGTACGTTCGTTATCATTTTACGTTTGCGCTATACGATATGTATCTTTTTGAGCATATATACAGCACATATTTATTGTGATATTATATTATGTTTAATAATTGTTAATTAATATTATTATTATGTAGGTTGAGTCTAAAAATCTGACTATGAAATGCGTTGTCAAGCAATGTGTTTCAATGTTGTCGTTGGGCATGAAGCATTTCAGGCTACCCGAACTTGCAGAAACTTCTTTGTCATTGGTTCATAAGAAACTATTAAAATAATATTACCAAGAATTAAGTTATGTAACTTTGATAATGTTTTTTTAGATTAAATTCAGTGCAAAGAAGTGTCATGAATTGATGCAGTTCGATAAAAAGTCACTCAACAATCTTAAACAACTAGGATCAGTATCCGCTGCCCACGATGTACGTATATTACATAATACATATATATAAATATATTATTGTATCATAAAGAAGTTGATAAGTCCGCAATTAAGGGTTTAAAATATTTATGAAACATACATGCTTTTTATATATAGTGATGACATTTGGTGACCCATAATACATATATAGGACAGTGAATAGTAATGATATAAATATGTAGTGTTTTGTACGTAAATCTGAGCATTAAATTATATAAAATCAATAAACTTGTGAAAGCTTATAGAAACAAAATATGTTTCACCTTGCTTATTGAAATATCAATATTATAATATATTATTAAACCACTTTAGGCCTTTTTTGAGTACTCTATAAACCTACGGCACATGCAACAATATTATTATGTATTCATTGTCTTATTATAATACTCGTGATATTATACTATTATATTATACGGGTTGAACGTAAAAGGTGAACTCTAAATTAAACATTTTAAAGCATTCGGCCAACAAGACCTCATTTTTGTTTTATATTTATAAACCGTCGTTATAACCATATAGGCGTGCGCACTATGTATGCGCATGGTATAAGGTTGCTGCGTGGCTGGGGGGGGGGGCAGACGCTTTTTTGAGGAGGGCTGCATAATATGATCCATGTCTAAAATAACAGTTTTTAGAAAAACAGAAATAACGAAATGTACGTAGGTGTGCGATCGATGTTCACGGTTTAATTATTATGGAAATCAAATAATGAAATTATATCCTTTTCAATAGACACAACTTCGATAAATTAAGATTTTGTGGCGATCGTAATGGTAACGATAATTAACTTAGGGAAATTTATATTTTCGGGGAGCGCACACATTCCATTAGCCGCTGCATACTCTAAGATCAACGCCTATGAGGCATAATATGACTAGAACATAAATGTATTGTATCATTCTCTTTTAATTTGTACGTTACTCGCAGCTGTACACCTGCAGTACTCTAATAATAATAATAATATATTACGAACTTGAAACCGCTCATGACGTGTCCATATTCAAATATAGCTCAATCCAATTATATTGAAAATAAAAAAACCAGCATTATATGATATTATATTACGTAGATTTCGATTGTTATGAACTATGATGTCATATAAAAATTATTTTTTTCAAATAAAAATTCAATTAATGTGTTCAGTACAGTATAATATTATTATTATGTACCTATACTTATATTGAAACGAAACATTATGTATGTCACGCCAATTTAACTTTTGTTGAAATTGATTGTTTTTCCACCATGAAATCGGCTGACATTGTACGACATCAAAATGTAAGGCGTCCCTTAAATGTCCATCGGGCAAAGTTGCACGTCTCGACCGGCCAAACCCGTACCGGACCAGTGCACGACTGTGTCCAAAAAATCGAATTCAATAAGATTCGATAACCATGTAAAATGTAAGTGTTTAGTGTTTCGTATTATTAAATCTAGTATGCATACATTGTTTAAACCGACTTTAGGTTTAAAATTATATATACCTACCTACCTATCTATGGTTGGAATAATTGCGAGACATAATATGCAAATCTAGACGTCTTCGTTTGATCAGACCAAAATATATCATAATAATAATATTGTCCCCTGCAAAAAAAAAAAAACTAAATGATTTTCTCTTTTCGTACATTTTGTGAAAATTGAATTCCGAGGATGTATTATTGTTGGGAATTATTATTGTCATTATCTTTTATTGTTATGCTTGAAAATGTGCACAAACTGCTTAATATTTATGTAACTAAATCGTTCGTGAATTAGTGCGTACACGAGAATATGTGAGTAAATAATATAGTTGAAATTTAGGTAAATAAGCACAAAGTGATTGTAGTCGGTTCAAAATTGTACCAATTTACCGTGCAGACGTTGTTTTTTTCATTAATATTATAATTTTTTTTTTTCAGTAATCAAAACGTTAAAAAAACTTTGGAAAAATAACCAACAACCAGCCTGGGTAAGTCAACAGTTGGTTAGGTGAATACTACAACAATCTCGGTGCAATGTTGATAAAGACTATGGCAAGACTGTACTTAACTACATCAACACACCAATGCTGTTGTTATATATTCACTGGACCTAACGTCAAAACTTCACCTAACCTACTGTTGTGTTATATTCAGGCTGGTTGTTGGTTATTGGTCATAAGTGTGAATACACGATTTGTATGCGACTGATTCAAGCTCATACCTAGCTGCTGTGTAAACTGCAAGACTCACCTACGGTTGTTACCTGTATTACTAATTATTGTTCTGTTCTAAATTGTTTTTCCTATTATTGTTAAAAATGTTAAACTCAAAATATGTTATTAATATGTTATTAATATATGTCATGTACAGTTTATAAATATTAAGCTGTTTTATTTTATTAACGATGGTTCAAAACAAAAATTATATTTTGTATTTGTGGTTTAAGGCGTAATTACAAATAGGAATCCAGGAAGATAAATCTGATACATAGTAATCACAATAATAATAATAATAATTATTATTATTATTTTTACCGATTATAATGTACAGGAAAATACTTGAATAAAGTATCTAGATACATTTATGTTTAACTCTAAAATAATGCAACGTACAAGGTACATTTAACATTTTCGAAAAGTTACTGGTTACCGGTTACTTACATTTAAAATGTTACGTTTAAATGAAATATAATATATAGATACTGGTTACTTTATTTAAAATACAAGCTACATTTTTCAAAATAGTTATTTTAGAATTAAGTAATTCAAACTTCTTTAGTCTAGGAATCAACTCACCAACTAAAAAAAAAACAACTAAATTTAAAATGATCAATGATAAGACATGATAAGACATTAACACGTATTTAATTAGTTAAGACAATTATTGTAAAACTAACAGTATAATAATATCTCACGTTTCCACAATTAGTGTTTATTAAATGAAAACATAATAACAAGAATCGAATAAAAAATCGTTGTTTTACATCAAAATATAATATATACATCAAAATTTGATTTTCAAACACTCATAAAAAACACACACACCATTGTACAACGGGTATAATCATCGCTCCATTCTAAATTCAAATTTTGATAGAGTCGTTTCAGTATATACCAACATTGTGAGGGTTTGAAGAGTTTTATAACTTATCCCTAATTAATGTTTACAATATCATTGACAACATGTCAGTTTAATTAGGTCAGGAAAGGTTAGGTGACTGGTTAACTGGTTGCATTATAATTAATTTGCTTTTATTAAAATTTATGAATATAATATATCATTATGTTTAAGTTATTAATACTATAATGAATTTTACTATAACATATCATTACTCTCCACGCTGGTGTAAAGGAAAAAATAACATTTCATGGCAAAGGATTCACAGCATTGTTTCCGTTTAATTACCTTCGTGTAATATTACCCACAATATTATAAAATAATATAAAGAATATTATGTAAAATCATTTATTTTTTAAACTGAACTAGTTGTTTTTAGTTATATACGGTGGCCATCTTTTAACAGTCTATTTCAAATTTAAATTTGCTTTTGTATTTATAGATAGCAATATGTACGAATTAAAATTATTGGTAATAGTTGAAATTTTCAGACGGGGCGGAATAACGGCTAAGTTCAAAATGTTTAAATCATTGTTTATACAATTTCCGCCGCCCGCCACTGATAATATACCTAATAATAATATAACGCGTTAAAACAGTCGTACAAGTCGTATTTCAATATCTATTTCAATTTCTTATCCTAACAGAGACTCTTGCAGGACGCTCCATTGGTATGATATTCATTCCTTTGTTGTGCACTCAGAAATTGCGTTAAAAAAAAATCTGTAAAGATAGGGTTTACAATACAAGCGAATATCATTGTTATTATATTAATATTCACCGAAAATACATAATATTATTTTATTTTTTTGTCGGATATTATGCAAGTTAAAAAAATAAAATAAAACCGACGACGACGACGACGAGCCGCGGTGAGACTTTATATTTTTATTTTGAATTACACACATGACATTCGGAAGACATTCGAAAATAGCGCGAAGATAGATTTAAATGTGATCCGGCACAATAATTAATGCACGTTATATAAATAATACTCGAAGTGTAATAATAGTGTTTGAAGTACAAATTTTATTAGTATATTATTACGGCCGTGTTCTACAGGGAAAAAAACCGAAATAATTTTACGTGGGCATGATATTATTATTATTATTATTATTGTACTGATATATTAACTCGTTGAAAAATAAAAACTCAAACGTTGACAAAATAAAAGGCGTCCACCGACCAGTGCTGCAGCTGTTAAATTATATTAATGTTTGCTCGACGACTATCGAGCAATTTATCATAATAATATATGTATAACGTATACAGAGTGCTTCGGGAGAGATGCGAATATTACTTTTGTGAAATTTAATAAACCATACTGACAATATCAGTTTTAACGATATTGGCCGTAGCTATGCGATATTATATATTGTACAGCCGAACGTCCCGCTGTGTTCTGCGGTCAACACGTCTGTTTTCCTAATAAAAATTACTGCTGCAGTACGAATTTAGAAAAATTATTAAACGTCATTTTATGTTTTGGTTCGGATTTTATTAAACATTATAACCATTGTTTTCGGAAATATTTTAAAAGTTAGTTAACCGCAACGAATATTAATGAATTTTAATTTTCCGTTAATAGTATTTAAATAAAGAAATGTGACAATTCTCTACTGTTCAATCGATTGTGTAAGTATACCAATTATAGGTACTCAATGTTTGTACAATGGTACAGTAAAAATAATGTTACAAGTGATACAATAAAATAATATTATTACGAAACAAACACCTTATATTGTATTAATTGTCTGCAGCAGGTTAGGGTTCGTTGTCTTCTAATAGAAGGTACCACTTGAGGTTAGGCGTGGTTTTAATCTGTGGTCAGAGGTATTTTTTCGCCGGCTTTGAAGTGGAGTGCCCTTTCGGTTTTATTTAGTCTGTCGGGGCCAAGTTCTTCTTATGGATTCGTTAACCATGTTGGTAGCTAGTATTGTAATTTGTAATCCCGTGTCGTTGTAAAGCTGTTTTTTTCGGATGAACAATTGGGATTTTAGAGTTCGTTCTCAGGAATATATTTCAGAAGGTAAAACGTTTGTAATTTTAGTTTGCGTTATACTTGTCCATACTCGGCATGCGTAGATTATGGGAACGGCCTTTTATTAATGCCGTATACAGTATGTCCCAAAAGTCGTCTAAGGGTCTCTGCCGTAGACATATCGATATGACGATATAATATCTAGGCATAATTTATTACTTAAAACATTACCTATAATCTATAAGAAAATTTTAATTTTAATGGCATACATTCTCTCATAGATTACTGTTTGGGAAAAACCAGCATTTAGATAAGATGATACTGATTCGCCACGGAGATATTATAATTACCTAATACAGAACTTTTTGGGACACACTGCATCGTACATATACAAGTAGAGAACATTATTATTTTAATCTGCTGGGTCGAGCTGTGTTTTTAGTACGGATTATGTACCTGTATAGGATTTGTTATCGTCCTTGTGCATCCTTATCCCTTAGTTAAGTTTTTTTTTCGTTGATCATTGGATTTTCAAAATGTATTATCATAACCTTGCGGTATACCTACGCAACATGACAACTCATGAGATATTATTCCACTATAAAAGTGAAAAAGAGAAAAAAAATGACTTTTTAATATCGAACAAGGTGGGTAGGTGGATGTCGCTCTGCTGTACATTAGGTGACAAGTAGGTCACTGTAGTGGATGGTGTTAAATTTGAATTCAATGATATAATATCATTGTATAAGAAAAACGATTCTGAGCGAAAACGGTCACTCAGCCCATGATATTACCAAGTATATTTGATGATATTGTTGTGAATAAAGTAATTTATACATAACCTATTTACGTTGAACGTTGTTTTAAATTTTCAATCCTTAGCTATAAAAATCGAACATTTTATACATTTTCAACTACAAAATAATTATTAAATTTTAAATTTGATAAATTTTGTCAACATTCGAACTTAAAATGCTTATAAAAAAAAATTGTGCCTATGTATTTTCAATATTTTTCAACTGCTATTGTAACAATATATCAGAAGACTTGCATTAAATGTTCACGCTTTTTTACCTAACAAATAACATTTTATTGATATTTATAGAAAAAAAACTAAAAAAATTGAAAAATGAAAATGTCCGTAAACAGCTCAAAATAAGTCAAAATATTGGTGTATAGAAAATGCTCATATAAACATTCAGTCAAAATTCCATGAACCTACGGTCATTTGTTTTAGAGTTGCGCCAAAAACCAAAATCGATTTTCTCGAAAACAGATTTTGCGAAAAATTCCCGTTTTTTCTTAATTTTTCTTTTGTTATTCACGTCGCGTTTGAAAACTACTGAGAAATTTTTACTTTTGACCCCCCCAAGGAACCAACTAGATTCACTTTCCTATCAGAAAAGTTACTGTTGAAGAAAAGCCAAGCATTTTTACTGTCCTAAAAGGTGATGACAGACACAAAAGTAAAAAATAAAAAAAAACACACATCATTATAAAATCAATACATTCGTCGCTTCGCTCAGAATCTAAAATAAGAAGACCGGTCTTAAAAAACGAGAACGAGAGTAACGCGTTATTTTCGAGAATTCGTTGTGCCTTTAAGTTCGGAAATGTCTACCTGTTGATTTTTCGATAGTAACGCTCTGAGCGGAAAGAGGAATGTGTATGGTGAATGGTAGACGAAAACGCGTGGGTGACCCTATTCCGGCGATAAAGAATAAGAGCACTCCGAGAGATTCACGCTTCGAAGACATTTTATATAGGAAATTCGATCTTGTCGCTGCAGCTAGCCGTAAAGAGATAATTTGTCGAATTTTCGATTTTTTGCAGCTATTTCCCCGAACGCAGTGAACAACAACTAAATACGGACGATTTAAAAAAAAAAAACCACCGATATTTACCCTATACCAACGACACATTTCGACGAAATCGTGCAGCGATTCAGATAATAAAAAAGTAACCACAACGACTTTATTTTAAAACTCTATGTTTTCCGAGTCGTCTTTATTATTATCATCGTTTTTTTTTTTTTTTTTTTTATATATGTGATATTGTTAAATACGAGTATAGTTGTTATCTGCAGCTTAGTTACAATAGTAATTTTAAATTCATAATAAGCTTATACGTAGGTTAGGTACTGTTGATTTTCGTATATAGGTATGTCTTAAAAATATATTATATTAAACGATATTATGTTTAAAACGGTTGAATACACGTCATGAATATAATTGAAATTATGATATCTCACTATCGAAATTAAAATGTGATAATAATAACAATATTGCTTCTGGATTTGGAATATTACGAGTAGTTGGAAATTATTGAAATCTCTCTTATAGAGTTCAAACATTGAAACAAAATGTATTTTAGACATTGCATTACAACCCGATGGGATTTAAAAGACGTGGAATTCGTGTAATAAATCTGCATAATAATAATACTAATAATAGTAATAACAATAATAATAATGTGTGTTATAATAATGTATCGTTTCGTATAGACGACTTCGTGTTTGTTCAACGTCGTGTATATATATTGCTGCAGAGCTCTAGTATAACCACTAAAGTCAACATTTGTCCCGATTTATATTATTATAATTAACTGAGACTTCAGCTTGTCCCCCGGCCCGCCGCCGTAAAATATATACCAATTTATAATATTGACTCGGTTGAACGAATCAAAACTCGCCGACGGTATGTTTACGTCATATTATTTTTATGACAGAATTAAAAATACTTTATTTTTAAAATAGTACTTATTGGAACTCAGTGAAAACAAAATCTGGAAAAACATTATACTTTAAGCATTTTACATTTTTAGATTGACGACATTCATCAATCATCATTCGTAATTTTGTATTCTGAAAAATATTATTTTTCTGTGATTTAAAAAATGAATTAGGTAGGTGTTTAAAATATTTAAGAGCTGAGTAGAAGAGTTTTTTGCAAAGAACTTCTGTTACACTCCATTCAACTGTTATCGTTCAAAATTTGATTTTTATAAATTAAAATTTCCAGGAAAATGTTCTGCTTTGCAATGTGAAGTTAAAAACTTCAAATGTAGCAGGCATTCAAAGAAGGAGACCTGTTTGAAAACATTATTATCGAAAATGGCATTGTTCTAATAATATTGCATTATAATGACTTCATATCAAGTAAAATCAATATTTTCAAATGTATTAATACGGTTGATAGATACCATATTGAGTTTACGAGCGATGATTACGGTCAAAAGAAACATTGTAGTGTCTACCTTGTGCACGGTGTATAATATAATGAACAACATATAGGTAGTGATCTGTATATTTAAGTATATTATACAGAGTGATTTTTTTTATACCGCGTCACACCCGTCCACTCTCTTTATTTTTTAGCAACGTACAGCAATAGTCATTAGCTCATATTTTGTCGTCGCCCAAGATTTTTAATTTTGATTTTCTCCAGACTGGGCTACTGTATCGTAGGTATAATACCTTTAGGTCGATATAACTTTAGCGGTTCAAACAAAAATATATTCAAACGAAAATATTGTTGTCAAACCTTTCAGATCAATTTCGTATCAACTAGGTTTATGTAGAGATATTAAATCGATACGTAATATATTGTTGTGCAAATTTTAATGTGAAATTTAATTGCACATTTGAGCAAAGTGTGTACGTATATACTATAATATATATATAGTGGGTATAGGTACTACGATTATTGTGTTATACAAATTTACTTCTTAACGATATTTACCTTTGTTAAATACACGAACCGTATAATATTTTTGAAAATATTCAATTTAATTAGTATAATTTTACTTTTTTTTTAATCCAGATAATATTAACATAAAACTATAAAAGAAACTGTATTTGTGAGCATTTTAAATCCCATCCAATCTCTATTGAACATTAAAATTAACATTATTTGAATTTCAAACGATGGTAATTAAACTTTTTCATTTCGTTTCTAAATTGCTATTACTTTTAGTATAAAAATGATAATTAGTGTAAATCTAATGATTTTCATTTTTATATGAATGATTTTTTTACGCATTTTATATAATTCCACCTTCCCATTGAAGTATTCTGTAATATTTGTATATTATTTTTTTTTTTTTTACAGGTAGTAAGTTATTAAAAATAACAAAATGTTGTTAACTATTCCAGTAACCGAAACTCTAACTGTAATTATTAGTAATAACTACGATGTTACTTAAATAATAATTAATTAAAATGGATTTATAATACGATGTTATTGAATTTAATTTATCATAAGATTTCCTTATAATCTTGGACACATAAGTAGGTACCTACTACGTCAATATTATAGTACCTAATACTATATTATTATCTAGTGCCAGCTGCTGTACTACTTGGCCATTTCCCGTTTTATTCGTTCGATTAAACAATTATTACTTTGTTAAAATTTATATTTTAATACGTATACTGCATATCCTTATGCTTTTGTTCCATTATACCGATTATCTATTTCTGGTTTTAGAATTTCAATTCAACATGTAAATGTTTATAATGATATTTAGGTTAGGCTAAGGTTTATATTTAGGAACATATTATTATTATAATAATATTAATAAACGTATTATTTTGACAGATAACACCATTTAAGCGACGTGTGAAGTCTATATTTTTCGGGACGAAATACTCGTTGAATACAATTTTATTATTTTTAATGTCAATAGTACCTATTTATAAGCCATGCATAACTCGTATGTCATACGTGATATTATTAATATTATTTTGATTTTCAAATGCAGTACAATAATATTATGTATTTGTGTATTATATAACCACTCAAGTCGCTAATCGCTATAATAGGGACCTAACCTGGGAGATAGCCTATATGGATATATGAATATATAATGTATATATTATAGAGCATGTAGACATTGGGGAAATAATGACCACAATGCCGACCTCGACTACGATACATGGATTGTATTTTAGCTGTATTTGAGTATACAGAATTATCTATTGTGTATATAACCATTGTATATTATAATAATATACCCTTAAAGAAAAAATATGTGTTAAAATAATTAAAATTTAGTTGCTGAAAGAGAATGCAAATGTTTTTTTTTTAAAGTTCTAGTTAGTTAGAATGTAGTTGAATAATTGATATAATGTTTTGGGAAATGTTAGTATTATTAAATAAAACATAGGTAATTTAGGCACTCGGCTAGTCACATATCATACTAAAACAACTCGTTGAACGGAAATAATTATATTATTTTTTTTTGTTTATATATGAGTGAAATTAAAACAATCGTGATATGCATATAGTACCCTGGACACCGCAAGGTAAATAAAATACGTATACGTTTCAGGTAAAACGTCTGAATAGTGGTACTTAATATAATATGGTATATATCTGTTCATACGAATGCACGAGCAAAGTAGAAAGTTGTGTCTTTATTATTTGTAATCAGAAGACAAGATTCTCATCATGCGTATCTATATATATTTGTTGGCAAATATATAATAATATAGGTAAAAAATATAATATTGTATAGGAATAATGGGAACAAAAATGTATTATACGTTATTCATAATAATAACGATATAATATCAATCTTTGAAATACTTACGACGCAATGCAAAGCCGTGTCCACACTCCACAAATAGGTTAGGTGAAGAAAATCTCTATTTTTCTACCACAAACGGGAATTTGATTTTATTGTCTCTGTAAGTCCATACCCAGATTTTAGATAGTGCACTATATGCAAAATAGCACGTTTATTGAAAATCATCATGAATTATTTTATCGACTTGTACAACTGCAATGAGTATACTCTGGGACATTCCAATATTAATATAATATTTAAACAATTTAATGCATTATTACAATGAATTGTACCAATGTGCGGGCGCTTAATCACAACAGCAAGCAGGTGGTCAGGTACTGGTAACAGACGATACCAGGCGGCGCCACAGTAGGTAGTAGGTATGCATCGTTTTAAATTTGGTAATATTTAGAATATTAATTGTTCATCTGCAGACGTTTTTTCACTGACCGAGTCGTCTGCCAGTTCTCGGCCTTAGTTTAAGTTCGCCCATCTCTCCAACTCCAGCAGCCACATAATCGTAAGTTTCCTGGGAACACCTGAAAGTACACGTAGGTTAGTAACCTACCTATTATTTCAATATTTTTCATTTTCGTTCTAAATCGTATGAAATAATATATTTCCTGGTAATGTTTTTTTAAATTTTAAATCATGCTGTGCATTATACTTTATATAGTTTATTATGATATATTAATTTTATACTGTCGAAAAGTTTTTAGAAATAACTACCCAGCGGATAAAACTCTTTAATAATATTTCTATACATTTTTAATAACTACATTTCAACTATTTCTTAACATCTTTTGAAACGTGACTTTTCTCTGAGGGCAATAATAATAGTTGGCAACTTATCGATTTTTTTTTACCGAAAACGATTCATTCATAATTGAGTTTATATTTCGCTAATTTTCTTTTAAGTTCGGTATCATAAAACAAACTCTTGTATAGTGTGTCTAAGACAAGAACTTATAGAAGCTATAAATAAAATATAAAAAGACGTTTAATATAAAATTTATTTGAATTACATTAATAAAACAATATTTGTTTTTGTTATTGGAATTTGTTTCTTTTAGAAATAAAATTAATACAAAATATAATCTCTTTGAAAGTTATATTTGTCCACTATTTTTTTTTTATTTATATATATTTATAATTTTTATTTATATTTATTATATTTCTGTTCTTTTTTTACATAAAATACATATAGGTTTTTTTCATTGAAACATTGGTGTAAATACTAGTTATTTTGTCAATTAACAACAGCTTGACAATGGGAATATTTGTTGTTATAATTATAATATAATTAATGTGAGTTAGAAAAAAATTAGGAACTATGTAAACATATTTTATTTATGCATTCTAATAGCAACAAAGATTTTGAATAAATATTTTTAAAAAAAATGTATTTTTCAATTTTGATGTTAATGAAGAAATGTGAGAAAAAAACTGTCTTACAATTTAATTAAATAGTGTTTCAATTCAGTATAGTGTTTATGGCAAAAGTGGTTTCAAATACATAGCAATTTCATACATAGTATAATAACGAACTGGAAATTATATTTTTAAAATAATGTACAATGCAATACGAATCGGTAAATATTCACGGTAACTAAAAAATAAATACTTCGAACGATTTATGACGACTCTTTTTCAGACCAACTATACAATATTTGTATTCCAGTGTATTTCTAGTTCTGGTAATTATTATCATGCTAATGTGTTGAATATATAATGATTTCAAAAAATCAAATATTTTTTTTTTCAGGTATAAGAGGAACAGATAACTTTTTAATTTTATTTTTTGCACTCACATGACAAAATAATAATTTATAAGCAAAAAAATAAAAAATTCGAAAATATATAATTTATGACCGTTAGGTCTTTGTAGATGACTGAAAAATATTAACAAAATATACAAGTCCCTTTGGTTAATTTCGTATGGATTGATAACATGACTTGTTATTTTTTTATTATTACACCATTCACTATCTATTAACTTAACAACACATAAGTATATTATTAAATTATCATAAATATAATTCACAGATTAGAATAACAATATAGGCACTGCGATATAATTTATGTTTTTTAATCTTCTTTTTCATCAGATTTTTCTATTATTTTTTTCCTAACTATTCCAATTTTTTTTCAATGAAACATTTATCATATAAATTGGGTTTTTTTAGTTCGTTGTAATTTTTTTATCTCCTCGACATTTTCATTACTCACCGCATATTATCACAAAGACAAAAAAATTAAAAAATACAAATTGAAGAAAAATTATAACGTAATATTCTATATAATATGATAGCTGTATAATATAATATTATGTATACAACAGTGAATAATACTACGCAATAAAATATGGAATAATACGGTTTGACCATTACAATTCAAAACGAATAGTCATGTACAATAATGCGATATGAAATCAAGAATTATATAGAAAAAATGTGAGAGTAAATTTCTTTATTCTCAGGTACAAATATTCAAACGATGTGGGTAGTATACGGGCTTGCATAATAAAATATAACAATGTAATAATAAGTAGTTTACAATATACGAATGATAGTGAATGTGTGCAATTGCAGTATAGTGGGTGCGTATTTATAATAAAAGCGTTAGCGCGATAAATGATAATTATTATGAATTGGACAGTAATTAAGTTTTCGATTCGTAAAAAAGTGTATGTACTTGTTTACCAGTGCGCAGCTAAAACCCGTTAAGATATGACATATCAATAATATTATAGGTATTATATACAGCAGCAGACTATTGAATCCGATCGGCTTAAATTTTTAAAAGATTTAAAGCAAAATATAATTAGAAAATGTGCTCCGGATTATAGCACCGGAAAGATACGTATCGCTGTAATATTATTATTATTATTATTATTATTATCATCGTTTTCACTAAAACAATATTAATAAATCGATCCGATTACACAAACACGCGAATATGGACTTTTAACAATATAGATTATGTATAACCAATAAGGTTGTGGGTTTAATGCATTAAGAAATATAATGTAAAATATAATAATATGCGTCCAAAAGGCGTACCTTTGCACACAGATATACTGTAATACCACACAAATATAAAAATGTGCTGTTTAAAATTCTAAAAATGTAAAATATGTTTGGTTAATGTTTCACATAAAACAAGAAATTGTTAATAAATAAAGATAAGTATTTTTCAGTACCGCGGTTGATGTTACCCAATTTTTGTAAACAGTTTAATAATTGTGCAGTGAAACTGAACTCCTCATGCATCACGGACTAACATATATATCTTAGTCCATGGCATGTATGAACCAGGCAGCTCCATTTTTATCAAAAATCTGTTTTTAATGGATGAAATATCTATATTTTGGTATCAGAAATTTATTAGTCCAAAAGAAATTACAAAATTAATTATTTCCCGCCAATAGTGGTAAATGAGATAACGAAATTTCTTATGCTCGTCCTGAATTGCACGGAAGTTAATTCGATATATTCACGGGCTCACGGAACTTCAAGAAAATTATTAAATGCTTTTATAGAGTAAACGTGTGAAAATGTATAACCAAACCCCTCTCCCCCCCCCTAAAAAAAATATATATATTATTTTGTGTACGCGCTTGGGCACTATAGTAGTTCTAACAAAGCATAATACAAAATTTTCTTTTGAAATAATAGAACACTATATATTGGTGTCGAAATTCAAAGTAAACTTTAAGAAACGGGAAAACACTGTACGAGGCGGCTAATAATGATTACAGTCTGAATGATCTGCAGATTATTCAAAAACATCCAAAAGCATTATAAATAATTAATGAAAAATTAAATATGCAAAAGAAAAAAGTTGCAGAATAAGCGCCGTGTTGTGGAATGCCATTTCTCGACACGCAAGTTCGATGAAGTAAGAAAGGAAATAATTAAAAATATATAATTTTAATAAATAAATAAGTAAGTCTGTATATACCTATACACTTTTATACCTTTTTGGTACCGAATCATGAGTTTTTAATGTCGCGCGTATTTCCGTGGTCGTCGAACACAGGGGTTTGCACCGTAACGTGGGGGGGGGGCAGATATGAGCTGAAAACCGCAATGATACGCCCTAAACAGATAAATAATATCAACAACCGCTTAAGTAGAACGAGGTTGGGGTTAATATGAATTCGTCGTGTTAAGATCTACGAATATTCCGTTGAAAAGTACCCCGTGTAATTTTGACGCCACGACCGAAGCAGGTGGTTTCAGAAACACGCGCTCTTCAGCACAATATAATATAATGTCATAATATACCTATTCAAAATAGTGTACTGCTAAACAATCGAGCGAAGTACGACGTGTGACTTAATGCACCTATCAAATTCACTGCGCAACAATAATGTATAATATAGTATGTAATATCGTTCTGGCAAGTGCGAAGTTGGCTGTGTAAAACCGAGGAAACGACGATGGTGCCCGCCCTCTCGTTAAATTATAATATCATTACGACGAATACCTGCCACGACGATAGTGATTTTTAATTTAATTTCAAAAACGTTGAGCACAATACGACGACGACGACGACGACATTTCACCTATATTGTAGTATAATAATATCGTGTTATAATTTTCGTAATACTCCAGCGTTTTATATCGTGTTTTAAGAACTGTTTATGAATGTAGTAAAAATTAATCTTGTTTTAAAAATACCTTTTTACATCGCATATTTCAATCATTATAAGAAGTATCAAAAAAAGATTTACTATGATAAAATAATATATTCATACACCACGACGGAATATTAACATAAGCAATTTCGTCTTACAAAAAAAAAAAAAAAAAAGTTGAATTGTGTTTAAAAAATATATAAAAAATAATAATATTATATTTGAAGCCTTGAAGGGCGTATTATTATTTTCTGTTTTTTAATCTTTGTGGTATTCAAATTTAAAAAAATACTGAATGTTACTTAAAAATTAAATATGAAAAATAAGACGTTTAAAATTTGCAAATTGCTAAATACGATTAAGATATTGTTAGTAATGTTATCACGTGATACTTTAATCTACGTGGTGCAAAACTCAATATCGAAAATGCTTGGACTTGGCGAAAACCTAACTATTCTTTTCGTAATAATTTTGTGGAAAACCGTGATAATATGGTTGGGCTATAAATTCTGAAAATCACTTCTCCAACAAATTCCAACAAATCCTGGTAGGATTTTATGCAAGGTTTGCCGAAAGTTTTCCCTACTTATCTTAATATACTGTAATATCCCAACTCCACGCAAGGGACCTACCTTAAAGTTTCATATTATTATGTGTGCGGTTTTGCAATCCATATTGATAAAGCAACATTCGGGGCAATACTATCGCACGAAAATCGATGTATACGAGCGTAACTCATGACTTATATGGAAATAAAAAAAAAAACTTTAAAATACTAAATAATTATTAGCCTTGCAGTTCATCGTTATTTATCGATACGGAACGTTTTCGTCGGATCGGTTTGGTCCATATTGATATTGTCAAGTATAGAGCTCTGCAGGGCTTAACACTGAATGCAAATGCACGTATATAGACCTAAATATTCTTTTGTGCAATATGAACTTTTTCGATTGATTTACTGTCAACACCGTTTGACAGACTTAATCCGTCCGCGAAGAACGTTAAAAACGACGGTAGGTAAGTACGGTAAGTTCCCGCAGTAGTTGACGGCGAGTGTTTGTAATGCGCATTTATACAGTAAGTCGTGACTCGCAAGTGGATATTCGCAATCGACGGCGTACGTATATTATGCCGAACGAGGGAGATTAGACGGTTTTTTAATATTTTAATAATTGTTTGCATTTAATCTCGGAAACCGTTCCGACAGTTTTCATCATATATCACTGCGTAATCTATGCGTCTCATATGTAAATATGCATTTTCCAAAGTATGTATGAGTATACTTGTTGAGTGGTGCCGATCGATAATATCGTCCGAATCGCAAACTACGCCAATAAAGGCCGCCGTAATAGGCTATAATATAGTCAAGTCGTATTTCACAAACTGCTAAAAACGCACTTTATCGATTCACAGTTGCTTTTATAGGTTCCACCGCGGCTGTATTAACGCTGTGATATCGTTTATCGGAAATCCGGAAATTCGCGTCGACTCTAAATAGTCGTTAATGATTAAAAAAATATTCGTGCACGTATAGAGACCACCGCCCACAAGAATCCGTGCACCGGTGTGCACAATATTATACGGTATACCTATCGAAATTAAATACAAATTATATAATATCGATTTGTTATGACTGTTGATTTTATAATAAAATCGATATTGAAAACTGTTTGGAATACAATGTACACACAGGCACTTACAAATTAAATTATTTAAATTTTTTCAAACGCGTCTTTTCGCGTCTTGACGCACTCCAACACTCTTTGCACCGTTACGCGTTGGTGGGGTCGGCACACGCTCACAATATTTTCATATCAATCCGTCGTAAGTAGGTAACTACTGTTTTTAATTGCAAATTCCCAGTCGTACCTACACGTCGAAAAGAAACATTGTTTTTACGTTAGGTACCTATACCCCCATATTACGATATAATATTATTAAACACTAATAACACTTACATCGCGAAAATTATCTCCTCCCATGAACGCAATTATGTATACTGCAATAGCGTTTATATCATAATAAAATATTACAATATTAAGGTTTATCGAAATATTAACGACCGGTTCGACGATGGTAACATCATATTATGCGTTTCGTCAGTAAAAATCCATCGGCACATCGGTCGACGTATCGACGATTGTGTCGACATTAAACAGTGCGTTTCGACATCGAGTCATAATCACGATAATGTTATTATTTATTAGGTATGCACAGTTTCCGCGGTACATATTTTAATGGTTTTGAAAAACATTCTCCGCGATGACTTCGGTGCGTGTCGTGTCATGTGTCATATATCGACGGAACATTCACATCTACACCGCACTGAGACTGTGTTGCAATATTTTTTTTGTTTTTTTTTTTTTTATAATAACCGTAATTTCAATACCTAATAATATAACATGTTATTATTGACACCGCGAACTATGATTTTGTGTATTTTTTCCAAAAGACATTTCATACACAATATGAAATGTCGAACGGTTCAATCGTTAGATACTTTTATCGATACGACGAGTGTATTGTAAGGTAACGTAAATACCATAACCTTTAATATAATCACCTTTTATTATCACCCGTACACACGATGTTCCATGATTCACACACCGTATGGAACAATTACAATATTGGGTATTTATGATAAAAATATATTATGATGTGCGAGGGGAAAAAATACCGACTCTATTATCGCTGCCTTCGACAATGCGTATCATAATATAAATTACATAAAATATTATTCGTCTGGCCCTGCACGTCCTTGTCGCAGTGTTGTATTATTTGCTTGCAGTCACGAATCATGGCGGCAAATACGTCTGGGAACTAGTGGAAAGTACAAGAAGTTTCAAAAGGTAGAAATAAGTATGATATACCACCTGCGACGATAAGAACAACTGTATATTATGTGCAATACTTTATTCTCTATCCGACATTGAGCCGACAAACCGCTATCACTATAATATAATAATTGTCATTCTTATGTTATTTACTTTTGGTGTCAAACAACAATATTGTAATAAGTCATCACCAGGGCAGTGAGAAAAAATATATTTACGCGTGTCCAATAATACTGCAGGTACCCCTGCAAGAGTGTAACTAAACACGATTTTCGAGGAGGGCTTTAACTAGTTTCTTTTTTTATAAATATAACAAATTGGGCGTGTAAAATATTTTTTGAAAATTCATTTTCCAAAAATATTGCTGCATGGTCAATTTTTCATTACAAAATATTTCTTAAAATACCTACGATTATGAATGACAATAATGTTAATAAATTACATAGTACCTATACAGAAAGCATAAAATAACAACATGAATATAATATGATGTTCACGTAAATCAATATATATATATATAGATTTGTATTGATAATTGATTAGGAAAAAAGTTTAGATTAGACATCAAAGAACATTATTTCCATAATATGCGTATAATTCATTATTGTCCGTATCGAATAATAATATAATAACAACCTTGTGCTTTCAATCGTATTAAGTATTAAACGCACATTCACTATTACACGTTTATGTATATTTGTAGTACACAATACATAATATTATTATGACAATGAATTGGACAGTAACTATGTACAATATAAGTAACATTTTAATTTATAATCGAGGTCACCACGCTACCACCCACAAGAGTATGATTGCGGAAAAGTACCCAAAAGTTGAACATTTTGGAGCTGGGAGGGGGCGTTATATCATTTTTATATTATTATACGAAACGGATAATGTTCAGTGAACAAACCTATTGTAAATTTGACAATAGCCGAAAATGAAGATTACACACGACAGCTGTTTCACACTTACAAATCTGTTCGTTTTATTGTGAATTTTTTTTTTTTTGTGACCATATCCATTGTTTAAGAGTTGTTGTTAATGATATTATTACAATTTATCACAAACAATATGGTGAACAACTTTCATAGTGAAGTTTATTTTATGCTCTTATGGATAATTTGTCATATCTATCTGTATTTTTAAGATAAATATGCGATTTGTATGATAAATCGAAAACATAGATTTTAATAGGTAATTAGTATAACTTTAACCGATTGTTTTATATATTATAACGGTATTAATCGTTCGAAATTACTGGATCCTACGTTGCTAGTCCCATATAAATATATTTTATTGGTATTTAACAAAACAAGTAGTGGTAAGAAAAAATGCGGCTATTATATTATTGTGCTCATCAAAAAGTAAGTAAGTCGGTAACGAGATACTATTATTATTTATTATCTATTAAACTTTATATGCAACTGAAAAAGTTTATGAAAAGTAAATATTTAAAACATAAATTGTACGGAATAATTTTTTTTTGTAACGTATAATAAGAAAAGTACAACTTGTATATGTTTTCAAAACTGTTTGAAGTAGGTGCTTATTGTTATAACTCTTTGAAAACATTTTATTTTAAATATTACCTTCCACTTTCATTATGTTTAAAGCATTTTTCAAACGACAACTGATTCGTGTTCATAATCCGAGGCAGAATGTCTTTGATAGTATAATAATATAATATCAAATATCCAATTAACAATCTATTATTTATAACATTGTATAACAATTTCAAATTTCGATAATACACATTGTTTAGCACAATATGGCACATGTCAAACGTGCAAACACAGTGTATAGGTAATTACGTGGTAGCCGGTAGGTACCTGTCTATTATTCATATTATATAATATAAACATGGGGCATTATATCATTTTCCGACTAATTATAATAATCGGTTAAAAAAACCCAACTAAAAAGGTTTTGAAATATGTCAATCATAATAATATTTTATTTAATTATTATAATGGCCGATAATGATGTTTGCATGACTGTGCACGAGAACAACGATCGATAATAATTAGAACGATAAATAAAAATAACCAACTCAAAACGCCAAAAAGGTGTTAAATATATATATATATATATATATATATTATATAATTGTAAAATGGAATAAAAAAAAAAACGAACAAAACATTCACGGTAAATTAATGAATTATTTCCCATAAACGTTATTGCAAACAGTCTAGGTACATACTACATCCGGTTTCCGCTATTGATCACGTGTCGACTGTGACCGAGTGAGCAGATATTTGAATGCATTTCGACGATTATATATTAGTGAGTTTTACGCGATTTAAGTTAACGATTGTACGTCACCAAATTGCCAAAGACCCGTATGGTATACACTGGTACGCCTAAAAAAATTAACATTTTAGTGTATAGAAAATATTGTGTAACCTTCGATATGATATTATAAAAAAAATTATACACTCGAAAAAAATTGCAATAATCGAAGATATCAATAAAAACAAAAATACTGAGAAAACGAAAAATCTAAATTATCGAATTACAGTATACCGAGATGAATCAATACCACCAGCTCTGAAATGGTTGTAAATATCATATGACGTATCGAAGTACAACGGATTTATATTATATAGATGTACCAACGATGAAATTAATTTTATTATTTATAAAATATCAATATGTCACGTCATAATATGAATTATTGTTGAGATTAACCGTATTTTCTGACTCTCTACAACAGGCGAAATTACAATATGTATCGCATTTAATAATCGTATTAATTTCTTTAGTTATTAAAAATAAAGGGTATCATACACTTTTTGATGTAAAACATAATTTTCGTCGCTAGTAATAGGTATTATTATTATATTTACCGTTGAATTTCATTTTCACATACCTCGCTGCTAATTAAATGTTTTATTATTATTATACTTATTGCGAATTTATTTTTAATGCAATTAATAATTTCGTACTTTATATAATCTAAAATTAAATTATACTATAATATCGTTTTTATATTAAATTATGCTTTTGATCTCAAATTTATTTCAGAAAATTAATTAAACTTAAAACCAAGCAAAAAAGTATATATTTTATGCGCAAGTTTAAACAACCATCATAACTTTTTCTTATAAAACTAACTGAAGTGATCATACTTTGCGTTTACACTATTTATTTCATATATATTTTATCTTTAATTAAATTATGTTTAATGTATACTCAAATATCTGTATTACTTGTTATCTTATATTGTATTGTTACAATTATCGTTTATTTTGAAGTATACATGTATCTATATGCAGTGTTCGGATTAGATAAGTAGTTTTTTATCTAGATAAAGATAAAGACAAATACTTTTTTATCTAGATAAAAAAGGATACAATTTTTTTTTGAATGGGTTTTAAATGTAGGTATATTTTAGCTGGGCACTAAGAAAATAATAATGATAATGATATAAATAATAATAATTACATTATTTATAAATCATAAACTTGGTTTGAGAATCTGTATAAATATTTAAAATGCGTTTGTACAATTTCGCGATTTTTATCAATAAAAAATGTATCTAGATGATTCATTTAGATTAGTAAAAAAATTATCTAAGATGAACGTTTAGATACCTTGTAACTATTTATCTAGATAAGATAAAAGATGAACAAATAATTATCTAGATATTCATATAGATAAATCTATCTAGATAAGTCCGAACACTGTCTATATGTATAGTTATCTCATATTATGTTTTCGAAAATGTACGCACAATCATAATTCTAATGTAATACCTACTTAATATAAAAATTATAGCAAATACTAATATTAGTATTATAATACGCAAAATAACGTTTGTAAAATCTGATTATACCCATTCAGAAATAATAATCAGCTTTGATTCACTATAAGAACTCATTGAAGACTCTTGACAATTATTTACGTGAACTACTTATAATGATCAATTAATCAATTAATTGTTCGGCAGAATTTTTTAAAAATATATTTCCTCGCGTTTAAGTATTAAATATATTATACAGTATTGTAAAATATATTTTTAGTTTTAGTAATTTTTTCGAGTCTTGGCAATGTAATTATTCCTGCAAACATAACTCGCAAGTACCTATAGTAATAGTTAGGTATAGTGGGTACTTACCGTGTTACGACCAAGACCGTGGTAAAATATCATTAGGTTTTTATCAAAAATCCTATAAATAGATTTTCGGTAAGCTTTCCTTCTGTAAATAAGTGAACTAACAGAATACCTACGTAATATTTTTCGACTGGGAAAACGTAGTTGTATACTCGTATGGCAGTCACGTGAGTTAATTAGTTTACATAATAATTAATTATTCACGAGATTTTAAAACAATATTTCAATGGTGGCGTATCGGCGAATTGTACAGATTAACAATAAATCATTTACGGCAAACACCTATCAACTACAGGCTGACTGTTTCGATGAACGCTCAGGTGCTTAGGTATTCTTTTCTCGGTCGACAGTTAAAAACCGACGACCACGTTTTTAGTATTTCTAGGTGAATCGTGTATACCGGACGTCACGTGGACATTATCCGGACATGGCGACACGTGATTTTACCACGTCCAAGGTCACCTGCAGTTGTGTACAAAACGACCACGCGGGGAAATCAAACGAAAAACCCTATTTTAATATTGCGTTAATTCTTCGGGAGAACGATTTCGATTTTCACGCTCACCACCGGCCCAAGGCTAGTCGCCAATTACGCGCGGTAATCCGAAATATCCACTCGACTACATCACACGAGGACATTATTGCTGGTCTCTTGGATTTGGGACACTGGGATTTTCCAATGAGCATGACTCGAAGCGTTTTTCTGATAAATTACCGCCGAGGCTTTTTTTTTGTCGATTTAAAAAAAAAACCCCGACCGACAAATCGGACGTGTTCCGGATTAAAACAATTATACCTCCGACGGGAACACGATAATACTATGTAGTTGCGAACAAGCACATCTACGCAAAAGTCTACCCCTCCACCTCCTCCTCAAATAAGTGCCACAACTATATTTTAACCGAACCCACAGACACGGACGGCTGCAGAATTACTGCTTACGCTCTTTGCGGTAAAGACCATGTTTCAGATTCCTGCGCCAATCAAAGACATTCTCCAGCCTGCAGATGTGCACTGTACGTAATGGTAATTACCAGGTAAACTATAGAGGTTGCTCGATGTACGAATAACTCACATTTTTTTATAAGTCTCCTGTGTAATCCTGCCAACCGCTCACCCCTACAAATATAGTAAATATTTCAACAGCCACTATCACCGCTCCTTGTGCTATCACATCCTATGCTTATGATGTCACTTCCGTCGATCAAAGAGAGTCTCAGAAATTATTCAAATACCTTTCGAAACATTACTACAGCTCCTTTATTGTTTGGAGCTCACTTGCATTTAATCAAGTCCATTTTTTCTCTTCCTGCAACACTACTAAATAAAGAGACAGCTCTCCGTAACTACTTTTATTCAATGTGTGGTTGTCTCCGCACAATTTGTCTTTTCCGTTATGATATCATTTCATTTGTCAGTATCAGTTATTTTAATACCTACGTATAATGTTATATAGTTTAACCTTTATAATCTGTTTATATTCTTAACTAATGGCATTTCTAGCTCGCTTTAATTTTTGGACTTATTGTATCACAGTCATAAAATATATAATACGACAATATTATAATGCGTCAAATTACATTAATAATAAACCAAATGAACATAAACAAAAAAATAGTTATCACTTATTATATTTTGTAGTTTATAAGGTATTAATATTATTATGTTGTTCACAATCACGTTGATGTAGCTATATTGCCTACACGTTTCGCCGTACGACATTTATAATTATATTGAAAACTGGGATAGACTAAAATGTAATTTTCATAATAATTAAATAATATAATGTATTACTTATTACTATACGCATCAATGAATAAAACCGGAGTACTTGCGTCTGATAAATTTGGTCGCAATTTTGATCATTTGTTATCATTACATACCTACAACAGGCGAGTTGAGTCTGGAATTATTTGTTATTGTTTCTAATATTATAAATAACCACAAGACTGGGCATTAACGAGTTGATACACTAATTTAATAAGTTTTTATTCCCAAATTTCTTTTTTTTTTTTAAATAATAATAAATTGTGTAACCCGACATTGTCTGAAAAAAAAATAATAAAACATTAATTACGGCAATATTATATCGGCGTGTCTCTAGAAGTTACCTCAGTTTACGGGTTTATCGACAACAATGTACCACACATTGTGAACTAATTTGAGAGAGTTGAGAAATCCCACCTGTGGATGATTGGATATAGGTAGGACTTGGCATATTTTTTAATCTGGTCTAAACTACTCTGTAAACTTGCCTGATATCTCTAAGTTATCTCTGAAACTTTCATCAAAATCGGTTGAATAGTTTTGAGCCTATAATATACTCTATAAGTAACAAACCTAAGCACATTGCCCTCTGTTGTACAAAATATTTCGAATGCCAAACAATAAAAAACTCCCATGGGGCTGAATACTGACGGTTCTCAAAGAATCTATTGATATAATTATTATTGAAATCGGAATGATATTTCCTGAGATTAGCGATTTTAACGTATACAAATTCTTCAGATTTATAATATTACAGTACTTGTATATTATGGTTTACCGATATATAGATAATAAATCCAAGCAAAAGATTAATATTGTAAATCAGAAAAAAAAATAATTTAAAATCGTTAACGAAAATCATTTATGAATATGATTAGTTAGTTAACAGTTAATTAATACATATTTTAATTTTCTGAACCTACTGTATTATATAATGACAATAAGAAAATAAGACAATAAGACAATACTAATAATAAATCCATCTGTATTTATAGTCGAACGATGCAACGAACAAAATATTTAAAAACGTCTTCTGTTTGGTCGTCACTCATTGCAGTTTACTATATACTATTCTAATATCATGTTCAGGTGCTGTGATTTGTGCGGAACTGTTTACAGTATACTATGAACGAATGTGACGTTTAAGTACGTAATGGTTGGCTTGTCAGCGGTGCACAAGTCACCGTCGCCACAATAATGAAATGACAAGATTTTTTTTCTGGGCTTAAGTAACCCATTTACAAAACACATGACAGCGGTGACTTGCGTCCGAGTCGCTAGGATGCATCTCACATGCCGTAACGCTGTATTAGACTTGAGAAAAAAATTGAAGAAACGCCCACGAGGGATTAATTCGACCGAACAACACACCACTGCGGTATTAAATTAGTATCAGACGATTATTATAACGAGGAAGATCAAAAGTGTCCGTCTCGAGAAATATTTCGTCGGTTATAATATCATATGAAGCCAAATGTCAACAATAATATTGTGATAACTTACCGCGTCTACGTGACATCGTAATGACGTGTCGGATGGTGTAATATTGCGGAAGTTTGGCCTGACGATTAGACAATAATAGTATAACGTTTGATCCACGCGAAATCGATGCTGCAGTCTTGTGACAATTTCCACAAAACCGTTGAAAAATCAAGATAACTCTTCGATGGAGTCGCGTGTGAAGTTTTCGAAGACATCGATTTGTAACGTTTCGATTGCTAAAACCGTTTTGTTGCGATATATTCCGTAATTATTGTAGGCACCCTATACCCATTATATTATAATATTACTGTACCTACGTTTAATGCGAGTTTGTTAAATGTGTATTGTAGTATAATATTATTATAATTATTATAGCCATCGCGTCGGGGCGAGATATCAATCGTAGCGCAAACGGGGTCTGTGAAATATGTATTATATTTGTACATTATTATATAGGTACAATGCGGTAATATATTACATTTTATCATCACGTAGTCTCGCGGCGATAAATTATGCGAATTTTAAAATTATCGCCGTCAAACGGCGACGGTACAACAACGACTCGGCCGTATAATGTTTTGTGCCGTTCGCGCAATAATAATATGATGCGTACATAATATACAATATAATATCATAAAGGGTGCTCGCGATTTACAGTTTAAACGAACGGTCACCGAATTTGTCCGTTGATTTATCTGTGCGTGTATCGCGATCGTTTAAACTATATAGTTATTATCACGCTCCGAAACGAACGCTACCCGAATTTTGGGTAATCGTCGTCACCGTGAATCATTTTTTTCTATTCACGCCTCGTGCTTAGACCGAGAAACAGAGAAAGAGGGAGAGACAGTGAGGGAGAGAGAGAGAGAGAGATAGAGATAGAGATTGTTACGATCATAGCTCGGACGTATTGCCATAATATTATTATTATTGCCTATATCAATTTAGGGGTGAAACCTATAACGGCTGCATCCCAGTTTCATAGTTTTCACAGATAGTATCGGCACACAAATTATTTTGGCAAGACGCACCTACACTCACTTGGTTCAGTAGACGCAGCTTTGGTACCATGTTTCTTCAGAACTTTTACGAACATTTAAATTCTTTTCGGTTCATACAAATAGTTATGTATTTATGTTATTATTGGTATTGTTGAATGATCAAATATGTTCTTTTACTCTGATTTTATGGTTAAATGTTAACCTCATTTAAGCTTCTTGTGATAATATTCAGTAGATATCAAATAGACTTTGTGACGAATACATTATTTTAGATAGTTAATGATCGACCACGATTTCTTTGAAGTATTTATAGTTTATACTATATAATATAAATTTTCAGTTAAGTGTTTAACAATAAGAAGGTCTTTTACGTTCAAGCTTTTATTTCTAAAGTACAAACGTACAAAAATATTATAATGACGTTTACCGGCTTAAGTCATTATTAGCTAAAAGCGTTATCACGCTAGTTTTGAATAAGATCATTGCTGGAAAAGTACACCTATACAGCCTACAGATATATGACGATTGCCTACCCGCATTCCGTGGGTGAACCATAATAGACAGTTTTGCACTATAGTATTAGGGGTCTAGGAAACGACCCAATCATCGAGTACAAATCCGTGACCCACTTTGTGCAGAATTTTTTATTTTGTGATTCAATTAGTAGTGTGCACCGAATACAATTAGAGACTCACTTAATATTGTTTTGTATTCGACGTTACCCGCCAGGTGTTACCTCAGTAACAATAATGGAATTAAGATCTACATATTATTATTGTAATTCGCGAAATATTATTAATTGAATATGCAACGTGGCAAGACCTTTGACATCGAGATCATTGCGTTGAAAGCTCATCTAGATCCAATTGTTGTACAAGTAGCCAAAAAAAATTAATTATCAAAAACACTCGTTACGACATCGAAAAATATTAAATGTATTTTTTATTTTTTATTATTGGTCTTGAGATTATAAATTTCTGCTCTGACGACTATATAAGGTCATTAGCATTTAATTTGTAATAAAATAGAAGAAAAAAAAATTTATTTATTAAATACATACAATTTAAAACAATAATTTAGTTATTTGTACATTAGAATTTTGTCTTATATTAGGTTTAATATTTTGACTATCAAATATTTTATCATCGCTATCTGCAGCCATATTTTTGTTTCCTAAATAAAAGCAGGGGAGTTATGATTCGTTCGTATTATTATGTTATAAAGGTACTATGACGCCGAGCAAGAACTTACGATTATTAGCCTATACCCTCTCGACTTTTTCACACGGCTTTGGAAACCCAATAACTCTAAATGATCCTTACATAATATGAAGTTGCTCGTATTTTTGCAGGTATACGAAAATATTACCCATACTTGATGTACAATGGGCCTTCAGATAAAATCGATGACTAAGATAGGGAGAGGATGGAGTCCTAAGTAAATTACAAATCCGCCACCAATGCCATTGGACGGACGGTTTCGTTGCAAAACGAATAGGTACAATAATTTGTAAACACGCGAAATAACGATAGAAACCTTTCGAAATAAATTCACAATGACTCAAACACTCTCATCGTGTAAAAAAATATTTCTAAGAGCGTGGGTGTTCATTATTTTACTATAGGTAGTATACTCGAAGACATAATTATTATAGTGTTTGAAAGAACCCGCCTTGTACGGTTATACATATAATAAAATCGTCGCCGTTTGCGAACGCTGCGAACGACACGTATCTAAAATAAATAAACGAGTAGACTTACATTTCGTCGGTATTTTTCCACCCGTGTACACTGTTATACAATATTTATGTGTTGTAGTAGACAACAGTTTATTGATATTATGAAATGTTTACGTACCGAATTGATATACACCGCCGACACGGCACGAAATTCGATTTACGCGTTTTCCCGTTTACAGTAACTGTTGACAGGATCTCTCCGAATGACATTTAAATGTTGGCGTCTATTATCGGTTATAACGTCATATTTTCGATGTCGCGGATTCCTATTTTATACGTTGAGAGTGTACCTATGAGTCTTACTTCCGTGTCACGTTTGACAACCACTCGACAGTATTGCAATTTACATTTTTTTTTTTTTTTGTTTTTGTTCTAACAGGTCGACGGTTTTTAATATTATTTCATATGACGTTGTGATCTCTCTCTCGCACACGCACTCGCACACGCGCACACTAATTCCACGAAGAAATGTGTTTAGAAGCACTCACGCCGTGCGAATACGTGTCATACGTGTGTGCAACCGCCACGAGACAAGGGATTCCGGTTTTCCGGGGAGGAAGTAGACGTGTCAGAGATGGCGGGTTACGACCGATCGGGGATAGTAAATACGATTATAATGTGATTATTGAATTAAAATACGTGCGAGTTCTATCGATCTGTGACACATATTATACTATAGGAATACGTGATTTTACGCGGAAATAACTGGGTTTTGGGTCAATGATATATATTTTTACTGTCGTTCGGGCGCCGCCGGTAGTAAAATTAAAAATATTCGTGTCGTCCTATTGCGTTCGTCGTGAAATCCGAACAAATATAAGTGTACTAGACCAATATACGGTAGGAATTTATCAAGATTTAATAATTGTACATTTACACGTGAGTTACGACTTTGAAACGATTTATTTTTACCGTTAAGCGGAGAGAGAAACGCACGAGGGCACCGTGACATATTGTTTTCGTGAAATCAGATTAACTGTGAACCGACGGATTCATCGCAGTTTTGTTGTAAATTTTTTTCACTAATTTTTTATCACCTCTAACTATGTGATAAAATGTATATGTATATATGTGTACAATTGTAATTGAATTTCAAATCCGCTCGTGTCGTATGGATAATTGCAATTATCGTTCGGCTCGGAACGCTGTCAACTGTGCGGCTTTCACTATCAGGACGATGAAAAAATATCATACATACGCACAAAATCAATTATAATACATACATATATACGTACGCCGTATTCTCATACCACACAGGACGACATTTCAAGTAAACTCGTCCCGTCTTTATGTTTAAAATATGGATTCGTTCTGGTATTGGATTTTTGGTATTTTAAAGTTTTATTTTATTTTTACACAATCTATGTGTCAAATATAAGACAATTATAGATATAGATAGGTTTACGCGTATTAGGTATTACCGAGTTTTGATTTAGGTAATTAAATTTAGGTTTTCAAAATACCTATAACCTTCAAATTTAAATTTTTATATCATTTTTTACCTATGATAATAATATTGTAATTTATCATAATACAGTGAAACTTCCATATAACGAAGTCGAAAAAGCAGCAAAAATTATTCGTTATATGGAGAAATTCGTTAAATAGAATTACGTATTTTTTTCAACTTTTTTTTTCTATTTAATTATGTATGTATGTAAAAAATAACATCAAAGATCATATTAAAGTTTAATTTAAAAGAAATAATCTGTAAGTTTTGTATGCTTATTATTTTTGAAAATTGTCCTTTTCTCGTAAAAAGTTTCTATATCGTCAGGTTTTAAAAAAATTTCATCGGGAACATTAATTGCTTCTTGTCTAAAACCATTTCTTATCACTGATAAAGCGTTTAATATGTCTTCTTCTGTGAGTTAAGATTGGAACTGAAGGACCGCAGTAAAATTAATCAGTTTGCCTACCTTCGGTGTCTTATCTTTATCGGGTACACTATTCATGTACAATTTTAGAACTATGACACAAACTATGATATAAAATTTGATAGTGATAACATTTACAAAAACTGGTTTTTATCGAATTATTATTTCGTTATATAGAAACATCAGATACGTTATTTTGAGATAAATTTACGTGTAATTAACAATGAAGGTCATAGTTCTTAAAAATATTTCGTTGAACAGAAAATTTCGTTAAATGGAAGTTCGTTATATGGAAGTTTCACTGTATTTTTATTTCTGCGTATAACGATCATCCAATACGCATTTTCTTAGGGCAAATTATTGTACCTCAAGTCCACAAGTGCGTGTCAAATATTATATCTCGTATACTTTAAAACGTCTTTGTTTGCGCAAATAGGGGTGGGGGGCGGGTACTTGGTCCTCACAAATTTCGGTCAAGTCTCCCCAGTTCGAAATCTAGTAATCAGTAATAATTTTTATATCCCGTATAACATGGCCCACGGGTAGGGGGGCTTGTGTCCCCCCCCTAAAAAAAATGTCGTCAATTTGCCCCCATGAACGTCTTCTTTACACGGCTCCGCGCAGCGTAACGTACCTGTACACACGATATTTTATCACGATCGCAATTACAGTCATCGTTATTGATATCGTCCGGGCCATATATTACGTCTTGACGTCTGCACCGGATGTATATATTATAATATCGCGTATTTAATACAATGCACGGCGACGGCCGATGTATATATATAGTGCACAATATACGCGCGCTTCCGGTTTTCGAGTGTAGCACCCCCTTTTCATCGTCCCCTCCCACCCACCCCAAAAGTTTCCACCCCGCGACCACCCACTCGCACGATCAGCTGGGACCCCGTATACAACGTTTGAGTTCCGATACGTCGCAATAATAATGTACGTTGTATCATGTCAAACTCTTATTGTGTGCGATCATCCTCGATCAATCATCCGATTGTTTTCTTTTGCCCGCGGTCCTGCAAACGAACGAACATTATAATGCGCACGTCCGTCGGTGCTCTTTTAACATTATTCGCTTCGTTACGGGAAAATAAAATACCGCTCTCTATAATATATATATTTTTTTCGTATTCGTCGTATTATTATTATTATTGCACGAGGATATTTTTAAGATATCGTAGTGGCCCGAACTCGCAAAGGCCGCCCGGAAAACCATAACGATATATACCCACCACCGGAGCTGTGACGTTATTCTCGTAATTATTATAGTATAACGCGTGATGTCGGGATCGTCGTCGTCGCAGAATAAAACATCGTCCCGAGGCTCGAGAAAATTCACGTCATGAATAATTAAAATGTACTTTTATCGGTATACGATGGACCTGTTCGTGTAGGGTCACCGACGCGGTAAGACGTCATAAACGTATGGGAAACGATCGAGTCTTTGACGTTTCGTCCCCGAAAAAAAAACCGTTTTATCCCCGTCCATATTGTTAAGATAGGACGTTTGTCGGTCCCCCGGTATTTTAAATTACTAAATTTAAATTTAAATTTTTTTTTATAAAACGTACAATTTCAGTATATTAATATACTGATATGGCTAGATAACGTCTTATAACTCCCGGGGGCCAAATGTCCTATCTTAATAACCGACGAGGTCGTAACATCCGTTTACCCAAACGATCGTATATAATATAGTTTGTTTACAATGAGGCTTTTTCGTACACAAAGTCCTTCAGGCCACGGAAAATATAATAATTTTTTTGTTGTTTTTAAGCCACATAAGTCGACACGGTAAAACACCGTCGTAGTAGAGCGTATAGATAGCAATGATAACATAATATATTATGGTTAAAGGGATGGTAAACCGCGTATACCGCGCAACAAACGCTGCCACACACTCGCAATCCACATAATATTATATATAATGATAACTCAACACAAACCGGTAAGTATACTATATTATATTATATACGGCGGTTATGCGTTTAAAGAAAGCGACCAAGGGGGGGGGGGTAGCAGGATGGAGCAAACACAAAAGTTCCAAGTTGAACAACTCGAAACAACAATATACGCGCATTTTATATACACATTATATTCACGCAAACATAATAATATTATATATAACGCTAACGTTTTCAAACTTTATTCAAATTTTGTACACACGAGTCGCGAAGTTTTTCATTCAAACGTTTGTGCAACGGCAGTGGGCCAATAATAATATCTTTGTCTGATTCAGCGCGGCTTTGAACTATATATATATATATATAGCGACTTATCAAAAGAGGAATTCTATGACTTGAGCGCGACTCACGAAAATTAATTATAAAAGTGACGGCGTTTTCCGTAATACACTCGGCGTACGCCAAGATGTGTATATTATTATTATAATATTAATATTTATTATTCGAAATAGATAATTATTGACGTTCGGTGTTTATATTTCGTATAAAAAAAAAAACGAGAGCAACCACCGGTCGAATGTCGGAATGTACACCGCGTGTCTGCGAAAAGTGGGTACACTGTCTATAACCCAGTTACCCGTATCGCTCAGTACCCTAGACGTATTTTAGAAATCTGTCTGCGGCAGATTTATGATCCAATAGTCTAGTTTCGTATCACACAAACAGAGTTCAAAAATATGAATGGGGAACTTGAGTTGGAATTTGAGTCATTTAATAAATTATACCGTGGACCCGATTTTCACACGTTAGAGATCGGCCAAAAATCACAACATTATAAAATGATTTTGTTCTTCAGAATTATATAGTACAGGTAATATAGCGCAAATTTTTACATTAGGCAGGTAAAGTGGCGCAGACAGGAATTTTCATCGGGTGGGCCAGATATTATAAAAATCTATGGTCGCAGTACTCCGATCGATCGATTTTAATGACATTTTTTCTGTATATTTGGTAGGTACGAGAATAGGTCGTCAATTATTTTTCACCCTCCTACCACCAATCCGGGGGTTCTCATTTTGAGATTTTCGATGGAAATCTTTGTTTATAAATGGTCGCTATTGGCTACAGGATAAACAATATTAGTAGAGATTAGAATTTATTATTTGGTTTCCGTTGGTTTATCGGGCAGATCAGGTGCAATCAAATCATATTTTCGCACATTGCTCACTCGATATGCTGTCGAACATTGTCTGCGACGTGGTCGCGCCCAAAAAGAGTCGAGGAATCAGAATTATTTTAAAGATGTAATTTCTTAAGGGCAGCGAAATGCGCGGGATCAGCTAGTAATATTATAATATACAAACGGTTTGATTTTCACACGAACTTGATTTAAATAATATATTATCGCGATCTAGAGGAACTCGTGCGAGGAGACATGAAAAATGAATTATTCCGTTTTATCTAGGGCATCATAATATCTGAAACAAAATACACAAGAACTGTACAATAATTTATGTTCGTCTATCACTTATTAATAATCTAAACTATAGTAACAATACATGGCCGACCGCCGACGGGAAACGCTCCAGTCGTTCACTATTTATGCGGTGTGGATCGTCAACCGAAGTTGATACGAAATTCACAACAGAAAATGTAATTGCATTTCGCTGTATTAAGAGCAATTTCACCACAAAGCTGATAGGTTTCTTCGCAGAAATTTCAACAATAATATTATTACAATAACAATAATTCGTAACGAGGAATTCAACATTTATCGTTCGTCGTCTCGAAATAATATAATATTAACGGCTGCAGGGTTATTATTGTGGCTCAGGACGATATTAGAATATAATACTTCACATGTTCTATATGATATACTAGTATGATCCCGTGCACTTCGTTGCCCGTCAAATGTATCAACTCTGTACGACTCAAACTTTGTTCAGTTCGTTATTATTTAATATTCGGTGTTCAAAATTTATCTCAACTTTTCCGTCGCCCGGAATAAAAATTCTGATTCGCAGCAGTACATTATCGGGTAGGCAATCCACCCGCGGTAGATAGTGGACCCCCCCCCCCCCCGTGCCGTTTGTACGTAAGTGCGTATGATTCAACTCTAAAGTATCAAAGTTATACCGAGTTTGTCGTTTTTACTTAATTCTACTTACGATGGATTGATATAATCAATTTATACAAAATCATATCCTAACCTAACCGTACTTACTAAAATCCGACGATTAAAAAATAACAAATTTAACCCTTTGTAAATTAACCTGTCTTCTTCCCAGCTAGGGGTCTAATCTACCCACAAACATTAATTTATATATATATTTAACTATATAAATACGGAGACTATAACTATACAGACTAAACTCTAGAACTACTTATCAGATCTTGTTGTATATTATCTATATATATAAAAATAAGTGTACATTTTGAATAAATTTTATAACTCGAGATCCACCGAACCGATTTCGATAAAAATTTCAGGGTATATTAAAATTGATATTTAAATAGTTTTTGTGAAGTTTTTAGGCTGTGCGATAAGTGGTTCCGAAGTTATGGCTTCTTAAGTGCACACCTGGCGACATGGGCAAAAATAACAACAACGTCTATACGCTTATTTTTATCTATATATGTAACCCATAGCAACGATTAAAAAACAAAAATTTCTATCGTAAATCTCAAAATTCCTGTTTTCACACCTACCGGGGGTGATAACGTCACTTTAGCCTATGACACTCACAAAAAATGTGGCTTTGTATTGGTGAATGAATTTTCGAAATCGGTTAAGTAGTTTCGGAGTTTATCCTGAACATACAAACAAACGCTATCATTTTATAGATATAAGTATAGATGAAAATGAATGTTTGTGTGTAGATTAGACCTCAGGGAAGAAGATAGGCTAATTCAAAAAGTGTTAAATTTGTTTTTTTTTATTCATCGGATTTTGGTACGGTTGCGTTAGGCTTTTGTATTAATCGATTGTATTAATCCTTCGTAGGTGAAATTAAGTAAAAATGACAGACTTGGTACAATTTTGATACTTTAGACCTAAATCATACACTTACGTATAAACAACACGGGGTCCGCGATATACCGCAGGTAAATTGCCTACCTGGTAATATAATGCTGCGAATCAGAATTTTTATTCTGGGCAACAGAAAAGTTAAGATAAATTTTGAACACCATACACCAGTGGTGCGCAACCTTTTTTGATCCACGACCCCCCAAAATAATTTATTTTTAATACGACCCCCCCCCCTTCCTACCAACATTATGTAAGTGTGTAATTTAAATTTACTTTATATATAGTATATCATACTTTTTGAAGCTAATCTTTCTTAAACAAATAACACGTTTTGGCTCACCTTTATCAGCATCGAAAGTGAATCCAAACTTGATGTAACTGTCTTGGTATTTACGGTCTTTTTTATTAACCTTTCGACTGGTTTTTACATCTGACGACATTTCCGATACCTTACGAACTTTAATATCTGTAGCACTTTCATCATCACTATTCATCGTTCGTTTAATTAAAAATGTATCCATATCGTTTTAGTTTATATATTATAAAATATTAAAATATTAAAAATGTTAGTTTAAAATAATACAAAATACAAACAATTGTTACAAGCTATATAAAATTATAAGCATTAATACGATCAACTCGACGGCTCGTACACGACTATCGGACTATTTCATAATAACCGCAAGATTAAATAAAATTACTGATTAAATTCAATTTAAAAATAACCCATATACTGCGTGGTTCAATCGAACTTGTATCGCAACATTAAGATATGACGTAATGTCATAATATTACGATTGACACAGCCATCAACGGTAAAAAATAATTTTACTTTGTATAAAACTATAAAATAATATACAATATACATAAAACTTTTTCATTTGGCGATTACTGGCGACCCCCGGGTTGCGCACCACTGCCATACACCATACACTGAATACTAAAGTATAAGAGATGTATACTCAAAAATTCCAAACAGAATTTGAGTAAATGGAATGTAATTTGTAAAAAGATACAACGGGGGCGAGCATGCATGGTAAATCGCCCCGTGGTAGGTACTTATCGTATAAAAAGACAAGAGAAATACAAATGATTTATAGTATTATGAAAAACGTACTCTGAAATAGTGATGACGACTTATCTGCAATTATGTATAACAAATAACGCAAATCAGTTGTCGTTAATATAATATTTTGATACCTATATACATAGTTATATACAAGTACGGAGAACGGTAAACCTAAACGTCCTAAATCATAATATAATGGTACCATACCTGAAGTATTATTGCCAGTAAACCGTAGGACTGTAAATTATAATTTACAACGCTTGTAAGTTGCAAAACTCAGGATTATTAATTTATACGTTAAAAAGAACCCCTTTGTTATATATAATGGTAGCAATAGTTTTTAGAAAAATATTATTAGCTCTATGACTGCGAACACAATACAATATTAATATAATGGCGACATTCTTTAATTAAATGACGCACGAAAATATAATATAATATAAAATTATACGAAATACGAGTATTATTATTGTATTTGTATTCTTTTTTAGTCTAAAGTAATAATAAATGTAAAAGTTTAAATATTTTAATTAAAACAATTGTCCACAAGTACAAAGTACCCTTAACCTTAAATACTAATATATTTATCTGAAATTCGAAACTTTCTGTGTTTGGTGAGCGATATTATTATATTTGTACATTTTCATAACGCGTTTGCACTTATTTACAATATAGCGAATTCGTTTCATTTTTATTTTAGAAGACAATATTTATTATGATGGCCAACAGTCAACAGGTTAGATGTCAACAATAGAATCCGGGCAATTCGGTCTAAAATTGTTCGTAGACAGGACGGAACGCTATTTCTACAAACCGTATTGTTGCATATATTAATACTCTTTTGTTAGACGCGCACGACCGGTGATCGAAATCGCATTCATATATAACAGAGAAAAAAAAGGAGAAACTTTAGACGGCAAACGGGAGACAAAATAAGAACCAACGCTATAAGTATACAAACATAAGACTACAGACGAACAATAGTAATAACGAAAACAAAATGAAACAGTCGACTTTGCCCTGGTAAACATAACATGATATTATAATATACCTTCATGACAAGATACATATTATTTAATATGCGTACGATATTATTTACAGGGCGTTTCTCAAAGCAAGCACACGCCCGTGTTTTCCTTTGATAAACAATTTACTAAAATGCTGATTTTTGGGATTTTTAAAATATATGCTCAGAAAATTTACGAGCAACGTTTTCATCTCACCCCCATATCTCACGAGCCCGTTGACGTGGACATTTCATCGACACGAGGTTGAATAAATCAAAATAGCTACACTCGTACGAAACACGTCGATTTTTTTCAGAAAAATTCGCTACTGCATGCACTCGCGGTTGAAGAGGTGGTCCCCCGTTTGAAAAACCGAAGTTCGTATCTCCACACGGGATGACACTCCTCGAGCAGTACAAAATATCTCGAAGATCGGAAAACGTTATTGTCTTTAAGTATGTTTGAAAATTCCAAACATCAGATTTTGAATGACCGCATTGTCGGAGAAAAAAAGGGGACGAGCGTGCTCGGTGAACCATTCTGTACAATGTACGCATAGGGTTTCGAGTCATATTATAATATTGTTTGGTTGTGTACCTGAATATATATTTCACTTTAGAGGAAAGCCGTTTTTACATGTAAAGTGTTATGCGTGTATAATGTACCGATATTATAAGTACACCGATAAAACGTTTTGTTTTTTTCCTGTGTTCGCAAATGTTACGAATATTGAATAATAAATAAACGGGAAACCCGACGACTGTTGAAATGGCTATGACAAGACGTATTATTTTGTAAGGTCCAGTTATGATAATATAACGATAGTAGGTAGTATTACACAGGGTGAATCGTTTAATGAATGTACTTATGTGAGTATTTTCGAAAACTTTTCAGAGGTTTTTTAGATTCCGAGCAGGTTGATGAATCTTATGATTTTCCAATGATTTGTGTTTTTTTTATTTTTTATTTTCTGTATTTACCTATACACGATAATACGCTTATAGTTTGTCGAAATAATGTTTTGATCTTCAATCTGAGAGTGGTTTCTGATAATCGGTACTTCTGAGAGATTCTAAGTTACCAGTGATTTTCAAAAGCTCTGAGATCAAAAAAAAAAAAAAAAAATGTAGGAAAAACTGAAATTCTTACGCTAAACAACCTTTCGACCAAATCGATTTAATTTTTTTGTTGTTACTCAAAAACGATAGTTATAACTTGAAATTGTCACAGAATGATTTTTATATTAGCATTTATTGTACCACATTATAACATTTTCAGTATAATATTCTACTCTTTATTGAGCTATTTATTAGCAACAAATTCAGCGTTGATACGACGTCTTATCCATGAAAATATTATTATCTGTTATATTATCTCATCTAAATAATCATTTTTCTGGGTCCATAGAATCGATAGCCAAATTGCCGATATCGCTTGTTTGGAAATGTCGCGGAGTTGCCAAATTTATAAGTTATAATATTATTATATAAAATCTTTATTTCCTATTATTATAACTATATTATAATAAAGCATCGGTAATAACAATTTTCATTAACAAAAAGACTTTAAAACACATAATACAGTATAGTCGCTCGATAATTCTAAATTCAGTTAAAAATTCGATTTATAGAGGTTTTCGATTTACCGAGTGTTCGAATAATTGAGAGAAAACAAATTAATTCGAATTAAAGAGAGGCGAAAAATTGTATGTATATATCACAAATTAAAGTTTAGATCAGGCAGGTAAGGTCCGATAACATTTATAAACTACGATAGTATTTAACCACCGTCGTTATTAATTTCATTTCGAGTAACTCCGTCAAATAGATTGTACATAATCTTTATATCGACATACATTTGACCTCACATATACCTAATCGCGTTTAAGTAAATTCGAATTATAGAGGTTCGTGGAGAAAAATTCGAACTGTAGAGTGTGCCCCACCGACAGACATTTCGAATTATCGAGGGGACCAGAATACATGTATTTTCTTCTAATTATGAAGGTTTTCTCAGGGGACTCAGCGTTTAGCCCGATTCATGGAGTTTTTCGAACTATCGAGGTTTGAATTATCGAGTGACTGCTGTATGTATAACGGCAGGGGTGAAGATGATGGAAATTTGCTTATTAATAAACCAAATACGACATTAATGCAGTATTATTACACAACTAGAGGTAAACGATTATTTAAGCGACTTCCCTCAGATATTAAATTAATGGTGAATACCTCTTACTTTAAATTAATGCTCCGCACTCTACACATGCGATCGTTTGACTAATGCCCTTATTATGTTATTACAATAATTATTATTGCTTATATCGTTATGTTGCAATTGTATTGTTTATCACTATTGTGCTATAAGACTAGTCTATTATCGTTGTTTTAAAAGCGCGATTAACTAATCAATTATTGTTATTATATCTAGTACAGGAATGTCGGTTACTATGTGTAAAAATTAAATAATAATTATTGTTTTTTAGATACTCAACTAAACTTTAACTTTAACTCCATACTTTCAACACTAGCTTTTGCTTATAGAGAGTATAGGCACGTAGTACTAGCAGTCCGTGTAATTGCTTTGTATATAATACGTATATATGTGTGTATATTTGAAATTAATAAACAAAAAACAAATCATATTATACCGAATACATATTTTATTATTTATATTGGTGCACACGCTAATACTTAAGGCTCGGGATAAGGTAGTGCGCGATAAATTCGCTGTCGGTGGAATAGCTCGGCGCGCCCACACAAAAGCCCCAGTTTTTCTTTTTAATCACCAGAAAACATATTGTGCGATGATTTTCAGTTTTCACTTGTACCTACACGCGAGCGCCGCCCGCAGTTTTTGATTTCACGAATTTATCGTGCCACGCGATTTTCGCATTCACCGGCAAGCGAGCTACAGCTTACAGCACACGCAAAATACTGAAATCGATAGGTCGAAGTGACGAAAGTAACCAGATTAAAATGACAATAAAATTACGATTGGCTAATATCGATAACGGTTTTATACTACCGGAACACGAAATGAACGGACAATGTGTGCTGCAGCTGGGGATTTCGCGAGTATATAGGACCCATAAACCAAAATTATTTTGCATCATTATAAAACATCCGACTCGACGTGAACGTGATTATGATTTTATGACGATTGATATCATATTCTGTATAATTATTAAAATATCAATAAATATATTTTATAGTTTTCAGGTGAATTCCAAAGCGGTCGTCGATAAAATTACATGATTATAACAATATAACGCACAATTATATAGGTTTTTAAAAAAAAAAAAAATAGTCTGAACACCTAAATATCCACTTAAAAACTAAAAAAAAAAAAAATAGGAATTTTAATAAATTCTTTATTAATGCATAAAACGGGGATGAGCGTGCTCGGTGATCTGTGCACATATTAACCGTCCGTGACCGCCGCACCGACAGATTGTTTTAAGTTGTTACACAACAGTGGCGAGTGTGGTGGGTGTGCGTGTGTATGTGTGTGTGTGTGTGTGTGTGTGTGTGTGTGTATGTGTGTGTGTGATGTAGTATGTTACATCCGAGACCCTAAGTACGAGTAGGGCGATGTCGTTTCGTGTACGCGATTCCGAAAACTCGACGACCACTAAACACGAACCAACGATGTGGTATTGCGGTCACGACTATGCTATGACACTACGCACGACCAGCTGGTCACACGAATCACTCGATCCGTAGTACAATAATATATTATACTGCAGTAATATTATAACGCTGAAACATTAATTTATCATAATTTTGCGTTCGACGAGTCCGATATAATATTACATCGACGACATTACTATTATTCTATTATATCATTCGATGTTTCGACCGAACGCCGCCGTTCCGCCCCACCGCGGCCGCCTTCGCAGAAATAATCATTACTCGAAAGCATCATCATTAAACGAAAATAAGTTGTAGTTTGCGTTGCCATAGTCGTACGTGGGTACGATGTAAATGCCACATTTTCGAATTATTTTTTTCAGCCCTATGGCGGGTTTTTAAAAATAACGTTTACGTCTTGTTGTAGCTGTAGAGCTCACTATAGCTCTGGTAATATACATAGTTCTGATATTCATTGAATATAATAATTTGGCATCACCGCGTGTTCTGTCTCGAGACTTCCAATATCTACTCGTGATTCGCAAATGAGAATATTAACCTGCGAGGACTTCTAAAATGGTTATTATGGTTATGATAGTTATTAGTTATTACAAACGGCAACTCAACCACTATAACGGAACATTTCGATGTATATAAATACCTGGAATCACTGCTAAAACTCTATTAGTAACTATAACAATTTACTTACCTATGCGACTTGGAAACTCGTAAATTAGCCTTCGACCAATTAAAACCTATTATACAATTAACATAAAAAAGCTCATTAAGTCAGCAGAAAAGTTAGTTCAAAGTATATCAAAGAACTTATAATCGACATTCGATGGTATATCGAATCGAATCTTCACCTGAAAATCTTACTGCAAGTCTGTGAAATAACCATCGGGGCGAAAAAAAACCATTTTGATCACTTCAAAGTGTGTCACTGGAGATCGTTACTCTCTTCGTATTTGGATGCACACGATACATTACTATAGTCGGGAGAACGAGAAGTGATCGATGCAGTCTTAACAATCTTTTTTTTCATCGAAAACGGGATTACTAGAATCGTATACAACATCATTCTATAGTACATTTGTATTAGGTAATTGTATCTAAATCTAATAATATAAAAATGGATGACATACATATCAAAGCGCCAAAGTTTTGGCGTCTTCTGTCGTTTACTAATCCGATGATTGTCTGTATTCATGTGGAAAACAATATTTAAAAAATTAACTATTTACCACTATATCATCGCCCATCGATGTGATATAGCTAAGTTATTATACCATGTAAACATTAGAAAAATTTGAACAATAACTAGTAACATTTACATTTAGGTCATTCATCGTAAGATTGTAGATTGAAAAACAATTTTTATTAGTTTTAATGATTTATCAAATATTTTAAACCATAATCGATTATTATTTATTTAAAATGAATATTATAATAATTATGAGCAATTAAAATTAGCATTTATACATTTCATTAAATGTAAGTATATAATAATTATTTTACAATTCTACATTTTATGAGTCAATTTTGTAACTATATAATATTGTTTTGAGAATTGTGGTGATATAAATCCAATTTTGTTTGCGAAAAAGAATAGACCGTAAGCAATTTAGCAAGCTCGTCTCTATACACATTATACGACGAAGTTTGAATTTGACATCAGTTTTAATGTACAAAAATTATTCGAGACCATTCGACGAGACTGAGCCTTTTGTAGATATGAAATAACGACGCTCATCGTTCGACGGGTTTCGCAACGCTGTTTGGTATATCTTTTGTCCATAAAAATGATGTTTATTGTTGTTCTAATTCCAAGGATATATGACGGGAACGCCACAAAAGACGAAAAAAAATTTGCACAGGTGCTGATTTTCTTTTAATTAGGGATTTTTTTTATTTTTATTCATGATTTATACAAATTCATAAAACGTTTGTACTATACAAAAAAAAAAAAAATAATAATAAAAAATACAATACAATAATAATAATCATATAATTATTATAGATAAATTAAATTAAATCAAATTGATTAGGAGGAACTTGTTAGTCTGTTTGAAAATAATACTGACGATATTTGAACTTAATATGAAATGGAAATCGTACGGACAACGAAATCGTACGATCGATAAAATATAATCGGTTTAAGTACATATAAAAATACAACCTATTCAATTTTACACAATTATTATTTATCCTTAACATTTTACTTTTCGTAAAAATACACAATATACATTGTCTCAAAATGCAACACTAATATGGAAGCCTTTAGTGCAATAATAATAATAATAATAATAATAAACGTCAATGCTATGATAGAACTTAAAAAAAAAAATTAAAACATTTACACCTTTTTGTGCTTTGTAAAAAATAAAAATAAATTAAAACAGACTTTAGAAGAAGTGGAGAATAAAAGTCCAGAAGTGTATCCAAAAATTGAGAATACAGCACATTACGATGCAGTCCTGAAATAAAAAAAAATAAACTATATTAATAATTCATTAAATTCATATAGTTTTCTATTTGGCCATGTTTGTTTTAAAAACTTTACAAAACTACTCTAGTAAAATATTATGCAATTGAAAATAGTTTTGAAGTTTGTTGTATAATATTTATAGAGCGAAAAAAAATCTTTACAAATATTCCAAAGAAATAAGGGTTAGGTATATATAGCAGTCTTTTTACGATAATCGAGAAGTATAATATTATATTAAATGATCCTTGACTCGCCATCTTACATTGACTTACAGAAGTCAACGATACTATTATATTATAACGGCAAAGTTTAAATAATGACAATTCAACAATATTTAAGTATTTTGGACGATTTCAGTGCAAAACAGACGAAATCACAAAAGCCTTAACTTATGAGTACCAGAAAATATATGTTGATTTGAATTATATTGTATTATATTGTTTAAAATGTGAAATCCATAGAACCTTTTTAAATTACAATTTTATAGTTTACGTCTTTTTTAATTGTCGTTGTCGGACGTCGTAGTGTCAAAAACAAGACGGCGAAAAAAAATACAAATTCAACTCATAATAATATTGTTAATTTGAAATGAGTTCATCCATTAGAGGGGCGGTTTTGACTCTGCGCGTAATTATGATTTTATCTGACGGAGCGGTTATAATAATAGTAATAATAAAAAAAAAACCCAACGTACTTGAGGGTTTTGTAGTGTTCTTTTTCCACGCTGTTGTCTGGCGGTTCGCGTTCGAATGACAATAATGTGAGCGCTGCGATAAACAAAAACGAAAATAATAAGAACGAAATTAAAAACGGCAATTTCTATGATTAAAAAAAAAAAAAAAAAAAAAACGAGCAAGCAAACAAACTAAATTAACCTTTCTCGTTGAGCACCGGCGTGGTGAGGAGGAACAACACCAGATTGGCGTTCTTCTCGTACGGGCAAGCCGCCTGTTTCCACGTAATGAACTCCGTCACCTGCTTGGCCAGTTGCCAAAACTTTTCGAAATTTATGTGGCCGTTGTCGAGCCTGGGGAAAAAAAATCGTAATTCGTTGTGAGCATAATATAATATTATTATCATAATATACCAAATTATACATCATACGCAGCGATCGGAAAAGCGTTAGATCGGCACAGGCGCAATAATAATTATTACAGCCAATCGTTTCCTCGGCGCGATAGGGCATAAAGCCGTTCCCCACCCCCTTCCGCGGCAGCGGAAGATTTCAATAATTACAAAGGTTATGTTCTCGTTTATAGTTATCGCAGCATGTAGTCGAAACGGAACAACTTGCAATTGAAACATTTTAAACGCTAAGCGGAACGGGAAAATTGTCCTTTGAACTTACAGCGTCGACGTGTTGGGTTTGTCGGGGGTAGAACTATACATTTGACATTTGACTTGAAACGATTGGATACAGCTGGAAACGGTATATGTACCGTTCGAAGAATGGAGATACAATGAAATGTATTATATCGTATGGTATACCCATTGACAGTAAATTATTGTTCAAAGGGATTGGTGGCAGACAGTTTTTAAGGAGTTCAACATAGGCAATTTTCAAATTGTTTGCAAGCGGTTCTTGTAAATACGTCAGTAGTAAGTGATTATTACTGTGTGTGACTGTGGAAATAGCGGAGCGCCCACACACGCGCAAGTACAAGTATTTACACATTTGTATCTACATTTTGTCCATCCTACTGATCTACCTAATAATGCGATAATATTTCGGAAAACTGATCTGAATTTGTTATAATATCTAATTGAGATTGATCGATCCACATTTCTAGATTTCTGATAAAAATTCCGAAATTTCAAAATATTCAAACTAAATTTATAGTTGCAAATGGGTAAATTGGGAAAAGCGGACTGACCGATCTCAAATAAGCACAATATTCAAATCAGTTATAAAAAATATGACGAAAGATTAGTATGTTTCGGCTAAAAATAACTATCCACCACTGATCCCTTTAATACAGCATTGAAGATGTTCTTTAGAACCAGGCCCGGCTACGTATTAAAATTAAATTACCAAAACAATAATAATATATTATCAGGTCTAGTAATAGATATAAATATTAATTATATAATAAATCAAATAGGTACCTAGTACATAATATTACGAAACATATTTTTATTTTTTTTAACTTTTTTTTTACATTTGATATGCCTTAGCATTCAACCAATAACAAAAGTTCTTCTTCTTAGTATTATTATTATTATTTACAGTATAAACTTTAAAGTTTACAAAAACATAAATTTAAATTTAATGAATACGTTATCCCTCAAGTTATTTTGTTGATTTATATCAATTTTGAAATCCCAAATAATAATGAAATGAGATAAAATATTTAATATATTTTGTTTATTTCACGTCATAAAAATAGCAAACTCGACTATACTACTCGTAATATTGGGTATATAAAATACGTTTTTTGATATATATTTTGAATAATCTATATATATATACAGAGAGTAACCTAAAGAGCTAATAAATATAAATTATTAGCTATACCTCATAACTTACATTTAATAATGCATTTTGTTTTTTTTTAAGTAAATACATTATATATAGATATATTAGAATTATCAATAACTATATACTAATAGCACACCTATTATTAGGGCTATGCATTTAGTTCCTACAAAATATTACTTAAAAATGCATTTTTAATATCAAATTAATTCAGTATAAAATGTGCTAAAAATAACATAGAAAGACAAAATTATCAAAGACAAATGTTTGATAATTTTTTGAATTTTTGATGGGTACCTAGTTAAAACTTTGTGCTAAGAAAACTATGTACGTCTTACAACAGCCTAAAGACAAAGAATTTCCCTAAAACGTCACAAACATACTAATGATAATATAATCACCTGTTTCGGCATCCTTCGTTCAGGAAGTAAATGTCTTTGACGAGCAACGAAAAGAACGGTATGACGACCCTCTGCCGCTGATCTGTGGCTCCAGCGCTTCTCCATAGGGCCGCCTTAAGTGTCGACCGGTAGCTGCTAAAATTTGACGACGGGTCCATGTATTGTTCTAGTATGGTAAACTTGGCAGACTGTTGTACCTTGTGCCACTAAACGGGTCGAAACAAAACAAAAAAAATCAAAAATTGTACACAATTTTAACGGGTCGCGAGCGTGTGTCTTCGCACGACCAATAGTATATAATATCGATCATTTTAATTACCGTCTTTTTGAGCCTGCTTATCGGCGACATGTTTAGCCCTGCGATGATGGCCATAAGTGAATTGAAGTTGCCCACGTTGAAACACTCCCGGGCAGTCTCGATCCAGAATTCGATAGTCTTGACGCGCTGCTTTTTTTTCGAATGCTGAAACACGAGAACGGTGGCGCGAATATGTCAACGACGATCATAATGACGATTGACTTGAACAATACACTAATAAAACAATTAAACAGTCGCGAGCTTACCTTGCATATTTCCGAGGCCACTAGGTAGCTGAGTCGATTGAACCAGTGAACGTACGACTCGAGATTTTTGGTCTTCTTCATGTCTTTGAACGACGAATCGATATGCGGACTGTCCTTGGCGAACGCCTGAACGAACTCTTCAGGGCCTATGAACGACAGCCTCTCAAGCTCTACGAGAGTGAGTTGTTGCCCGAGCAAAGACGCGCTGGAACACACCTCCATCGTGTCCGTCTGCAATCACATTGCAAAAATGGAGCGTAAACAAATAAATAATAGGTGATAACAATAAATACAGATGCAATGACAGCGAGCGCAAGCCGACTGGCGGTAGACGCAAACGACATACGTATAAAAGTTGGCTGAGGGTGGGAGGTGGGGTGTATGTAGTTTATCAGGTTTTTCTGAGAGGTCAAGATGGAGGGCGAGAAGACGACCAGACGACGATTCTTCGAGTGTTATATTTACACTGCAGAACGTATAATATATTATATTATTATCGTCATTATCACTGTAATATTCAGTTATAAACAATGCAATTCTGATATGCTCCAAAAATGATAATACTATTATATTATATCGATGTGAGCTGGATGTCGGAGACTGTTAATTTTTCATAACAGCACATGCGCGCGACGTGGGAATTCCGCCGGTGTGACGATCAGCTGCTGTCGTGTATTGGGCGGTTTTTCGCGCGTTTATAAAAAGCGTTTTTCGCAATGGCCGCGCCAGCAATCGACGATCGGCGGCGAATCGATCAGACGGAAGCAGTACGAGAGGGGGAGAGTGGAATTTAGAAAAAGGTATATGTATATTGTATATACATTATACAGAGAGAGAGAAAGAGAGAGAGAAAGAGAGAGAGAAGAAATAGAAACAGAGAGGTATAACGTAGAGAAAAAGAGTGTGGAAGAGTTTTTGGTGGTCGGGCGACGTCGCATAATACATCACCGTCAAACTTTTGTGCGTATAGCGGGACACGCATCACACACTGTTATAGATGAACACGTTCGCTGTGCATATACGCGAGTGTACGACCGCGGACGAAAATAAAACGAGGAAGAGAAAAATGAATAATGCTCAATCGGTCACCGAGTACGCTATTTATATTGCGTTTTTCTTTTACTATTTATTTTTTTCTCGCCCTATGCGACGAGATTTATACTCCCGACGATAATATTTCCGTCCTCCACTTCTCCGGAACGTCACCACCGTCCGCGGTTGCGATGATTTTTTATTCGCGCACTTTTTTCCTCGCACCGGCCCTAGAACTCGCGGAGAGGACCGAATCCATATTTAAAATTATGATAAATATGCGCCCGCATAGTCTTCTGCATAAGACTCCCGGTGTAGGTCGTCGCCGTACACCAGCTACAATTGAACTTACGCATACAAATATAGTAAGCGCAAAAACAACGCATCGTAATAATTAATAATTATAAGCTATATAATCAAATATACGAGCAAATAATCTAAAGTCGAAATTAGAAATATTATGCGTGAAATATTCCTCTCGTCGGTGTCGTCAAACGATCCGTATGGTGTTTTAGAAAACGATACGGATCTCGCGTATTCGATCGATTAGCAGCTATACTATATTTAGGTTCGTAAAAGATATTAAAAAATCGGCGCCGAGACGGCTAAATAATATATTATAAATTGTACTCTGTAGGTTCGATTTGATAGTGAAAAATCGCGTAAACGAGCACGGATATCGGTCCACCGGGGACGCACGAATGCGATAAGAATTATCGTACACACGTGGAAAATATTTTTTTTACGCAGCGAGCAAACGGTTACGGTAAAAATTCGATACGTATTATATTATCGTGTATACGAACATAGTAATAATAATAATAATAATAATAATAATAGTCTTATGAGAAACGTCTGCGATAAATAATATTCTAAATTGTCACGGGAGACGTTATGAATACGGTCGGTGTACTTAAAAGTTGGAGGAAATGTTATACGTTTTCTCATTTCAGAGTTCTTGTTGCTGTGTATAATATATAATATACTTATAATTTCGCGTTTGATATAAAAGGTTAATTCATGTAGGTACACATTTCCCTGGGGAAAGAGTCTCATATATTAAAAAAAGAATATTAAAATAATGCGTGCGATCTGCTGCGCCCGCTTCCAAGAACGATATGCGTGAATTCGCTGGATAAAAATGACACGTGTCAATTATTATTATTCCAATACGTCTTCGTGTGTGTATATTTTATATCATAACCGTCAATATAAATACAGTATATAATATGAGCGTTCGTTAAAACCTAAAATAAAAACTCGTCAATTATAATGTTCGACTGTTTATGGCATTATCGGATATCCCGAAATGTTGCGAAATTCGGTGAGACGTCGTGTTGACGAGGCATTCTATTAAAAAAAAAAAATTACTCACTATAACGATATCCGTATTTCTAGAGGAGCTGCGTGACTTGCGTTTCTTTAGAAAAAATATTATTTACGTCGTCTGCGCGATTTTTTGTAAAATATACTTAGTTTGGAAACTTAAGCAAACCCCCGGGCCAGACGCCGATCGTAAATTAGGTCAAAACAATATAAATAAACACAAAAAATAAAATTATCTTGTACAAAAAACAGCAAAATATATCCATGACAACGCCGACTCGGATATACTCGGTGAGCGCATTGGAATAGGTTTTTCAGTTTTTCGTGCCAACGTTTGTACTACTATTGGGATTATAATATGTTATCCGTTACCCTTATATCAGACGTTAGAATTATTAAATTGCTGTTATGTGTTATTATTTTAATGATTATAGACAAACTATGATAACACGGCGCCTTGTATAGGCAATTTAACTACACTATGGTTTATTTTTTTTCCGACACAAAATGAATGGCCGCCGACTACATATAACACGAACTACATTAATCGGCTGTTATTTAAAAATGGACCTCTAAACTTTCATTCGAAGCCTTAGCAGTTTGTTAACGATCAACTAACGAGACTTCGAACGTCGTTCAAACGTTGATAAAAACTATACACACTAAAATCGAAATTAGTATTATGATAGTTCTTATAATATAAATAGTATTAATGAAAGATGTTAGATAGTATTATAAAGTAAATGAAAATGCATATTAAGTACTGTACTAAATAAACACGTATTATAATATATTATGCAGTTATGTACGGTGTTGTTGTGTAAAAATAAAGAACAAAATTCGTTCTTTATTAAAAACAATATCCAAATATTTAATTAGTAAGTATCTACTAACATAGGTTAATATTGCATTAAAAACGAAATATTTTATGAAAATAAATCAACAGGTAATTAATTGGATACGAAAGTAATCAATCGAATTTGGAGAATGTATTCTGTTTGACGAAAGTTGTAAGTTTTTGCGTTTTGTGAACTTTCAATTACTATTTCGAATAGTTTCACAATTCCAGTCATATAATATTTGTCAACAAATTTATCAGTTATAGACATGTTTTCTTCCGAGAAATGTTTACAGAAAATGTTCAACGAAGTGTGAAATCAAAAGAATATTAAAGTTTTCGGATATGCCATAGTATACGTATTTTGATAATTTATTCACTTTTAAAATAAAAAAATAAAATTATTTTTACGTAGGTACTTAAGTATTATTATTACCGGAATATTCTAAATATATAATCATTTATATGTTAAAACTCATTAAGTTTATTATAATTAACTTAATTTATGTTTGTACTAGCCGGTTTATAAGTTTACTGCAATTTAATATTTTAATGCCACGATTCCCAATACTTTAAATACTTTTAACGACTTTTAACAAAAATGGTGGGTAAGTGAATGTCGCTATGCTGTACAGTACGTTACAAGTGGGTCACTGTAATGGATGGTGTTAAATTTGAATTCAATGATATAATATTATTGTATAAGAAAAACGATTCTGAGCGAAAACGGTCAGTCAGCCAATGATATTACCAAGTATATTTGATGATATTATTGTGAATAAAGTAATTTATATATAACCTATTTACGTGGAGCCTTGTTTTCAATTTTTGATCCTTAGCTATAAAAGTTGAACATTTTATAAGCTTTTAACTACAAAATAATTATCAAATTATAAATTCGATACATTTTGTCAACATTTGAACTTTAAATGCTTATAAAAAAAAAATGGGCCTATGTATTTTTAATATTTTTCAACTGCTATTGTAAAAATATATCAGGAGCCTTGCATTAAATTTTCACGTTTTTTTACCCAACATTTTATTGATATTTATAGAAAAAAAAAACAAAATGAAAACTGTTAATTTCCGCAAACAGCTCAAAACAAATCATAATATTTTCAAAATTGTATGGTGTATAGAAAATAAAAATATAAACATTCAGTGAAATTTTCAAGAATCTGCAATCATACGTTTTTTAACTACAACAAAATAAGAAAATCGTTACATGAGATATCGAGTGAATATCAAGTGTCGTAAAAATACGAGTTTTATAAAAATACGACATATTTTTTCAATAAAAGTAGACAAACTTATGGATAATCTTTTATTACATTCTCAAATAATAGATTTAAAAAAAAAAATTTTATGAATTCTCAACTCAAAATAATTTGCTAATTTTCGTGATTTTTCCGTATTTTGTCAAGATTTGAACTTTACATGCTTATAAATAAAAATTGTGACTAAGGATTTTCTGCCTTTGAAACAATAACCTAGGAGCCTTCTATTAAATTTTCAAGCTTTTTTACCCAACAAATAAAATTTCATTGATATTTAAACTAAAAAAAATGAAAACTGAAAATATCCGTAAACAGCTCAAAATAAGTCAAAATATTTGGAAAATGTTATGGTGTATAGGAAATGCTCATATAAACATTCAGTCAAAATTTCATGTACCTACAGTTATTTGTTTTAGAGTTGTACCAAAAACCAAATTCAATTTTGTGAAAAATCAATTTTGCGTAAAAATTCCCGTTTTTCTTAATTTTTCTTTTGTTTTTCACGTCGCGTTTGAAAACTAATGAGAACTACTTTTGACCCCCCAAAGTACCAACTAGATTCACTTTCCTATCAGAAAAATTACTGTTGAAGAAAATTCAAGCACTTTTACTGTCCTAAAAGGTGATGACAGACACAAAAGTAAAAAAATAAGAAAAAAACACACATCATTATAAAATCAATACATTCGTCACTTCGCTCAGAATCTAAAATCAAACATGTATACTAACAATGGAAATTATTGATATCAAAGTTCTAGGTACTATATGTTTAGAATTTTTTAATATATCAACCACGAAATCTGCAGATAACAAGATTATCAAACTGTGCATAAATATACCATTGAGAATTTAAGGTGTTTTTTCCATAGAAATACAAAATTGACAATGTTTACAATATATTATGGCAGTTAGGTTATAAAACCCCATTTTTTAAATACTAAGTAACTCTATTACTTATTTGTTACCTATTTAGATATTATACACACAGCGAATGAACATAACAAAAATATTCACGAATAAGACTTCACTCGTAATGATAAATTGATGAACAGAAAAAGAATACTATGTTGGTTTTTAATATAAATATTTTTTTGCAAAATGCATTTATTAATACAATTGAATAATATAATATAGTATTATAATGTATAATTTGACAGATTTAACATGAAAATCAAATCAGAAAATCATGTTTAATACAGAGAATTAAGTTAAAAAGTTTTATTACGTTATCAACTTTATTAAATTAAGAAACGTTTCCCGGTACCTACCTATGCATAGCAAAATGTTTATGTCAAATACAAGGTTAATAACTGAATCATTATAGTACGGAAACCAAAATAAATACCTACAAAGATTGATATTATATTATATTGCTAGACGTGCAGCAAGCACCCCTTATTATATCAAAAGAATATAAAAATTTCAAAGAAACACAACCTAGATACATTACAAGAACCGGACTTATTACTTGCTTACTTGTTTCAACGGGATAACTTCTACTACCTGCAAGAATCAAAAAGACGTAATAAAAGTGTATGGCGTATTTATATTATTACAGACAGTAAATCGTTAAAAGACAAAGTAGCTTTGTAGCACAATATTATATTATTTATTAGATATAATTTTAGGTTCAAACTTCAAAAGGATATAAGCAATTTTATTCTTCGAAAACTCAACTTACTTCAGCTTATAGTATTCAAAATATTAGACCAACAAATATATCGAGTGTACCGATTTAATATTATATTATTATGTTATTTCGAAATTGTATAGAAAATATGTTTTTCGGAACTATGTCTCGGTGCGTCCCGGATGAAAGTCTTAGGTTATATTATTATTATTACGTAAAGGACCCCGAACGACTGTCAAGATAACTCACGAATAATCGATTTGTATGTTATTATTTTTGGCACCTATTTCGAGTAGGTACGTAAAGAAAAACCGGAGAAAACCCATTAATATATTATAACGTTAAAAAGTTTCTGCCGAAAACTACGAAATAATACAATAACCTCAACAAACGCAATACCCAATATCAAAAGAATGTAAATATAAATAATAATAATCTAATTTAATTATTAAGCAAATTCAGTGTGCACATTTCGATACCAAATATTATGTTATGTAAACATAATTACCATTATTGTTTACTCGATTGTGGTGCAGCACCACTGCGTTATAACGACGCAGTAGTGTCGCAAATACGGCCAAACATAAAAATGTAAACTTGATCGGTCTTAAATTTAAAATGGTATAATAGACGATTGTGTACCGTTAAATCGAGTAGTTTGACTTTTGTTCAATATTTACATTGAAAAATCTATAGTATATACATATTACACATATATATATTATATTATAAATGTGTGTTTGTGTGTCAATATTTATCACAATATTATATTATGTTGTATTGTGCGCACTGTCGTATTATCGCGTAGCTATGCTTGAAGAAAACACGTTGAATTAAAAAAGCAAATAATTATTATTTTCAAGGACCTACTACACAGAGTAATGGTTGTTGTTGGATATGGTATTTCTTTACACCTTAAGCGCGAAATTTTCGTCGGATAATGCAGTGGTGCGCAACCTTTTTTGATCCACGACCCCCCAAAATAATGTATTTTTAATACAACCCCCCCCCCCTTCCTACCAACATTATGTAAGTGTGTAATTTAAATTTACTTAATAGTCTTAATGTATACACACATTTTATTCATATACATTAAATCGTTAATTTTAGAGCAGTTTTAATATTTATTTAATTTAATTAATCAAAAACATGAAAAAAAAATACAAAATTAGAGTTTTATAAAATCTAAAATTAATGATAATCAAAAATTTTAATATTTTTAAAACTATAAAATTACTTTTTAATTATTTTAATGAGAGACCTGAGCTTGCATTGTAGACATGATTGATTCTATGTTTGGTTTGATATTTGTCGGTCGTTTAATAAAAAAATTATCCATATCGTTTTAGTTTATATATTATAAAATATTAAAATATTAAAAATGTTAGTTTAAAATAATATAAAATACAAATAATTATTACAAGCTATACAAAATTATAAGCATTAATGCGATCAACTCGACGGCTCGTACATGACTATCGGACTATTTCATAATGACCGTAAGATTAAATAAAATTACTGATTAAATTCAATTTAAAAATAACCCATATACTGCGTGGTTCAATCGAACTTGTTATCGCAACATTTAGATATGACATAATGTCATAATATTACGATTGACACAGCCATCAACGGTACAAAATAATTTTACTTTGTATAAAACTATAAAATAATATACAATATACATAGTATAAAACTTTTTTCATTTGGTGATTACTGGCGACCCCCTAATAAAATTTCGCGATCCCCTTAGGGGTCGCGACCCCCAGATTGCCCACCACTGGGATATTGTATTCGATTCCTCCCGGTCCTATATATTATATAATAATACGCGCTGTGACCTACCATTATTTATATTATATCAAACCGCATGCAAAGGCTCACTCGGGCGAGAACTCTGCCGACTAAATTGTTAACCGTCGGCCATCTAGCTGGTCCGCTCGTCGAACTGTCGACTGCTTATATTTTCTAATTTTGTGATTCGATTGATTATTTATGCGCCGTCATCAAAATTGTTCTCGTCGTACCGAACTGTGTACCTATATACTATGTAGATTCACAATCGCATTGTATTGCACCCTGCAGCTATATGCGGAAGGGGGGGGGGGGTTGCCGGTCCGCCTTTTGAATGCTTACAACAAATAATTAATAATACTATCGGTCGAACGGTCGACATCGGTTTACAATATTATTGTATTAAATTGTGTGTTGACGTCTTCGCAGGAGCACTGCACTAGCATGAAATATTAAATTAAAAATTCGATTATTAAGCAAAAGTGTGCACTACGTCTCATATTATTATAGTGATGGATAGCACGCCAAACTCGTGTAGAAAATCGTTATTTTTCTTCTACAAACACATACAAATCGATTGACAATAGTATAGTGTATCGTCGTCGAAATGGTCGCGTAAACACTTTTATTATACGTAAATACGGTGACGGTGTAGATGATGTCGGTGGTGGTGGTGGCTGTGATGGTGTCGGTAGTCGGTGTACAGAAGACTCAGACAATATTATGTTGTTGCTGTAATAGCGGTTCGTGGGCCATTAATTTAAAACACCATCGAACAGATGCCGCGTTCGAGCGGTGGAGGTTGTAAAAATATATTAGTCTAATAATTTCCAAAGAAACTTAAAAACAAAAGCTATTCGGAAAAATACGAACGGATAATATATATGTGGGGGTGTGCGAAAAACTAACGCGTATATTCCGACTCGACACGCGAACCACTGCAGCTTTACGGTATTTTCGTGTACACTATAAATGTATATAATGTGTACTAGGAGAATGGAAAACAAAATTTAAAACTTTTGCACCATAGTATCTGCGCCCCGCGGTGGGCGGAAGATTTTCCACCACTTTATTGTCTGTCACTATATTATTCCGGCGTGGTAGACTAAATATTGAAATTGCAGTTTAACTACTCCTCCTCGCCCTCACGCACATCCTCTTATTTTTCCACCAACTCGTCCTCGACACGTCATCGTCTCAGCTTATGCGAACCCGCGATATATAATATCTCTTCGGGTTTTTTTTCCACGATTTTTCGCGCTATCGCATCCACTCGTAGTTATTTTCATTTATTTTTAAATATTTATCGCGCATAATATAATATCGTAGAGCCACGGCGTGGTGATTATTTTAAAGTGAGTCGGTCGGCATCTCGGATAATTTACTTTAGTTTATCACATACTATATTATATAAGTTGTGGTTTTTGAGTTTTAAAACGTAGGTAGGTATATAGATACTTTTCAGAATATTAAATTAAAAAATAAGTCTATGCTTAATAATGTTATACCGTAAACACGAAATTTCGTTACGGCAGAAGAAAATTTAGGATTTCGTCGTAAGCCGTAGTGATATAGTGTAATAAATTCATTCCTCGCGTACGGGTAGGAAACAAAATCTTACCGGAAAAAAATGTTCACTCGCGAAATTAAAAAATTGCACTGAATGCTACACACACACACACACAGATAATATATAGGGTACTTATCTGACGAGTATGCTAATAATAATATTATAATTATTCGGTACCTATACTACCTATGTGACGGTTCCGCTCGCGTTATTGTTTGCTTTCCGTCGTTTTTCATCCCTTTTCGGGTCGCAACCGCACGACCGCCGCCGCGATAACATCATCATCGCATAAATATTATACTATACATTACAATAACAATAATCGCGTGTCCTGCACGTACGCGCCTCGACGACTGCCACCCATAAACAATATATCATATTATTATAGTGTTTCTAATTTATACACCCTACACAAAATGTAATAATTTATAGAAATAATAGACTCTGAAATATAATAATTATTATCGAAGCTCGCGCCCGAAACCGTCGGCCTACAGAATGATTATACAATACTATATACCTATTATGAAAAGGAAAAAATAAAACGATGAAAATAATATAACAATTATTTTATGTCCAACTCTCTCCCTCTCTCTCTCTATCTATTTATTTCGACGGGCTACGACCGAATGGGCGTTAATAACAATAATGCGTGTAAACCCTCCTTTTTACAGACAAGTTTCCGGTTCATTAATATCGTGGGCGCAGCGCGCGTCAGTACTTATATATATTAAACATAGGCGCGCGCACCCCCTGCCCACCCACACCGATCCAGAGATAAGTCTCGCCGTCGTTACTTACATTTTAATGATAATTAAACGCAAACACACGGGGTTTTTTTCAACAATTATTTTTTTTTTTTTTTTGTAATGCAATTTTGCGCTTTGGCACTTTATCACGAGTCTCCGTTCGAGTTATTAATTGCGTTTTTGAGTAGACGTTTACCGCGATGGTGTGTGATTAGCAATCCGACGGCCATGTCGCTCACAAACCGTGTCAACACAATACGATATACGCGAATATGATATTATTGAATTTGATCCCATTATACTCACGATTCGATATATTTTATATTAATAATTTAACTCTATAGTTATTATATTATGATACCACAATCGACACGCGACAGTAAAAAAGTCAATATTATATTTTAATTAATTAAATGTTTCCGTGTACTAAAATATGTTTTTACAAAGTTCTAAATTTACAATCAACACAAATTAATATAGACACAAATTAACAAACAAATGTGTTATATGTTAGTATTGTCTAGGTGAGAAGATATTGTCTTGTGGTGGTCGTGGAATTAGTTTAGGTTTAGATGTTTTACACCGACTTTGTTTTCATTTAGGTTATTGTAATTATCGAATATCCATGTTGATATAAGGGCGATCTCGGGTCATTAAGCAGTTGTTTGTTTCCCATTATGTAAGGAGTCTTAAGTGCTGTTTTGGAGAATTCGTAATTTTTTTCTGAGCATGCATGAGTTAGTTGCAGTATTATTATTTCCATGTATATGTAGCATTCCTATCCTTGAGTATCCTTATCGTTTAGTTTTTTATTGATATGAATTTTCCAAGTTAGTTTTTTATCTAGGTACGCTCTTAAGTATTTCACTGACTCGCCTTAATATTCCATTGGATTTCTTGGTCGTTAATTTGTATTTTGTACTAAGGCTGGACTTACGTAGTTTCTCAAGGTAAATATCTGAGTTTTACATTTAGTGAGATTAGGGGTATAAGTTTGTATCTTGAGTACCACGGGGATAATTTGTTTAGGGAGTTTTGTAGGTCTTTTATTAAACAATTCTAGAATTTAGTTTTCCGTTATAATTGCAGTGTTATCTCCAAACATTGCCAGCTGGCAGTGATTTAGTTTGATATTTCATGGCAGTAGATGTTAAACAAAGTTGGTCCTATAGGAAAGATCCTTGAGGGGCTATATAAAGATCGATATAGTGATGTTATCCACACCACCAATACACAATACGGGTTTTAACGGATAATATTATAGAGAAATTGTTTACGGTTAATACCGAAAAACCTTGGTACTTTATTAATTACCCTAACCCTGAAGTTTACCTCACCGAAAATTAATTTTCATGTGCCTGTCCATAGCTTTCGTCGTCGAGTTCCTTTATATGCAGTAAGTTGGTAACCTGCAAAGAAATAGTCTTCTTGTGATGGAACAGATGGCTATAGTTAAAATCTGCCTTTTCATAATATTAGTGGTTTTCTTATTATCGAGTCTATATTTTTTACGTTACTGTAGTTGTTATATTTTTATACTCGTTGTTATATATTATTATTATTATTATTTTTTTATAATTGTCTGTACCTATCAAATTATTTTAATTACTTATTATTTGCTATGTCAGTGTAGTTGAACTTTGGCCTGTCTAAATATTATATAAATGAATAAATAAATCAAAATATAATTATTGTTCCTCTTGAGGAGCTGCAGTTTCTATACACCTACTTCGCTGCCAAACGGTTGTAATGGCAAGCGTGATACCATCACTGATTTTTTTTCGATTACGAAACCACTCACTATCGACGACCGTGTTAAGTTTAGTTTTATTTTTAAACCAGAAACTTTCAATATTTTGGAAGGTTGCGACGTGTCAAATAACCACCGAAATTTCTCGCATAAAATAATGAAGAAGTTTAAAACTCGTTTCGTAGGCTCAACAGATTTCAAAATGAATTTTTGATTGCAAAAAAAATATATAATGCTGGCGGCCATTGTTCTTTTCCTCGAAAAGCGTAATAATAATTTCAACTTCTTTATGTATCTATGTTGTACAAAAAAACAATAAAATATCAAAGTATATTTTCTTATAAATTTTCATTATTTTCCGTGTACGATAATTCGGAAATATTTGTAATGAATGATAAGACGACATGATCCATATGGCCGTCTTCAGTATACGAATATTAAAAAAACAACGTGAATTAATCCACGTTAAAAAACAGAGGTATAGGTACTCGAAAAAAGAATCCTTGACCTTTTGTGAAAACGTCCATAAACGGAAATTGTACGTTATATTATTATAATAATACACAATTGCATTAAGTCGTAATAAGACTTTATAGAAATTGATCGGTAAGAACGTCGGAGCGAGTCACTGTTTAAAGACGAGCCATAATGTTACGATTATTAAAATGTATGCACGCCGCTGCTGTCTGTTGATCGTCTCGAGTTTTAAGATCGAAACGTAATCGACCCTCGAACGGACTTGCTCAGACTATACATATAGAGAGGGAGCTCCCGTAATTGGGAATTACGATCGGATGGTGGGTGGTTGGTCGGTGAGCCGATAAGTCCCGTTGGCGAATATCCATGGTGTGATTGTTTTATTAAATTATAAAATATATTTATACAACGCGACGTAGGTACATGCGTACAAGTTGAGTTTATATATATATATATTGTATAGGCTTGACGATAAGCACACAATTATATGATGTGCGGTCATAATAAAACATATTTTAGTTCTAATATTACTATACTCAATGTAAAAATTAAATACGAAATAGTTTTAGAATGTTTTCGTTGTTTAGCTGTGCCGGAGTTTAAAAACATAAAAAACCCATTTGAATTTCATTTAAATGCAGACCGTTCGATATTCGTCTGTCTAATGTGTGGAGCACGTGTTATTTTATTTTTATATACTTAATAAAAAAGTCACATGTGCTAAAGCACGCATATAAAATAGGATAAAAAATGTCAACGTTTTTGATCTCCAGTTAAAAAAAAAAAAAAAAAACTATGTTTTATACGCATTTTATCTTGCCGATACGCCGTTATATTATTAAAATATATTATACTATATCTACCGATGAAAATTATGAAAATTGTTACATACACTGTATACGAGTATGTTCAGCATATTTTATCGTAGATAATCTATGCACCTATAGGAGACATATTTAAAACAATAATTTGAACTGTATGCGACTTGGAGCGATATTATGTCTATTTTTCGGGACAAGCAACTGAGTCGGATGGGCTTGACTATAATAATATTGACTATGTATAATAATATTATATTATAAATATTGCATTAATATTAAAATATGCTGAAATACTTTAGAGTTGTATAGTGTTTATAGAACTTATCATGGTTCACAATTTTTACTAAATTTAATTATAATTAAATATTTATATCAAATCATTAAATTTATGAGGTAAAAGCAATTTTTTTTATGAAATCATTTTTAATAAGTACCATTAATTAAATTAATTGCAGTAAATAAATCAATTTCACCGCATTGAATACATTTAATGCATTTATTAAATAGTTTGAGAATAATATTGTTTCGCATTTCATACTTAATGGACAAAGCCAGTTTATACATTTCAAAATATAATGAACTTGTATTTTCTTCTTGGAGTCGAGTTTATTGTGTTTGAAATGTTTAGTTTTTAATTGTTTTAAACTGTCCATTATTATATATTCATAACATAAAAATAATACTCTAATGTCCGTATGCATAGTCAATTTGTGTGTCACATGAGACATGTTAATAACTATGTCGTCTCATGTGACACATAAATTGACTATGCATACAGACATGACATTCTAAACTACAAGCATATTTTTGAATTTTTCACTCTGTCTAGTATTACTGATTTGGATTTAGAAACGGAACAGTTTTTTACTTAGTTGTGTTTTTTTTATATCCCGACGTTGGGAGGACGCAGAAAAAAAACTATGACAATGTTAATTTTTATATATAATACAGATTAAAAAAGTAACTAGCTGGTAGCTGCGTCACAATATCCACGACTAACGGACCTACATGAATATTTAAAAAGAAGAACACTTCATGATCATGCGAACGAGGAACGGTCGAAGTGCTCGAAGTGCTAACAAAAAAATATTTATATTTGTCTAATCATTTATCGTTTTATGGATCAAATATTTACGAAAGAAGAAAGCAATACCTATTATTTCGCTTGTAGATGGAATCGGTTCTGCGTATTATCAGCTAACATTATTAAATTATCTGTTTATACAATTGTCATTATTTTATCAAATTCCGCCGTGTGGAAAACGTTGTAAAAAAATGCGATTCGTTATTCTCTAGACTCTGATAAAAGAACATATTATTTTCAACGAGTATCTCGTTGAAAACTCTTATTATAGTATGACGTGTAAAACCTAACCCAACCTAACCTATAATCAAGAAATAGTTTTTAATTACGAGAAATAGCGTAGCACTGCGGACAAAAGCATTTTTCTTTACACAGGCAAAACAATGCCGTCGTCATTCGTCGGACAGGTCGAAAAAAATAACCAAACACGACATAATTTTATTAAAATACCAGTAGCTTATCGGTCCGGTGTAAATCGACGGCTTGGCGCCAAAATATATATTAAAAACTAAATATCATATCGTCTGCCACTGCATTCGGTGTAGGTAAACAACAAAATATATACATATATTATACGAGAACACGCGTTGCGCAAGATACTTTGAGCACATAACGCATGCAGCATAAATAATATTATCATCGTCAATCGTTAAGAGCCATTAATTATATTCTCACGCGTGATTGTGACGAACCTATTAAGTTTCGGATAATCGTTGTGTAATTACACAAACCATAATACGCGCGTATATATTATTATGATATTATGCCGGTAGTATAAATTAAATGAAGAGTTAAAAGCGAATTCCACGAAATCGAATATCGTTTAAAACGCTATCAAAAGTGTTGGTATACGCGCATATATTAAAACCTACAAATTATAATTATAATAATAATATAGTACTGTTTTACATAAATCGATCGTTAATATAAAACGGATCGTCGCTGCAGTAACTCTCGAAAACTGCGGTTTACCCGAGTTCAAACCGTCGTCGCGTCAACTGCGCCGTGAGACATTTTACACAGTTATAATAATATTAAATTATGATAAGACGACGAGTGCTAGGTATTATATTTCACGGATATCGAGAAAAAATAGTATTTATAATTAAAGCTCGCACTCATAGGTCATTCCGTAGGTACCTAGCTATATTATATTAAACCGTGGAGATAGCGTATACAAGAGAAATCGGTTTGAAAAACATTCGAGAAAAAAAACGAAATAAATAAATCTCGAAGCTGAATATCATATATACGCATGTACCTACGAAGCAGGTATATAAATCCGCTGTGCGTATTAGATTCGGATTAAAGTTGTAAACTTCTACCGAGTTTATGTGTATTACAGTGCGATTTACTTTTTTCGATCACTGACGCAGCAAAAATACTCCGGGCACGTTCTCATTATACCCATTCGATATGATATATGATGTATAGTATACAGGATGTGATTCGCCGAACGGAATTTTCTTTTAATTTCAAAATATTTCAAATTCTGATTTTTAAAAATGTTTATTACCCAAAAACCATATTAATATAAAATACTTAGATTTTTCATACCATTCAAGGACCGTCCAATTGGTAATATCATTTTTTTTTTCAAATAATTGGAAAACTATACGCTACAAATCGGAATTCTAACGATCATTTCTTGAAAATTTGGAACTTGAAACTTCTGAAAGTACTAAAGACGATACTTCGTGATAATAGGTTTGAAAATTAAGGTACTGCAATGATTTAAAAATCGTAGAAAATAATAGTAATTTATGAAAATAAAATTGTCTTAGTATTCCTATAAGTTCTATAGTCCAGTATAGTAACTGATAGGTAGGTACCAGACTAAATGCAACATACATTTTATATTTTATGTAAAATTAATGTTTAGGACAATAATTGTAGTAGATATATACAGTTTAATAGTAATGACTCGGAAACTAATCTTTCTAAGTTCGATTTAGATATGACCACTTTTTTCAATATCTCATGATAAACAATTGACATTAAAAATGGGTGGGTAGTGGTTATCTTTTGAACAAAGAAGTTTGTATTGCAACACGACACTTTTTAAATGTTAAATTATACAAGTCTGATTATTCGAAAATATGGCATTTAAATTAATTTCAAGTGTACTTAAATCCTTTTAAAATCAGAAATTGAATAAACGAATTCTTAAAGGATAACATTTAGGATATGAGCGTGTAAAAATCATCATGTGAGTATAATATAACATTAGGACAGGTGCGTTAATTTTATCATTTTTTTTTAAATTTTATGTTGTGGATGCAGTAAAATATATATTATTATACACATACATGAAACGCAATTCGATATAATAATTTGTATTTTAAATTAAAACGATTAGTATATTTATGCATATTTACTATCGATATTTACCGATCGTGTGGAATTCGACCGAATGCAATCAACTGCATACGCTGATGCACATACATTTCGTCAAAATCCTACATAGTGTGTGTACAGATCGACGTAAATAAATATTTAAATGCAAATAAGCAGTATAAAACATGAAATAATACAATAATTTTCAACAGCTCCGTTGGTAATGAATACGCATATATTATAATAGTGGTATGCAATCATCACAAACGTCCGATACTATAATACTATATTATTATACAACTCAATAGCTGGTACGTTCTATTATATATAGCTGTGATATGTGAACTGTGAATGTTTTGTCGTTCTATCGAAATGAGTATACCGTGAACGTTAAAATAGCCGAACGCTTTTAATTTATGGTCTCCGCATTCCGATGTGCAGATAACAGTTGTAAACAAAGTCATTTCCGATCATAATAATTTTCGGGTGAGTGTTAAATATTATAAACGGGTTTAACGAGTTATTACAGTAATCGCCCTGCGAGCAAACATTTCGATCTAAATTAGAAATGACGGGTTAGTATCAGGGGCGGACTGGCCTAGGGTGCTATGAAACAGCTAGCACTGTCACGGGCCCTCATTCGTATTTGTGAAACAGTCCCCGATTACCATTTTCGGGCCCCTTCTTAAATTTAACTCTTATTGTAATGTAGAACTCTTTCCTAATTTTAGTAAGTTTAAAAAAAATGTACAGGCCCCTAATTAATTTTGAACCCTGAACCAAAAGTAGCCAGTCTGCCCCTGAGAAATATACACAGCTGCGTGTATCGGGTGAGCACTCGGACCGTCTATACCACATAATAATAGATACACTCTTGTCTCTTATATACCCATATAGGTACACCCATTAAAAACCGAAGTAAAAAACTGAAAAAAGTGTATTAAAATCTGATATGATGGTTTGGCGAAAACTCGAGCGATAGAAGAACATCGTATTAATACAATAGGCGTGATATAAGACTTCAAACCTGGTGAAAAAAAAAAACATCGAAAGCGACAGCGACAGCACGCGCACACGGTCTGATTTAAACACGACCGGCGTCGTCAGCGTTAAAAATAGATCATCTCTTCGGATATAATAATACGTGCACATACAGACGTGCATACGTAATGACGTGTGCACACGCGGTATAGTAATAGGGTGAGCCATGAGACCTCAAACACGAGACCGGCCACGAAACTCACGGCGAACGCGTTGTACATCATTCAGATTTTAGGTAATTATAAACGCGCGTGACTTGTGTACGCGATAAATACCGCGACGCGATCCGTTTGCGAATCTATACAGAAAATGATATAACGCGCGGCAAACGAGGAGAGTAATTTGCGACTTGGGGAAGGTTAAAGCGTGTAGACATTATATTATTATCTAGCGTAACGCGCACGTATACACGCACGACACGACACGATAACATAATATTATTATTATTATTAATACAAATGAGCATCATCTCGTTTGTAACATTATTATGATATACGTATATTAATATACACTCGGCGTCGTTCGCCGTGTCAGGAAGATCGGTTGCAGAGGACTCGGATAACCTACTGCGGCGTGTATAGAGGGGGAGCGGGCGCCATCGAATAACCTATATAAAGGTTCCGTCGTACAATCTCATGGGTTCCGCCAGATGTATGTGAATATTGAGAAAATTATTTTATATTATAATTGGAAATAAAAGTTTACCTAATTAATAGTTACTAGTATAATATTGCTATAAAATATTCGTTTTACAAACACGAAACTTTTTCCTAAGTATCACGTGGTCGTAAAAGTTTAGGAACCACTACCCTAGACTACCGATTAATGTAGAAATTATGTACTGATACATGTAGAATGCAATGATCATTCTGGTCAATCCGTATTTTTATCACTAAATAAAAATGAATTTACATTTTAGTTGCAAATCACTATACATTTATAGACAACGACACGATAGGACATATGGGCATTTATTAATTTAGTTTAGTACAATATTAATCGGTCTATGCGTCATCCTTTATGTTATAGTCATGAGACTAGCCAATCACTTGTGGCGCGATAAGAAAACCAGAAAAATTAAATACTTTAGATTAAACTGTATAGGCACTTACATATTGTAATATAGGTATAATAGCTATATATACCAATTATAAAAAAAATAAAACTCAAACAATTTAAATTATAATAGTAGTGTCTATTGTAAATTATGTATTTAAAAACAATTAACGAAGTTATGATTTGTAATTATTGATAGATGGTATTGATCTATAATATTTTTCCCATACATTCCTGGTTCTATTATTTCAAAAATTATTGAAATCTATAATACCATTTTTAAACTACCTGTACTGGCGGAATCGAAATACCTTTTCCTCTAATAAAAAAAAAAGGTCTGGTGGAATCGACGAGATTATATAATATTGAATAGTACTGCAGACTGCTGCTGAAAAACTTTTATGTACGATAATACACTAATCCTATCAGTCGAATCAAATTTTTTGGCACGCGATTTTGGCTAGTGAATGTGTCGGATGTGCATCAAAGTCAAAGCTACCGGCTAAGCATATTTTTACTGCAGGGCTTTCATTTCCAATCGAATTGTAATTTTTTTTTCATTTTTAGAACAAAGGCGATTCGACTAGATTATTAATACGCCCTGCAGATTCGCGGCAGTGTGTTCAACGCATTCGCATGATATTATTATATGTGAAAAAAATAAAAAATAAATACTATCGAGCAACACTCACCGGTGATAGAGCATCAGCGGATCCGACTGTGGCGTCGGTGCCGGTCTGCTGCAGGAAAGTCTCGTACTTGTCGAGGGCCGTGAGCCGGTGCAACAGCGTCTGAAGCATCGCGGAGACTTGGTGGCGGACGGCCGGTTCGACGGACACGCACTGATGCGTGATCTCCCTGACGTGCGCCATGACCCGTTCGTCGCGGAAGTCGTACGGAAACTTATCCGTCCACTCAGCCAACAGTTGCACCAACCTGGGCACGAACCGTGACAGCTGATCCTGTAGAAGACAACGAAAAAAAACTTTAATAAATATTACCAAACATATTTCGCGAGCTGAGAGTTAAACTTTAATGAATTCGGTCTGATTCACTGATTTGATTCGAATTTCCTGTAGGTGGAGTAGAGTACAGATTTTTATTTTTTTCATTTAAACATTATTATACAGATGCCGGTCTGCAGATAATAATTATTACGTATATATGTTAGGTATATAATAATATTATAAGTTATAACGTGTTTTTACAAAATGTATATTATAATATTATGTTATACATTATTATTACAGATCCCGTTCATATTCGTGACAACTATACCGAGGTACTCTATGTGAATATGAACTTATTGTTTGCACATTTTGTTTCAATATTTTAACATATACGTTACTAGTGTATTACTATAGCGATAACAGATTTACACACGAGGAAATATCTATATTACCTACCTATGTATATTTTTTTTTACGGTAACCAAAAAATTGACTAGAAAACGAGTATTGTGTACATACCTACGTTGAAAAAAATTCCTCCTCGTGTAATAATATATATGCGACGAAAAGAAAGCGACGACGACTCGTCCGGAATCTCGGTCCATCATGGCAAAAAACATTCCAAAAGATTTCACTGCTCTCGCCGAAGAGAAGACATTATTTAAGCGCACAATGCTGCGCGGTATTTAAATTACTCGAGTGCAAGCATCGTCTTATATTATATAGTATTGTACATAGCAACGCGACGACAATGGCTTATACTCGAGTGGTAAAAATAAGATTATAATCCCTTTTCCTATACATTATTGTACGGACGGCGCATACAATTTTATAATTAGTAAATATTTCGAAAATACTCTCCTGTCAGTCTTTGTCGCGATACATTATGACGTGATATATTTAACGTCCGTTTCGTGCTTTATACAATGACGGAAAAAACGTGTACTCATGCAAACTGAAAATATATGTATTACAGATATGACACACGCGCGACTCTAATTTCGATGATTTAAAAAAAACGAGATATGTTTGCATAACACTAGGTAACTGATTTTTTTAACTCAGATAGTGAACAACAATTTTATTAAAATAACATATTATTTACTCGTTAAAATGTTTTTAAAAAAATGAAAAAGTTCAAAAAACTTTATTTAAAGTTTGGTGTATTTGCGTAATATATAAGTATGTGACATACAACTTTTGCGTTTTAGCTATCAATATAATGTGCATCTTTAAAAACAAATAAAATTAATTTTAAACTTTTTTTTAAATTATCAGATATTGAGGTACGTATTAAAAAGTAGGTCAAAGGTTAAATTAGAAATTATAATAGCCAAAAACAACATGCTTCGGAAATAGTACGACACCAGAATAATAGTATACCTAAATGATGATTTTCTGGCTCGCTAGTGTTATAAAGCAGTAATATATTATAATATTTATATATTTATTTGAAATTATACATAAATATAGAATCTAAAACCAAAAAAAGTATTGAATTCCAATTTATCGGAGGAGAACGTTTATTATTGCACGTATAGCGGAATGACTGTAAATTCATTTATTCCATAATTTTAAACTGACACGCGCGAATAAACAAAAATGTCAAATAATAACAATTCGATGTTTGTATTTTATATTATTTTTAATAAATTGTGTTCGTAATATTTAAAAATGTGTTTCTTTCGAAATTGGAAATTGTAAAGTTATTATTATTTCACGTCTTATAACTGTTTAATATCACGACATTGTTTGACTCCATAAATTAGAGAACATAATAATTCAAACGTTTTTACATTAGAGCAAAGGCATTCGTGACAAGATTGCAATCGTAGAATAGATGTCAAAATTAAAGCATGTAATCACATTATTTTTAAAACAGGTCAAAAACGTTAAGGTAAAATGATAAAGTCATAAAGATAATAATATTATTATTATTGTATATTGAGATAACGGCAATTCACAATACCAACCACCATGTACCCGAAATGCCTATACGGAACGCCGTGTAACCATGATTTGAATTATAATATAATATGTAACCTAACCGTAATGAGTCAAAAAAATATATTATACAATAATTATTACGAAATAACAAATGCGCTATCGCCACATGGACACAACGTTTTATTTAAAAATGTAAACAAGTGATGATCCAAGGTTATAAATATTTTATATTCTATAAAGTGTAAATTAAAAATGTATACATTTCAATAAATATATAATTATCGAGTTTGTCAGTATGCTAAAGGATTAAGATGATTTTTTGATATTTACATATTAAAACTATACTATGAAAAACCTAGTTAGTAAAGGTATATATATTATATATGCATATTATGCATCATTAAAAATTAAATTATCAAATCATTTCTATAGTTATAAATTGTTTTAAGCTGTATTTTCGTTAATTATAAATTATTATTATACTATATTGATCCATATCAATATTATCATAATACGAGTTGGCAGATTAAAAGGATGTCTGTGATGTATTGAAGTTTATGGAATACCAAACTATACATAGAAATAATCCATATAAACTTTATAATCATAGTTTTTGTATAATAATTATTAAATGTATAAACCTATCGAAACAAAACATTTTATTAATTTACCCGAGATTACCATCGGGTATTTGCATAATATTACACGATACATAGATATTGAATATTTTTAATTATGTTACTTGCCTTGTGGTGAGGGTTTAGGGCGGCTGATACTTGATCTCCGAGCCTTTGCTGAGCATGACACACGGCCACGACTTTGGCGAGCAGCTCGTGGGGCTTCACGAACAGGCGAGAACTAAGAATGAACGCGAATAGGTACGCTTGGTCCGGGTAATAATCAGTGGTAGGTACCAAGTGTTGGACCAGACTCGACAACGGCCCGGACAATAGAATGCCGTCTCTGTAGACGAGAGTCTGAAAAATATGAAACAAAAAGAATCAGTAAAAGAGTAAGTTCGAAAACTTTTATTACATAATATCGAGGTACATATTATATTATTATAGAGCCATAATGGTTATCCAAAAATGTTCACTACCGTTTTCCCTTTAATAATGCATTTTTCAAATTTTGATATTTGGAATTTTTATGTATCCATAGCACTATGTTCTGCTAGTATCACAATTTTTTATACCGTTTAAAGATTGTCACGTGGTGATACAAACTTCTTGTTTTTTATTTTTTTTAAAAAGAACAAACATTTTGAAAATATTCGTGAATCCAAATCGACATTTTACCGTGTAGTTTCTGAGTTTTTAAAATTAAATTAAATAAATGGATTACCAATGAAATGGTGGTGACCATCATACTTGATGAATAGCTCTGTAAAATATTTTACTATATATACTATCATATTATTATTATTGTTATTATACTACGAAACATCATCTAAATTCTATGTCACTGCAAGATCAATTTTGACGTGATTCCAACGAGGATATGGTAACACAGAAATTTGGCAATGACCGCGTATAACAAAACATGGACATCGTGTATTTTATACATGTCCGATCGAGCATAAAGCCGCGATAATGTTCAAACGCACATTCCGACTTTATGCGGATATAATATTGATAAAATACCTACTGTGAACTGCGGTAGAAGCCAATGATAATGTTACCGTGATAGTGGTTAAGGCTATATTATCATCATACTATTATATTATATAACGATAAACAATATGACACCTATCGCATTATGTTATATTTTATAATTATTATTCATATACCATTATAAAATGGCACATCGGTCATATAAGTTGTAATATATTTATTTACAGTTTGTGAGTTTTTTTTTTATTTTATACAACGCGTCGTCTATGTGTCTACTGTCTATGTAACCCTTTCGATGCGATCAAGATAATCATGATATTATACATCATAATGACGTATTATAAACAACCATCGTATAAAACATATTTTTACGTCAAGATTTTTTTTTGTCTCTACATTATTTATTGTTGTGCGTATAAGGATTTTATTCTCTCTCGAAAAGTCGTCTTAAAACTGCACTAATGCTGTAAAGTAGGTATCCGTGTCAAATATAACGATGCTTTATACGTGTCATTAATAACGTGGAGTACTGTGTATATAATATATAATATATATATATATATAAATTTATATACACGTATATATAGGGTGCGTAATTTATGATATCGCTAGACTTTGCGAAAAATATAAGATTTAATGGTCGAAAAATTCGAAAGAGCAGAGAGATTGTTAAAAAGAAACAATTTTAAATAAATGTCACGTTCTGAATATAGACGCTGAAAACAACGCTTCTGCTATGAAATTTTACCGCGACTGCTGTCGTTGGACAGTAACTATAAGGCTATTACCGTTGAACAATTTTTTATAAATCATTTTTTTGTTCTAAGTTAACAAAAAAAAAAAAACAAATTCTCGCATGTCAAACGAACGTCATTACGCGGCTATATAACATATAATAATATTACAGAACACCATCTCACATGACATATTTTCATTCTCAAATATTCACTCTTAATCATATTACACGCTGATGCAATAAATTATACATCAGATAAATACATTTCGGTATAACACACATGCTATAGTACAATATAATATAATATGATATAATTTAATACTCGAAAAATCTCTCAGATTTCGTTTACATACGAGATAAGTTTAATTTGGTTATAACTTATAACGCACCCAACCGGTTACAAGACACGACGGCTAACTGCAGTAAGGATTCAGGACCACGCTTCGTTCCACATATTATGACAAACTATATATAATATCTAAAATCACTAAAATATTCGTATAAATGCGACGAACCTTTAACGCGTTTTTTGCTTTACGCAAACCATTCTGTGAAACGAACAATTTGCGCTCGAATTATATTATAATATATATAGTAATTTCCATAAAAATAATTTTCGATATAAAGTTTTATAATTCGACGAAAGCGGGAGGAATCGTTATTATATAATATTATGTTGGACATGTTTACTCGGCGGACTCGAACCGATCGAATCGCAGCAAAGTTTAAAACTCATTCGTTCACTGCAGCCGCAATCACACTCGAAACGATCAATTTTTAATATGCGTCGCAACGGTGAATAACTAAAAAAAAAACCACAAAGTTTTATTTCCATCACAGCCACGAACAACGTCGTGAAAGATGCACTTCCGAACATGCACATCAACGGCGGATGGGAAAAAACTCGTTAAACAAATCGAGTAAACAATAATAAAACAAGGAATAATAATTATCGACACGCGTAGCATGAGTATCAGACCTTTCGACGAAACCGAAGTCTTGATAATATGAATATTTTAAGGAGGATATAAAATTAATTAGATATGCATTTTTAAAAATCATATTACTACAGTATTCTAAACTTTTTTCTTTTTAGTATGGACGAATTCTAGTTAGCTACTATAATATTATATTTAATGGAGTTTGCGTTGTTTTGAAATAATAAGTCTTCAAGACCTTTTATGAATACTTGAAAAGCGTCTCATCAGCTACCGTGTAACCGGTAATTTACTCATAAGAGACATAACGAATAACACAATACAATTATTTTTCTCAACACTACAACGTAAAAGTACAATATGATAAGCGTCAGAAAAAAATCCACTATGGAAGGTGCCAATTCCTCTCCCTAAAACTTGAACCTCACACATGCATAAATCTAAATTGTTTTCAAGAAATATTTAATCGAATCATTTAACTATACAGAGGTCGTTAAAAAAATGTAGATAGGTACATTGCTTGTGAGTGCAGCTGAAAGAAGTTTTTCTACTACAAAAAGGGTAAAAAATTTGGCATCGTTCCAGGATACAAGGAGATCGAATAACTTAATTATGTCTATTGCGTGTTCTTAGAGAAATCAACTATACTTTAGATTATAATCTATAATACTAGTCGAATAATACGCTTTAAAAATATCTTGGATCTTGGACATTTTAAATAAATAAAATATATATAAAAATTAGATAAATTTAAAATTATTTTATTGAAATAAATGTTCAGGATACATAATATATTATTATTATTGCGGCGTACATTCAAATTAATGTCCCCCCCTCCCCAGATCGTCCGTTTTCTGAGTCTGTCTTTGAGGTAAGACGGTGTTGATAATTTTTAAGTACGTTTGTATTTTTCTATGTGTGAACGTTTATATTTATTTATCTTTACGCCGGTTTTAAGGATACGGTTTGAGATATACCAGTATAGTTACCGACCAAGAGGAGTTATCTGAGAGTACGCTTATTTTTACTTTAGCGAAAGAAATTAGAGTTATCTGGACTCGATACAAATATACATACATCGGACGGACGTATTCATAACTTCCGACGCGTGAGTTGCCGGTAAGGTGAACTACGAAGTGAAATCGGAAAAACGAAAATCGAATTGGTAATCGCGGGAGCGGTTTTGCGAAGCGTATACATTTATATATATAAAGTGGCCGGTCGGATGTTCGCGCGGACATGAATAATGGCCGACGTGATTCCCAGATTGGACATTATCGTCTGTCGACAATGACGGTGGTGCTTAGAGGTTAAGTGGACCGCCGGATATCCGTGACCCTAGATACTTACTATATACCCGATGACAGTTTTTACGAAAGGTTATAAATGCGTGTGCGTGTGAGCGCGAGTGTGTGTGTGTGCACGAGTGGGTGAGTGTAATTCTCGAGAGTGGCATTTGTCTTCCTTACGTGAGCTTTACGCTGGGCAACCGGAATAACTGCGAGACCCCGGCTACATATATACAATATTAATACAAGGTGGTTTTTTTCTAAATTATAAAATTTTCCTTCGACGACTTGTGTTGTTATTATTGTTCCAAACAACCAACTAGTACGATTTCCACCTATACATAATGTAATTGGCAAATTAAATTCAAAATAATAGGTTTTTTCTATTCCGACCCTATACATATAACATTTAAAGCTGTATATTTTGAGCGTTTTATACGATAACAATGTGAAGTCCACACTTTTGGCAAACTGCTGTTGTACAACCGTACTCGAAATAATTTCACCACCTGTGACCGAAATAGTAAAAGGCTGTGATTCGCCGAGGAAACGGACGTTTCGCGTTAAGGTATCATCCTGTACATACGCCAGTATCTGCTGGAAATGCGCCGGCGGCGTCAAAACAGGTTAAGTCCTTTGACCGACGAGCACTGTACGTCTGTATGTGACTGGTACTTGTGATGTGAGCTAGTAAATTATATTTCACTAAAGTTAACGCCATATCGTAGTCAAGGGACCGCATCAACCGACTAATAATTTCTATTGGACCCGAGTTGAGAGCGAGGTCGTCATTAAGCGTCGAATTGACTTGAACCTCGAAAGAGGTACAAGTAAATAGGTAATAATATAATATTAGTAAGAAATAATTATTAAGCTAGCATGTAATAACATTTTACACATATCAAATAATATATTGTATTACGGTCGATCGAACGAAATCTATTGACTACAATCGCGACCAGTACGTGCGCTATTGAAAATTAATATATAAACCCATATTCAGACCGCGAAATCCGAAAAATCAATAAAAATGTTAGTGTACCTTAGACGGAACATAGTAGTAGTTACACATGTTAAAGATATGCTGCGTCCCACAAAGCACCGAAGCACACCACACGTGAGCAGTAACGACGATATCACGTACAATATACGATTGCTGTTATCATTACTTCTATTATCTAATATTAGTACTAATTTTCTCGACCGTACATAGACCTACAATTTGTCTTGTTATGATATTTGTTCTCTGGGTATGTAATCGATTATGCTAATACATATTTTTACATGTTTCGATTCGATATAGTAATCGATTACTCTGGCCGCGTATAAATAATATTATGTGTGTGTATAATGTCGACAATCTACCATCGCTTTGGTCGATTACGCATCGTGCTCGGTCGTTGCGCGTGTTCCCATCATGCTGATGAATATTTTACTATCGCTCGGAATTTGAATGGTACGAAACAATGGCAGATTTACTAAAAATGTACGGAAACAAACGAATAGTATAATATACGGTTATATTATGCTACACCTATCCCGTTTTTCCTTTGCACCCCTAACGTCGAAATGCATTAGGAACCGTCCATTCGACATAGGTACATAATGATATAATATATATATATATATACAGGTATACATTTAAGTATAAATAAATAAGGAGGTAGCTGTAGAGTCGGGAACGCACACGAACGGTCGTACATAATAATTATATATTATTCGACGAGCCTATACACACACACTAAACGAGATTAAACCGCAAACCCTAGTATTTAATTACTTTAATCATTTCTCACAGAGTTCCACCACCCACACTACCCACGCGTGCTTGGCAGGAAAGATCTTATTATTATTACGGTGTACAACATGATAAACATAATTAATTTTTGCTTATATCATTATATATATCGTATACCTATATAGTTAAGATAGACGTTATAATGAATCACGTTCGCTGAAATAAAACGACAAAGGTCGGATGGGTTATTTGGTTTAAAAGGATACGCGCAGACGCACCGTGAATCTCCGAATAATAGTTGTCGGTGAGGAAATAACTAGGTTGATGAATTTCACGAATCCCACAATCTGATAGTCTCTATATTATAGATTATAGCTGCTATGTTAGCAGTTATATTATATCATTGATCAAATAAATTATAATTGTAAGTAGAGAAATTCATTTTCTAGTAAGACACTTGCACAGTTACACTTAAAATATGTTTTGAATAATCACGATTTCTTAAAATTGTATTATTTTTAAATTTAATTAAAATGTCACGACTCATTTTCTTCATGTGTTTAGTGTGTTTTTCGCTAAATATATTTTTTTCAAAAGTACTAATGTAGGTACATAGAGGATATTTTTAAAATATCTTTTTAATTTATATGCATTTATAGTAGAGATAACAAAAGTTGAGTGACAGCGGGATTACCTTGTGAAATTGTGTGGCACAGCTCTGATAATTTAAAAAAAATTAAAAATTAAAAAGTATTTTTTGTTGTATATAATATAAACAGAAACACACAAATGACATTTTAATAAAAAAATTCTGATGGAAGAAATAAAAAAATAAAATACAAGATAAAAATTATGGCAAATGAATTAGGTAGTATTAAAAAAAATGTAATATCGAATTGTGGGAAATTACTAAATAAAAAATTAGAGTTAAGTTAAATTCTTATTATTTTTGGTCTAAACATTTTTACTTAATTAGATTGTTAATTTCCTTATTAATTTAAAAATTTTAGTAAAGTATTCTTAGCCCATAGTAATAACTTATTAAGAATTATCTATAGTTATTTTTAAAAATACAACATTTTGTCAAAATTACGTTACTACATAAAACATGACAAAATTGTGGTTATAAATAATTAATTTAATATAGTTAGTACTTATAATACAATTTTATAAGCTGATTTAAAATAAAAATAGACGAAATAATATTCCTTGATTGAATAATTCGGATAATTTAGTTTTAAAAATCATTTTTAATAAAACATTTAATGATTTAAAAAATATAAAAATTTATAATAATAGTTGTATATTGTGTGACCCAGGACACATCAGACAATTAAATTAAATAAACTAAATTTTTTTTTAAACTGAATAAGGTATTGTTCTCTGTATTAACTTATTTCATAATTTATTATTAAATTATACAACTTATAGATACTTTCGGTTCTTTTTATAAATATATCTTATAACGAACTTAAGTTAATTTACATTAAATTCTCAACATATGGACTAATAAAATTTAAGTACTTTAAAGTATTTAAAACATTTAATCAAAATCACAAAACCTTACAATCATTAAGTTAAAGAGAAATAACAATGCATATTATTATTAAAATGAATTCTAACGAAACAGTAATTTTTGAATTAAAAGTATTTCATTTAAAATTTAACATGAAACGTATTTGAAGGTTGATTTATTACACTATTACTCTTCTAATGTAAATGAGAGGGAATAAAAACATTGATTTATGTTAGATATATCGAACGATGTACAATTTATATATATACTGTGTACATTTTAATGCGAAAAAGTGAACGTAAAAAACCCAGGCATTTCATATTTATTTCAAAAAAAATATAACGTTATTTAAATTTGACAATATCAGTTGATTACTCGTTACAATCTAAGCTGCAGTGACGTTGCTTATACAGTTAAATGATAATATATTAACTTTTACACATTTTATTGAAATTAAAAAAAGGCTTACTTATTATCAAACAATAATATCTCGGTGAGATTATTTTAAAAAAAATTAAAATTAAAAAGTATTTTTTGTTGTATATAATATAAACAGAAACACACAAATGACATTTTAATAAAAAAATTCTGATGGAAGAAATAAAAAAATAAAATACAAGATAAAAATTATGGCAAATGAATTAGGTAGTATTAAAAAAAATGTAATATCGAATTGTGGGAAATTACTAAATAAAAAATTAGAGTTAAGTTAAATTCTTATTATTTTTGGTCTAAACATTTTTACTTAATTAGATTGTTAATTTCCTTATTAATTTAAAAATTTTAGTAAAGTATTCTTAGCCCATAGTAATAACTTATTAAGAATTATCTATAGTTAGTTTTAAAAATACAACATTTTGTCAAAATTACGTTTCTACATAAAACATGACAAAATGTGGTTATAAATAATTAATTTAATATAGTTAGTACTTATAATACAATTTTATAAGCTGATTTAAAATAAAAATAAACGAAATAATATTCCTTGATTGAATAATTCGGATAATTTAGTTTTAAAAATCATTTTTAATAAAACATTTAATGATTTAAAAAATATAAAAATTTATAATAATAGTTGTATATTGTGCGACCCAGGACACATCAGACAATTAAATTAAATAAACTAAATTTTTTTTTAAACTGAATAAGGTATTGTTCTCTGTATTAACTTATTTCATAATTTATTATTAAATTATACAACTTATAGATACTTTCGGTTCTTTTTATAAATATATCTTATAACGAACTTAAGTTAATTTACATTAAATTCTCAACATATGGACTAATAAAATTTAAGTACTTTAAAGTATTTAAAACATTTAATCAAAATCACAAAACCTTACAATCATTAAGTTAAAGAGAAATAACAATGCATATTATTATTAAAATGAATTCTAACGAAACAGTAATTTTTGAATTAAAAGTATTTCATTTAAAATTTAACATGAAACGTATTTGAAGGTTGATTTATTACACTATTACTCTTCTAATGTAAATGAGAGGGAATAAAAACATTGATTTATGTTAGATATATCGAACGATGTACAATTTATATATATACTGTGTACATTTTAATGCGAAAAAGTGAACGTAAAAAACCCAGGCATTTCATATTTATTTCAAAAAAAATATAACGTTATTTAAATTTGACAATATCAGTTGATTACTCGTTACAATCTAAGCTGCAGTGACGTTGCTTATACAGTTAAATGATAATATATTAACTTTTACACATTTTATTGAAATTAAAAAAAGGCTTACTTATTATCAAACAATAATATCTCGGTGAAATTATTTAAAAAAAAAATTAAAACCTTAACAATTTTTACAAACAGTGTACTACGTATTATAAAAAAAAAATCTAAATGAAATGATGCTCATAAGAAATATTTTAATATTACGACATGAAACGTAATAATATAAAGACCATAAACGTTATTAAATAATATTACAATATTACATAACAGTGTAGGGTGAAATTACGTAAAAAAAATGTATATTTTATAAGACACAATAAAATATAGAGCAACTTTTTTTTTTCAAACGGTTCGACGTCGGACTTATTATATTTGTGTTTCGTAACGCACAAATTCCGATCAAGACTCGAAGTTTTGTAAACAATTTGTCGGACGTTGAGCTACTTGAGGTTAATTTTTTTCTCCCGCCGGTTCCCAGTGGGAACTAAGCCAAGTTTTCGAAAAAGTTTACGACCTCAGCCTGGACATCCATAAATACGAAAGCACCGGGAAAGCATTAAAGTTTATATTATGGTCTGCACAATGGGATTAGCGTTTAACGTTAAGCTGCTCTCCACCGGCGGTAACGGTTTTCCACTCACTTGTCGCACACGACGCCCCGCGTAGCACTTTCATTCCTTGTTACGACACAACACTTGTAACGATGGTGCGTCTGTCCTAAGGAATACAGTTTTTTTTTTTTTTTTTTAAGTCTTTTCGTGCCAATAGTATTTCGGAGAATTTATGATTATTACATACGGATAAAATTATATTGATTTGACGATTTGCCCCTTTCTCGCTCACTTTCCTTCTCAATCTCAATCTCTTTAGCTCAACCCTAACTCAATCGTTCACTGCGTACATGGTCGGACGGACATAAAACTTTAGATTATACAAAACTTAATTGGCAAAAAGTTCAAAAGCACCGCAAGGGGGAATATATTATTGACGTCTCAAGGTTCTAATCAATATTTAGCAATTTCGATGGATTTCCATTTAAAGTTGGCGAACTATATATCTGTATGACGTATTATATGTGTATACCTACCGGTTTGGAGCGGGCAAGAGCGGTACACAACGTCGTTCATTTGTGTAATTATTGTGCACAGAATTCCACTCGTTGGTCGGTATCGCAAGGAAATTACGACAGCTAAATGTAAAGTTTTAACATACAGCGCCATGTCCCCGGCCCACAAGTATATGATAAACAAACTGTATACACGAATGTACATCTGGAGCGTCGCGAAGGCTAAAAACTTATTCGGTGAATTATTTGCATATATTACGAAATAATATTATAATATATGATGTATCGCGTACCAAATAATAATAATAATACGACGGTCGCATAATGCAAAGTATACTACCATGCCTGGCTAAACGGAATAATGTATACAAAGTATAATATTCTGCACCAAGCATTCTCACCCCAATTTGTTTCTCTAATAATGATAATAATATTATGATACATTAAAAATAACCATAAAATTTTGATTTCCGAAAAATTTAAACATATACTAAGGACCTCTTTTCAAATAATTATACTTGTATACCAGTCGAGAGGTGTTTTTTTGACCAATCCTTTTATTTTAAATGACAACCAACCATTTTAGTTGTTTGGTAACCAAGTGGTTATGATGTTTTTGAAAATTGTTATGAATATGAATCAGAATTGGAATTGTAATTTATCAATTGTTAAAATGTATGCATATATACAGTATAGAAATTATTTTACAAGACTATAAAATATATGTAGTATTTTAGGTAGGTTACCTACATTAAAATATACTCAGATAATTTTTATAACTTTAAATTGTAAATAGATTAATATTAATAACTATAATTTTCAAATGATCATATTCTCTTTGTGTTTGATTTTTTTAACTACCTCCCACCTCCCTTATAATAATTAGGTACAATGATATAGGAGGATCTTATAAAAAGTAATTTTGTTTTTAAATCAAGTGAACAATTATAATCGAGTAACAAAGAGATTTACGCCTAGAGTTTAGTGGTAGTAGCTTGTTTTTTATTTTATCCACTCAGATGAGACTGTAAGAGTCTTTGGTATGTAAACATAATATGAGCATAACATTACAAAGACGAGAATTCGATCGATTTATTTCTAGACGGTTTTTTCATTCTGTCTCATCGATCTGAAAAACGAACTGGTAGGTATAGCAAAATACACGGATATAACAAGAGATGCGTAATAATATGTTGATATAATATAAAGGTGATACGTAAGTGTTTTTTTTCTTTTACATATTTTGCATTTACTCGATACATAATAAGAAGAAAAACATAATGACGACACGATGAGTAGAAAATGATTGCGTGTAAATAAAACGAATGAAAATTGCGATTAGGGGAGAAACGCAAGAGTTAATTTCATGGTATATTAATAATAAACGGATATATTGTTGTACCTAGCATTATAGTGTTATACTATTATATTATTGTAAATATAAATCAAACCAATAATATGAACAATATGTAACAAATTATCATGACGATGGATAATAATAACAATAATTACGAAAATTACAATTATTGTAAGAGAAGTGAGTGATGTGGGACTGTGAGTGAAGAAGTTACCCGTTGGTGATAGGTACCTCATTTAATTAGAAACCTAAAACAATATAATAGTAGGTACCCTATGCCAAAAATAAAATCACAAAAGAAAGAAAACATTTTATTCAAAATAAAATATTATAATTTAATATTAATAATATATATTATACGTGAATATAATATAACGGAGGAAAAAACGTTATTGAGATAACTGTGAAAAAGTCCAAATACTTGTACCTATCACTCTAACTGGAAATGTTTAATATTTTTACTTTCTCACGCCGTAGCGCATTTAAGTATTCAAATTATTCAAATTAATTTTAACGTCTTGATGCGTATTTTGAGTACGGTGCATTTTTTTTTTTTTTTGATAAGAGTTGCACCCCACTGTTTTTATTCAAACGGAATAAATGAAACAAAATATTTCATTGGTAAATAAAAACATAAACATAAACAGTCGTTCCAAACGTTGAATACATCCACTGAAGAAATATCAAAGTACAAGTATATGGACGGCATGTGTTCTATGAAAAACCCTATCCGTTTCGTATTTTAAACACAAATAAATAATATTTAAATTTTTATTCATACGCGGTTTCCTTAAACGAAACGTGAAAATAATAATTTTTTCGGTTGAAATATTATAAAAGTCACGATTTTAAGTCGAATAACAGCTAAAAATATATAATATATATATATATCTCACGCACACACGTGCGTCTTGTTATTTTATTTTAATAATAAAATCCGTATAAAATATTTACTTTTCTACTCCAGATAATACGCATTTTTACGCTACCAACGCGTTGTCATAATCAGACGTTCATAAAACAAACTATTCATATACCTACGTCATTTTTTTTTTGTGTTTTTCTCCGAAGAATAGATAACATGATACAACCAAAATGAATGTAAACTACGAAAAAAATTACGACCTCTGTTCCGTGTACAAATACTTGAATATGTGTTAATAAAGAATTTTGTAAGTTTTTAATCGTCACATATTAAACGAGATTATAAACGACGGTGTTAAATTCTATACTATTAATAAATGTGTGTGTATCTGATAAGAAATATAAAATGTTTATTTTGCCAACTCGGGTGTATAGTTTGTTATATTCAAATTTATTAGTACGGATAACGTTCAATTTGCTTATTAAAATTAAAAAGCAATTAAATTACGTACATTTTTTTCTCACAAAATATACATATTTTCAAGTATTGACAAATTAAAAATTGAAGATAATGAAAATACTCATTAGCTTTGTGTAGTTGATCTTACTTAAATTTATGCAAATTGGAGTTTTTTTTCATATTCCCATTAATCCAAATGAAAATAAATTAAGATATACTTTTATGAAAACAAACGATAATTTCAATTTAATGGTAACTTTCTCGTACTTTTTTTTTTGTAGAACTTTTAGTTAAGTAAAAATTTACAGTGTATACAAATATTTATGTACTTACATTGGATTCAATATCTACAGTGATTAAAATATTATAATATATACACAAGTTGATAAGAAATATTTGTTTTAATAACAGAGGATATTTAATCGAAAAGTCTGAACCATTTCAAATTTTAAAGAATATATTTTTGGTACACCATTTTGTATAATAATACAACATTTTTAGTCTCGAAATCAATAAAAGACCACATAAACAATCCAAAAGAAAAATGAATGACGATAAATTGCAAGGCAGACATGTAGACATGTAAGTGATTTAATATAAAATGCACATCATGTTCAATGCATTAATGTAGTTCAACAACGTTGGCAATAAGTGTGCTGAGCTATTAATGAGTATTCAATTAAGTTACTATTTATTGCACGGTGTATACGTGTATTCGTCGGTTGAATAGATGCGAACAGCCATCAACCACAGAATTTAAAATTGATATGAAAAATGTGAGCATTAGAAATAATAGTATGATGAGACTGTGGTTTTATACGCACCAAAAATAAAAAATATTATCGTCGCAACAATATTATGAAGTCGTGAACCACGTCCGTAAAACTTCTGAAAATGAGTTCAAGGGACATAAAAATAATAAACTATTATCGAGAAGTATAGCGGAGATAGTTTCCTTAACGATTATTGTCGTCAATAATAACAAAGTGATTCACCCGTCTTTCCATGTTCTATTATGATTGCCGTGCTACCTATAAATGATAATCGAGAGAGGCATATGCAGGCAAATGCTTATCATTTTACGGTAAGTCCCTCACTCCATCCATCGAAATAATAATGCAAAACTTCTACTCAGGACTTGTATAAACATGTGGATGGGGTTCGTTTATAATGCACCTAATTAGAAACCAAGAAGATATCAACGGTTGTGAACGTACAACGTTTGCTACCGAAACGTTTTGTTTTTATTTTTTACGAGTTAATAACAGTAATAATAATATCGTGATATAATAACATTGTTTAAACAGAGAACAATTAAGTTGTTTGGCACAAGGATTTTTTTTTTTTTTTTTTACTTAACTGCTGTTTTTGTCATTTATATCAAAAATAAAATCATTGTTCCTAAATGCGGTTCAGCTGTTGCTTACTGTTTAAGTCACTAAACACGCCGTAGTCTAGTAATTAACAAATGTGTGGTATTCCGAATACTTTCGTAACTAGATTTTACAGATTTTACACACATTACAGTACTATAACCATACAATTGTTATGTTAATAAATCAAACAAATTGAACCTCGGAACATTTTTATTTTTCGGTATAAATCATGTCTGTGGTATTTTGGTATACATTTTTTAATGCGCGAGAATTTAAAACTAAATTAATTTCCTAAATAGAGAACATTTAAAAAAAAAAAAAAAAAATACTTATTATGACACAAATAATTCAATTTTATACAAAACTACGTATCAAAAAAAAATAAATTTATTAGGATATCTAAATGTATTCGAAATACTTTTTTTTATAAGCGTTTGAATATTTACAATTTAACATACGTGTGGAACGTTAAATATCGCAAGCAGTTTTTTAACTTATGGCCATAGTACGTAACCGTTGGTTGATTTCGTATGGTAAATATACGTGTGATCATCATAACAATATTTGTTCGTAATTGATATTGCTCGACTGTAATACACGTACGAATTCGGTAGGTAATTTATTTGTATCACCCGTCGGCATTTTATAATTATTATTTAAGATCAAACGATGCACCCTTTATTATATTATATAGAAGTTATCATGTAACTACAACATGTACCTACCTATATTAACTTGATATTATACAGTGTTATTATATTTTCGCTAATATAAGTTTCACTTGATAAATATTAAGTATTATGTGCACACGCAAATACACTGTGCATATAATAAACTGAATAATACCCGAACAGTTAAACAGCGAGATTAATAACACTTGAGAATGTTTGCAGTGTAGTTTACACACCGAAAACACATTTGTTATTTCCTCAGCGATTCAAAGATTTAATAACATATATTGTGTTTTCTGCACTGTTTTACATAATATAAAATAACATATTGCCGAACAAACCTATGTTGGCCGCGGTTGGTTTACACACACTGCACATTTGGCTACTGCTAGAACGTAACAATAAAACCACTAGAATGATATATATATTATATATAGAGCAAGCGAGAGAGAGAGTATCTCATTCACCTCTTATGAAAATAATAAACTATGACCATAATAAGGAATTGTATTAAAAAGAGAAGGGGAAGCAAGAAGGTACCATCGCCCAGGAGGGAATTTAAAAAAAAAAAATGTTAAATCTAAGATTTACCTATAGGGTCAAAACTTTAAATATACGTCTCGGACGATAACAATAAAAATCAACAAGACACCAGAAACAGGATTGTATAAAATAGAGCAGAGCCAATTTGCGGAAAGTTATGTGGTTATTATGTATATTATAAACATAAATAACAGTTAAGTCTAAATGTCCAATTATTATCATAATATATTATAGTATAACAAGGCCGCACGTGCATAATAAAACGTCTACTTTTTAATAGCATATTTACACACATAAACAAATTGCTTCATACGTGTTCAAAAAAAAAAAAACCGCGAACAAAACGTAACTCTACAAACGCAGCGAGGGGCATACGAAAGAGATGTTGGCGCAATGTTTTCCTCGCAGGGATATTTCACTTGGCGTATTTTCCACGTGAAGCGAGTGATTTCCCAAGTTTTAAAATGGGGAAAATATTTGAAATATTTTCAAAATCTAATAGGTACGGTGTACCCGAACAGGCGGCGTGCGTGATCATAGTTTCATAATCATAGAGTCCACATTTTTGTGCTTTTGCTCACTATAATTATATTCATCGAAAGTAAGATGTTTGTGATGAGAGTGAACAATTAAGACGCAAGATGAGTTTCAGGAAAGAGTTGTCTATTAGAATATTTGAAAACAATTTGGATGTTAATGAATAGGTATTTAGTTTTCATTGTATTTAAAAAAAATACTAATTTATTTTAATTTTTAATTATTGTTATTCATTTTAATTTGTAAGAACATTTAAATTTATTTTTTGAATTGGGATGATGCTTGAAAATTATTTCTAGTTCGTCACATTAAGTATTGTGCATATAATAATTTGTATTACCTATAAATACTTGCAAGTCGCTATGATCTATTTATTAATTTTTTTTTTTTTTAATTTACGCGTTAAAGCATATATTGATATTTGTCAATTATTTTTTCATAAAAACTTATTTTATTGTTTTTAAGGGAATATAATATTATGTAGGTTTTCCAGACCATAACACCATAATTTTTTAACTTAAAAATTCCTTTTATTAATCATCATTTAAATAAAATATATATTATTATATTATTATGTGATATAATATTGTATTTTAACAACGTTGTAATAATATTACAATTATTAATATTATTATACTTCGAAAAACCGATAACGCGGACAGTGGTGTAGCTAAAATGCCTATACGGAACGCCGCGTCATCAATAACATTACTCCTGTATAAGTATACCTACTTAAATTATAACTAATTGTTAATATGTACGTTTAAATAAATTAAGTAAATAAAATAAAATTGACAAATTTTGGAAAAAAATTATATGTATAATATAAATATACATGTATATTATGAACTTAAAACTCGTGTCCGACCAACCCTTTAATATAATAGATTAAATAGGTAACGCAACATTGTATACATACGACATGAGATGTATTGTCAAAAGATACTTCACCGTATTGATAATAAAAGAAAAAAAAAATGTTTTATATAGATATTTTTTTTTTCATATCGAACTAAATAATCGCGATCTCAACCTATGTAACAAACCTAAACCACAGACCGTTTTCCACAGATGATTACATGCGGATGATCTTTTCTCATGCGGTCAAAAATGAACTTTTCGAAAAGATTACGTTTCATTTGAGTTCCAAGAGTGAAACGCGATTTTTCCGCACAATATAATATATACACACATATTATCATATAAATGTTTTATTTATTTATATATTCAAATCGTCGTTTGGGATACTTCGACTGATTATATATTGGTACCCGCAGGTACATATATACACCATTATAATATTATGTAGGCACACGGACGAGTATCGAACGTAACTGCTGCAAAAACGTACCGTCTTGCGTGGTCTCTGCTGTATACGTATATAATAGTAATAATAATAAAATATGTCGAAAAATAAACGCACTACAAATGTTCGTCACATTTAAATAACCCTGATCGTAACACACTCATACTCCCACAAACGCACACAAGTCTACATATATATATATTATGTACGTCATATGCGTTTAATATATGTACATACGCGTATTGGTTATATTGTTTTTATCGACGAAAAATGTATTGGGCAATGTATAAATATATTATATTGGCCGACGAGAGCTATCGCATCTCTCGGGAAACCCATTTGTGCGGCATGCACTTCGGAAGGATGTTTTCTACGAGTATATATACGACGGCCGTAAAAAAGTTTACGGCCCCCCACGATATGAAATTCAATTCGATTGCGCATTTATTGTGTATTTCTATACTTTCTACACAGTGGAACGATCGTAGAAACAAGACCGCTTTCTATGAGCTAGGGCGTACAATATTATGTAATACAACGAAGTATGTTTCGTTTTGCTCGACCGCGACGCAGACATTTTAATCGTTCCGAAATATAATAAAATCACAATAACTATCGCACTGTTATGCGATTACAAATATAATAAATTGTACAATGTATGGCATGGCCTGCTTGCGATTCAATTAACATAATATATATAAGGGATGAGATTCGCGGTGGCTTCGTTTCTCGATAGTAAGTATAAGGGCCGGTCTTAAGTTTTAGGAGATTAGAAAACAAAATAGTTGAACAATCTATATCGCATATAGTTACATATATACGACGATCCAATGCGTAATAATAATATTATATTTATGATTTGAAAAATATTTAAATTCAAATTAATAAATTAGCATTTTAGGAGGTTTGAAAAAAGTTTTTTCATCGCCATACAAAAACCCTTAAATTTTATAAAATAACCTAAGTATCTGATAGCATATGGTCTACGTATATAAACTTTAAAGTTCCAAAATTTTTAATTTTTTAAATAGATAATAATTTATAATAAATTACAAAGGAGTGAGCATAATTTATCGATTGGTATATTAATATGAGTAAAAAGTTTTGAGAACCAGTTTTTCTCCAACAAAACGTTTTTGAAAAGTTTAAAACACTTTCACGTAACCACTTTTCAATCGCATCACAAAAACTACCCACAGGCCCGTTCAAGTATTTAATTCTAAGGATAATATAACATATTACGATAATTCATATAATATAATAATTCGGACGACACCTAACGGTCGCATATAGGTAGGTACATATATCACGATCGGGTATTAATACGAATTATACGCTTAGATTACTTAAATATAAATCTCTAACCTATAACATAAATTATAATCGGTGTATTGTGTGCCAGTATGCTCGTATATAATTACATACAACGGTAGGTAATAATATGATGATTTCAAGTCGAATCGCAACACATTAAAGGTATTTTTACTATTATAGCAAACCATAATAATATTATATTCAGTTCAAAGATCGAAAGAAATATATATATTTGAAAGTTTAAAAGTTCTTAGCGATGAATATTCCAAAACAAAATATATAGGTTCATGCAATGCACTTAAATAAATCATCTAGTGCAGTATCTATGCTCATTATTTTGAGACGTGTTTACTTTTTTGTAAATGTTATTTTTATATAATTTAATGTCTTAGTAAATAAAAAATGTGGAATCACAACTCCACTCATTTAAACTTTTAAGACATAGAAGTTATGTCAACCAGACTTTATATTTTTTAATGAGTAGGTATGAGATTTTGTAAAAAGTTTAAACTTCTCGAAATAAAGAGTGTAGACACAATATATCTGCACATTGCATTATATATCCGGCGTATCGTTAAAATATTTTATTAGAGCAACAACGCGTATCGCGATTCTGGATTTCGTTAGAATTTGCTGAACGATCGATATAGAATCGTGATTTGAAACGACTTATCAGCATAATAATATTGAATAGAAACGTCCGAAATAACAATATTCGTTGAACTCGTCCTCAGTTTTTGACGGAATTTTACCGAGCATGCGGCGCGACGAGCACTCCGTCGCGTTTATAATATATGTTGTGAACCTACGTATAATAATAATAATAACAATAATATAATACACGTCGGTCGAATTTAAAACGGATGCCGTCCGACCGACCTCGCACGGCCGCCATTATGCGTAATAATATAGGTGCACCAGCTATACCCAAACTGCACACACCCGCGACACACACTGCAGATATACACATTATATTTTATACGTATATACATGCTCTATCGGTACACCGGAGTCGTCACGCAATGATAATTCCGCGGTACGCGCGTAATAATTTAACGCGCGAAATTTATGTAAACTTCCCGAAGTTTCCATTACGCCGGCGGCGCGCGGGTTCATTGCGCGAGCGGACCGCGTTTCGTCCGCTCTAATTACATTTTATTTCGATGCGGTACAATATAATATATGATGTACATATATAAATATATGTGTGTGTGTGTGTGTGTGTGTTGTGTGTGTGTGTGTGTGTGTGTGTGTGCGCGCGCGTATGAGTATATACAAACGAGACTGCAGGAAACGAACACGTTGACCGGAAATGACAATATAATAATTCGTCGGCGGCCGCGACCGCGGAGTCGCTGAAAAGTTGTTGCATTGTGTCGTCCGGAAGTTTCGATGTAATTGCTTCAAACTAGACCTCGCACGGGACGCGTACACATATATGTACACGCGTTTGTATGTGTGTACAGTATAATACGTGCCTCACCGCCAATCCCCGATCTTAGACTTCCACCTCACCTCCGACGACGCCTGTGGATTACTGGTGCTCGTATATATTAGAAAGCGGTCGCGAGAATACCAGAAGCACTGCCTCCTCGTTCATATATATATATATATATATATATATATGTTTTATGTAATAATATAATAATTTCGTTTTAAACAATTACAGCGAATACGACTCGTTGGTGGTAGTGGTGGTGGTTCGTGCTGTAGTTGTCGGTCTGCTGCGAATGTGATTTTATGGTTGTAACCGTCGCAGACAAAACCCGAGCAGAGAGAACAGACACGCGACCTGGCCGGATCGACTTTTTGGTGCAGTACACTACGCTGCAGTAACGATATGATAATACTAACACCGAATTAAAAATTTCAGAAACGGCAGCTGACCAAAATAATGATACGAACCATATCGTCGCACACGTGAGACGACTGCCCTCGCATATTATTTATACATTATTATTTATTCCATAAAAACTCACGTTATGCGCGATCGAAACACATTGCAAATAATTGCAAATTGGTTATCAAAATTTCGAAATCGATATTATTTTTTGTTTGATCTCAACCCTATTGTCCAAACGATTCCAAAAAATAATGATTCGCAAATTCTATAAACTAATATTTTGATTCAATCAGACTAACTTTGCGGACGTCATTCTCGAAACGCTGCTATACTAAAGAATGGACTACGTAATTTGTTTCACATAACATAATAGTATTAGAACGAAAAATGTGTACACGAATACGATAATATATTCGATCGAGATCGAATAGAAATCGGATAGAAATTTTAAAATGTCTCTAAGCACAACAATTCGAAATTCTATCCTCATTACTATACACTATGTATATATCACTTATAACGACATTGGCTATACCTAATGACATATTGGTAGTAACGACTTGACATCGAATGTCCCACAAAATTGGCTTACATTTATAGACCCTTATAAAGTTAGCAGCACAACTATGACAGACACATATGCAATACACCCAACAAACTTGTTTGACATTGTTGGATTACCCCCAGACTTTGTTGGACATTATTTTTACCGGTAGAGCTTTCAACACTTTTGTGCTGCCAACTATAATCTAACAGCATAACTTAACGTTAGTAAAATTTTACCCTTATAAAAAATGTCCAGCTAGATTTGTTGGATCCGGTTTGATCACCCTGAAAATTTTTTGGACATTATTTTTGCCAGAAGAGCTTTTAGAACTTTTGTGCTGCCAACAGCAGTATCAAGAACATTAGTGTAACACCACATATTTTAAATTTTATTCGAAATTAACTTGTCATATACCCTTTTTTTATAACTTGTTAATTTATTAAGGTACAATTCTCATTTTTAATTGTATAACTACATAATATTATATCTTAATCAACTCCTACAAGTAATATTAAATAACAAAGGTGGTATTTATGTTTAAATAAAATTCTTCTTCTTCAATATTAGACAGTTATTAATTTATTGATCAAAAAAACAATGAACAATAATTCTTTTAAAATTATCAAACAGTGTTAATACTGGTTTGACTTTGGAAAAAAAATTATCTTCGCAATAAAGCATAATCTCTGTCAGCAACACAAAAGTTTCAAAAGCTCTACCGGCTAAAATAATATCCAACAAATTTTCAGAGTGGTCCAACAGTGTCCAACAAGTCATGCTGGAAATTTTTTATACGGGTGAAATTTCGCTAACGTAAAGTTGTGCTGTTGGCAGCACAACTTTGGAAAGACTCTCCTGGCAAAAATAATGTCCAACAAATTTTCAGAGAGATCAAACAGGGTCCAACAAATCAAGCTGGGCATTTTTTATAAGGGTGAAATTTTGCTAACGTTAAGTTGTGCTGTTAGAGTATAGTTGGCAGCACAAAAGTGTCGAAAGCTCTACCGGCCAAAAATAAAGTCCAACAAAGTCTGGGGGTAATCCAACAATGTCCAACAAGTTTGTTAGGTGTACTGCATATATGTCTCTCATAGTTGTGCTGCTAACTTTATAAGGGTCATTAATAGATTATATAAATGGTTACGATGGCTATTGCGACGATACTGTAATAATGACATACATTTCCAGAAGAATTAGTAAAAATTCCATTATTAAAATGACATAATCGACAGCAACGACTTATTTATGAGTCGATAAGAGTCAATCGTAATTTCGATAAAGAGAACTCCTTAGTATGCGTCAAAAATGCGTATGAATTCAATTCCAGTAGTAAACATTCCTAATTTTGAACAAAGCATTGAAATACACAATATCCTAATAACTTTAGGAGTTCTAAGTGATAATGAGGTTGTCAATGCTGTGTATAATTAAAATGACGAGAAACAAATAGAGATGATGAAAAAGAAAATATTTCAATGTAAGGAGTATAAAATTGCAGTTCAGTCGAATAAATAACTAAATGTAATACATTAAATTATATTATGACTATCAATGAACATTTCAATTTATAAAAAATGAAATTGAAAACATATATTTAAATGATAAGCTGAAATAAAGTAAAATAAATTACATTTTTAAATACAACTGTAAATTAATACATTAATAATTTAGTAAATAAAAATGATTAAACGGTAATTTTTTTTTATGTTTGTTTTTTATCCTTTTTGTTTGTAATGACTAATGACTTATTTAAACGGCCCCTTGATGGCCGTTATAGGTGATATATGTCTACTGTGTAGAGTAAACGCTCGAATGTATATGTATAGAGTATATATTATAATAAACCAAAACTGTAATAAAATGCGTATATTTAAGAAAGTCCAGTTCACAAAATATCCGTGCCCTACATAGTGTATTGCGTGTAGTTCGCCGACCGAATTTGTTCTCGTCGACTCATCTGTATGCGCGCGGGCAGCGCTATAGGAACACCGTAGGAGGGGAAGAAATGTAAATTTTTAAGCTCGACCGACTCCGCTATTAACACGCGTCTCTATAATATAGCTCGGTCGTCGGTATATAACGCTTACCGTGTGCTCTCCGACAAGGATATTATTATAATGAAGATCATAATATAATAATAATATGGTAAACAGGTCGCTGAGCTCTCTAGGGCGAGAGAGTGCGAGATAACGGCCTATGTTTCTTTTCGTCGACGTTTTCTTTCGTCTCCACCGTTTTCGGTAATCGGCCCATCCGTTTTTTCGTCACGCGCTGCCATCACCCGCCTTCTGCGAAGGGTCGGCGGGCTGCAGCACGACCGCTCACCGACCGCGTAACCATCCGTTTCATATGACAGGGAGGAAAGTGTTCAGACGTCGTAAAATATTATTTATAATAAGTAGACGGTTTGTACGCGATTGAAGTTGTCCATGACCACTTTGCACGTACGATCGGTTATGCTAGTGCTGGTGCTGGTGCTGCTTCTGGTGCATCTCAGACGGTCTGTCGGACGACTTTTCCGCGTGCGTATGAATTTTCCGCAGTCCTATAGTATTCGTCCGACTCACATACGCGCGTCGCCCGATCTACACCGATAAATATATTTATATTCGTCTCGGCACCCGTCGCCGTAACTGTTATTATCGTGGTTATCGTTATTACCTACGATATGTACGTGTCTTTATAGTACGTATATAGTACTATATACGTATGCATAATAAAATATACATACATATATAGCATTGTATGTTTACTGCTAATAATTTATTGAATGAACGCGCACGAAATAAATCAGCCGGGACGCGGGTCGAATAAGCAACCACCGAGGAGACGAGAGAATCGATGGGAAATGCGACACGTGAGGCGAGAGAAAAAATAGTTTAAGGGAATTTATCTAGATCCACTGTCTGTGTTATTATATGGGTTTATTGCACGAACACGTGTCTAGTCAAACCATTCGATGCGGAGTATCCGGGTACAGTTAGTATTATACAGGGTGAATCGTAAACAAACTGCATTAATGTAAACATTTTTTTTTTCATAATTTCAAATCAATGCAAAATAATCGTATTTTGCGATTAAAAATACCATGCTGTTTTTGGAACGTTTTCCTTGTCTCCTCGTTAATAGATACCTACTGCACGGTTTTAAATTATAAGCACAAAACGCGAGCCACAAAAATCAAAAATCAAAAAAATCAATCTCACCGATGTTGTATTTTAAATCATATTTTTATAAACTGTGCGCGCGTGGACGCCAACGCGTCTTCACCAATACGACTGTTGAATTATAAATGTATTTTTTCCTATAGATACCCCTGTTCTTCTCTAGCCATTTCGGTACTATTAGTGTACTACCTCGTGGTGCAGGATATCCCAATCGAGGTTTTTTCGAGAAACTACGTGTGTGTTAACGAGACTGGAATTCGTTAAGAAAAACAATTGTAAACAGTACTACTATACAATATATATATACATCCGGAAGAATAACACCTCTCTAAAGGTCTCTGACGAATCACGCACGAGTCTCTGTGAGTTCGAGATGATGATATTGAAAGATATAACACGATATAGTTATTGCTGAAAAGCCAGTTTTCCAAATAATTATTTTTGCCGTTCTTGATCAAAGCTCGTGCATGTCATGAAGTGAAGTAATAGTATATAATATATAGTCGTTCCTTGTGGAATAGAGGGCCGGGGAAAATACATTATTTATTAATCATTATAGTTCGCGTCTGAAAGTGACGAATTAAAAACAAAATTGTACACTTTTCAATGAAATAAAAATAAATAAAACACGTCAAAGCGTTGTTTGTTCGCGTTTCCAATCGAATTTGTGTAAACGTAGAACAGTCTTTGTAGGTATAAATACAAAAATGATAATAACACCTCATTCAACATTTGAATACACGAAAAACGAAATCACGTTTTACCATATATATAAAATAATTTCCAATCGAACAAAGTTCTACTCAAACACACAAACGAATGGTTATAAAACGCAAATAAACTCCGGCGATATTACATAACACAATATACTTTATTTTTATTATTATTATGGTTAGAAACTTGGAAAATTGCAAACGTGACAATAATAACTCTCGGTACATAAAGTGACTCTATATAGATTTTGTAATTTATTACATTATGGCGAATCCATAAAAAAAATGATGTAGTATAATATTACGAATGTGTAATATTATTATGTATAATAATATATTTGTATCGCACAGGCGTAATATAATATATTATATTTTGTAAGCGATCGCAAAGAATAACAATTGGGCCGAAAAACACCTTACACGAGCGTGGCACTCACTGATCCTATAAATTCGTTATTAGGTGAACTTTATTAAATTGTTTAATTCACTTTTTAACTTCTGAAACTTAAAACTTAGAACGCTTCAGGCGTTTCAGTTCATTTGATTTCGTCAAATTGTTTCCGCTTCGTCGTATACCTATAACAAATTATATTCTCCACAAATACCAGAAAATTCAACCGCTAAATCACCTGTCAACGTCAATAACTCACCCCTTCTCTCTTCATCAAAGAGTTCAAAATCACCAAAATTCACTTATTAAACTTGTTTCCACTCTCACAGTATATTTTTTTAAATCCTAACAGACTGTTAAAATATGCTAATCTATAAACAAATTCTAGTCTTGCCAAATTAACCTGTCGAGTGGTACTATACTGGATGCTTATCCATCTTTCATACCAATTTCTTGTAAGTTCTTTATCACTAGTGTGCATTGTTGAATACACATAACTTGTTTGGATTTTAACACGTTTAAGAGAAAAAAACATATAAAATGTAATCATTATACATATCTAAGTAGCACGTATGCAGTCAGAATATACAGCAAAAGTTTAAAATATAAAATGTGTGTGTATTTATTTATAAGTTAAATATTACAAATATTAATGTTGTTTTACAATAAAAACGCAAAAATTAACATAAAAACACTGCCATATCTACCTACGTAGTCCATATTGAAATTAAACAATTACATTTTAAGTAGTTTTTATTTTATGAACAAAATTGTAGACGAAAAGTTACCGAAAATGTAATAAATTAATTTAAGTGAATTTAAGTCAGAGACAGTTAATATTAAATTTATACACACTAAATAATTCCTAAATAGACAGATGTACCTATCTGATTCGTTTATTAAATGATAAAAATTAATACCCAAATAATCAATTTTGGCTAAAAATCGAGTAGACACAACATTTAATTTTAAGCGACAGTTATCTTGAGTTATATTACAATGGTAAAAAGCTTAAAAAAATGAAAGTTCCTTTAGAATCGTATCCAATGTTATGCGGCGGCACTAAAACTCCTTAGTTTGCGTTTTCCTGATTTATTATGACGTGTGCGACGAGCCTAACCTAATCAGTAATTTTATCGAAATCGATTCGACGTTAGTGAAACGGTTTCACGTCTAGAAGAGACAACAAAATAACGGTCAAATGTGTAATTTATTTAAACGTCAATAGAATAACGCTTGATGGTGCACAGTATATCGTAGACCGCAATAAATTTCAATAGTATTACGAGTATCTGGTATAAAAGTCGTTCGAAATAAAATCTCTCTTAACTGGAATGAAAAGCTTATATTATAATTACATGTTATGTTATTGTCCGTTTTAATATGTTTTCTATATATTATATGCAGTTAAGTCATTAACTAAAATAAAATATATATTTTACTCCGAGCAAAACAAATACATTCGTATGTGGTCACTATATACTTTATACTCGTAAATGGTCGTAGGCTCTAAAATTTAAAGGTTTCAAAATAACCGTCTACGTTTTTGCTATAAACTAAACAATTACAACGCGAACCAAATATTATTATGTACATAGTAATATTATATTATATTTACATTTTAATTAGAATATTGTCAATGTATGTATAATATTTTAATATCGTGTTATGATATGTCGTTTTCAAGACTAAAACTTAGTATTTATATACTATTGATATTACAGTAATATTATATTAAAAAATAAAAATAATTTTTATGAAAATATAAATATAAGTAAAAGAAACATTTAAAAAATCCAATTTTCGTATAAAATATTAAGCAATATGTAATGGGTTTTCATCTTACTAAATATATTTATTTATAAATACATATGCAGTTAATTCGTAAATGTCGATACTATTACAAAAAACAAAAATACTCTTAGAAAATCGCGGAAGCATTTGAGGTGCGTTAAGTGAATTTTATCACGGAAAACTGAAATTATAAAACCAACGAAAACTATAAGAAACATAACATGCGATAAATAATGTATGTACCTATATAAGAAATTCAAATTTATTTTGCAAGGAACGACCTTTAGATCAAGAATATTTTCGTTTCACACATAATATTACACTATTATGAAAAAAAAAAAACTTAAAATTAACTCAAATATATTATTATTTTACAAAATTTTCGTATCCAATAATTACTTGAAAGTTAAACAGCAGACCCCGCGTCGATGAAAACTCAATAGCAGAAACTCACTTACATTCAAAACATTTAAGCACGTCAAAACTCGATGAATAAACAATTTTGAAAAATATCCTTGTCCATCACGCCTTCAAACTATACCTACATCGTCATAAAATGAGGACCCATACTATAATAGTATACAATGAAACGTCAGTCATAATCTAATAATTATATATAATATATAGGTACATGTTCAGTCGTGTGAATTTTTACACGCATTAATGATAATACGATAATAATTACAGTAATCGCAGACAAATTTCGTTTCGTACAACATTAGCAAGGCTGCACTGCTTTTGCGAAGAAGTGTGCAAACAATTTGAGTAAGAAGATTACTTACAGAAAATCTCGCAGACGACTGCTGTCACGATTAGTAATTATATAATATATATTATACACAATATATATACACTGCAATAAAATGCATAGTACAGACATTCTTACGAAACGCGTCAGACCGTAAAACAATAGCGTCGTACCTACCTCTTTGGTATACCATACACATATATCGCTTATACTTACGACAAACAGTCGGCGCCGTGAGAAACGAGTACAAAGAAATAGTACGTATAGAGCGAATGTGTTTAGCACGTGGCTGCCGTTTTACAAGCGCGGACGATCGAAATGCGCGACGTGAGCTTTTATTGCACTCTGTGCGATGTATACACTAATATACTGTACCATCGTATATACAAGTGTGTGTGTGTGTGTGTGTGTGTGTGTGTGTGTGTTGTGTGTGTGTGTGTGTGTGTGTGTGTGTGTGTGTGTGTAACTCAGTAGTTTACCGTAAATCCAAAGAACAAACAAACATACTAGCTTTTAGGGTATTTTGTTTGATGCCCTGGCGTAAAAATACTAGCTGAAAAAAAATTCAAATATTACATGAAAATCTTACAAGACCAACTACGAAATTTAATACTCGATGTATCGTACCTAAGACTGACGGTCGAAAAAATGAAATCAAATTATAATGCAAGACATAAAGCACACATGTTATAATAACGTATATTTAAAGATACATAATAGGAGGATAATCTCCAATTTTTTCCTTTCCTATTTAAAAATAACTAAAAAAAATAATCGAAAATGTGAGACTTTTGAGATGTGTCCATTTATAGAGGTTTTTACAGTATTAAGATTTAGATAACCAGCTGTATATAATATTATCATATCGAATAATAATATATATATTCACAGACGACAGAAGATGAGAGAAGAAAATATTAGAACTGAATTGTAAAGATAAGCAATATAATATAATGATTGGTATGGAGAGATTTATCTGCTTTTTATCCAAGTATAATGTCACATTATTAATGTGATTATAAAATAAAACATGGATTGGCTAAGAATAAAAAAAAATATTTTAAAACTGAAATTCCAAGGTTGATATTGATACATTTTCTTAAAAATTCTTGGTGAAAACATAAGCCGAAAATGACATAAGTACATCATAGTAGATCATATTATATATTGGGCATTTAATTTTTTTTTTTATTATTATTATATAACCATCAACCACCAGGTTATATTAGCTTTAATTATTAAACAGTTGGACTTAGATTATATCATATATGGAGTAATATTTGCATAAGATTTCAGTTGCATTTTAATTTGATGTATACTATAAGTATAGGTATGTATTTATTGTGTTTATTAATATTAACTAGCTGTTGGACAATTTAAAATTATAATCGATATACTATTATGTTTACTTATACGTAATATTATAATTAGATACTCAAAATGTTCTAGTTTTATGTTTAGCGAATTGTTAGTACATCCCCTTCCAATCCCAAAAGAAAACGTATATTATGTGTGTATAAATATACAAAATTTTGTTTCGAGATAAGCATAATTAAACAATTAATGCAAGTCTTTTATATCGTTTTATTCAAGCACGGACTTGGTATTTTATGTTTTCGCCTTATTTTGATTTCTATAACAATTATGTGGATTATATTAAACCGGACTGGTGTCGCCTACAATGGCAGCTATATAATATATATTTATAAAGCCAATCGCGTGTATCGTGGTAAACGCATTCCTAGTGAAAACACTGTCGTATTATATGTACCGTATATAATATATTATTATTACAGTATTCGATATTTTAATAATATATTATTATGACCACGGTTGTCACTGTGATCAATAAAAGCCCCTCTCGATACACAAAATACCGGTTGGTAACAATATCTTTTTTAGTACCTAACGTCCTAACCAATATAACATAATATGCCAGATTTATGCGGTCTCTGATCAAACGACATTGTATGTAATGAATGTATTTTGATACACTGTATGATTAAACGATGATATCGAATATTTCGGCCGGATGAACTTGGATTTACAACATTTTACTTCTTACTAAGAACTTAATAGTACCTACATCTAATTTTGAAAAATTCAAATTTTTAACTCATAATTTTTTCAAACAAATTAATATAAAGTTTATTATTTTAAAACTCTTCTGAATGAAAGTGAGTTAATGTTAAAATTTACGCAATTTATAAGTACTTATCACATTTTTATTTTATTTATTTCATATGATTTAACAAAGTTCCATGTGATTATTTGGTATGATTTTTATCTTGGTTAGCATGGATTGTTTGGAATAGAAAAAATTCTTTATGTAAAAGTTATTTAAAAACAATTAATAATTTAATGCAAAGGCAAATTCAAAAAGAGTGAGTACAATTAAAATTGTATGCATAGAAAAAAAGGTTAACCCTTTACATTTTTCAAAAATAAGTGAAATACTGTAAGTATTATAAGTAGGTAATAAAAAAAACCCTAATCAAATTTAAGTCTATACAATTAAATGTACAGTATGTGGCCCGGTAGGGACGGTAGTTTGCTTTAGTCAAGAAACGTGTTTTAAAGTCAAGCATCAGCCGGCGCTACTAGAACCCGGATGGGTGACCACCACCCAGGTCCAAATGACAAATCTTCGCCAATTATACACATGTGTTCTAACCAACTGTATCCTCCCCCACATTAAAACCTAGTACCCCCCCCCCAAATGGCCTATGTCGTAGTGAGTTAATTAACAATAATAATAAAAAAAATATTCGGTACAACTATCGTGTGACCATAATAATGATTATTAAGTAATGTATAGTGTTATAATATTCTTAATAACAGACTTGCAAAAAAAAAAAAGAGGGAACGACGTTATGATGTAACTGCGGTGTGCTTACATCTTGCGATATATTTTTATAAATTACAAAAATATAAATTTAAATAAATGAGCATGAGTGTGAATACTTAATACGTATGCTTCCAAATTTACTAATGCTTAAACATTTTAAATTATGATTCCAATTGCCGTTTTTTCTGTTACATTGTATCTTTGTTTGAATCCACGGGTATATAGTTAATTAAAGCAATAATCGTAACAAACTCAAAATGTTTATTAAAACTTTGCCAAAGAATTATCGGGGACTTTTGATCTTCATCAAAAAATACTAGTATAGAAACTCATTTGGAAGGAATGGAAAAAAAAGATAAAATAACTTAAATTTATTATTTTTCACGACATTTTAAGTTTTAAAAGTTTGTTTGTTTTCCAAACGCTAATTTTAATAAAAACAATTTAGATGTTTAAAAATGCAGTAGGCATTGTTTTATAGCTAAATATAGTCTGTGCTAATCACCATAGAATTTACTGTGGAAAACGTAATAAGTTTCTTTAAAAAAATAATCTGAAAACCCCTATCATACTCGTGCAGAATGCAATAGACAGCACTAGCATGACAAACAAACATTTTTAATTTTCCTCTGTAATTGAATCTCGCATAATGAAGTCATATATTTTATCGAAAGTCATCAGAGATTTAAAAACTACATTTTTATTCAGTTAATTACATTTTTTATACGAAGAAATGGTTTCTAAGAGTAAATTTGCTTTGGATAAAAATTACTGAAAAGGTCAAGTTAAGGCATGGATTACGGCGTATAATGTAAAATATATAATAAGCCAGACATACCTATATATAAGCGTATCTTAGAGGCGAGGTGTATGGTCAATCTACTATAGAAATGTCTTCGAGTTAATATGGAAAACAAAAACAAAAAACCCACCAGTGTCGTTGTGTCACTATACAGGGTATTTCAGGTTGTTCCGATCAAATCATAAAAATGATCTCATCTGCAGTGACCAGAGACAAAAAGTATTTTGTAATTTGTGACTTCGTGATTTTTAAGAGTACTCGCAGTATCTATATCTCACTCAGAGAACAGATTTCGTCTACCAAAACACTTGCTTCATAATATTATATCACTCTTGTTAAGTTTTAATCAAATTTGTTACCTCATGAGATTTGTCGTTATTATTGCAATAATTTTGAATGAAAAGTAAATGAGATGAATACCAACAGCATAAGTAGGGTATTTCAAAATTCGCAAGTTTTCGATTCCACTCACCGACATATCATTCTTTTACTAAAAACTTGATACACCCTGTATATACACACGCGGATACACACCTATACATACATATACTTTGTCGGGTATTATATAATCCTCATATATTATATATATATATGCCGTTATATGCGTATTGAAGTCGTGGAAAGATTTTTTTTATACATTATATACGTTTACCGGACCCGAATGACGGTGGCGAGCGCCACGCGGATCTCGTCGAAAGTTTTCTTATAATAATCGTAGAGTAGGACAGGCGCGTTCAAGCACTATAAATTGAAAAGTCTTCGCAAAGTTCACGGTGGTTTTTTTCCGCTTGAGACTGCAGAAAGAAAACACGAACGCCCGAACGCGCGCACACACTCCCTCCGCGAAGGGTTTAGGGTATACGCGATAGTTATACAACACACCAACACACGTCACACCTACGCACACGTTTACACGTACACTTAGTGAGAGAAAAACAAAACAATAATACTCACGTTGTCTGTTTCGGCAGCCGTGTCAGAGTGTACGCCGGACGACGATGCAGAAGACGAGTGCCGTCCCAGCCCGCCGTTGAGAGTGGCGCAACCGTCGTGCACGCTTGTCTGCGGTCGACTCTGAGAACAAAATGGAAAAAAAAATTAGTAAAAAGGTCTTCGAAACCGTATAAGTTGTCAAACCGTGTTACAATAAAATATTATACAAGAGATACGCAATAAGGGTGGAGAGGGGAGTAAGTATCAAAATTCGTGGTTATATGTGTTACGCGTAGCCGCATCATCAATATACTCACGATACCAGCAAAGCTGTGGTACCTATGAGTTTAATAAATTATAAATAATTTTTAAAACGACGTCTCTGTACCCATCACATTTTTTGTCTCCGTCTAAATTGAGTCCGTAACATAGAACATGGACGTTCAGCAGTTCTCCTGTATCTTGGTTAATTTTAAATTTCAATGTATTAACAAGAGTGAATTCCCTTATTATTGAACTCAGAGGTAACAATATTGTATGTGGTTTGTTGGAGGTTTTCGATATTTTAATTTTAAGGCAAGTTATAACTGTGGAAAATAATAAATTTGAAAAATTCCCATTTCTCGCTTCTAAATTAAAATATTGAAATAATATATCTTATAAGTTCCAACAAACCACAGTAATGTAGCAATAACATTAATGTTTAATATTGTACATTTGCTCTCACCTATTACCTGCAAACTGAATTGTATAAACCACCTAATTAATCTTGGCATTTGGCAATCTTTACGATTTAAAAATACAATGGTCTGAAAATTTTATTATATTGAAAAAACATAGTTTTCGGACCATTGTTCTTTTTTAAATCATAACGGTGGCCGAATGCCAATAGATTAACTGGACGGGTTATAAGAATATTGTCCACTATAGGCTTTTATTGATACTTAAATTTAATAGCAGGTTATGCGCATTTTAAAACTGTAATATTTCAACTGAACAGTGAACACATATTTCTGTTGCACGTGTATAATCTACTAAGATATTAAACAAATTGTTCACAAACACCCTCTTTATATTTATTAGTACGGTAATTAGGTAGTTGGGGATATTTAAATTTACAAAAAAAAACCCAACGTTTGATTTTGCATAATAGTTCGTAAGATAATATAGTACTTTTAGCATTATAGTTGTATTGAACTATCTATCACGATTTCGTAATTATTTGATTTCAAACGAAATAGCTTATAATTACTCATAACAGTCATATAACGCTAAGTTGTAAAGAGATTTTCTCTGACGTGAAACCCGGAAAAACCCGTAGTTATATTATATAGGTACTTACTGGGATTTATATTGTTATTATTTTAAGCCGCTATTTTTCGTATTCCCGCAACAATGCCCACGCTACAATAACTGACAATGTAAAGTCTATTTTTCCGTAGACTTTCGTACAGTCAATCGGCCAATTACACAACGTTTGTTGGGGTGAGAGAGTGAAGGACATTTTGGCTCGTTTCGCGGCTTTCGTCGCTGGTCCGCATAATACATTATAATATTATATATTGTTATATACCACACGATAACGCGGCGGTTAAGATTAAATCGCGTTCAATTATTACGGCACTCGAGAACGCGCGCGTCGACTTACAGAAATTGTTTTTACCAATTATAAATGCCGACAGTCGACGACGCGGGAGGGGTGTTTTAATCCGGACTTTATAAACACGCCCTTTCCGGGAACACCACCCCCGCCTAACGCCAATGTCGCGCCTATATTCATAATATACAGAGTGATCCATGAAGCGTGCTCACTATATCCACTTTTATCATAAAATAAGGTTAAAACGGTGATTTTTTTTTAATCCCGATTTTTGGAATTTTTAAAAATACAGAATAATACTTCGTTTTTCAATAATATATTTAATATTTATGTAATAATCGTGTAATAATACAGCCTTAATTAATAATATATGTATCAGTTATATTTGATATGAAATATATACGTATTATTAATTTTAGTCAAGTACATATTATACTCATACAATTTTTACGAATTTACTACCTATACAATTTTAGTAAACTAATATTAATATTAGGTAATCTAATTTTTAAATCATTATAACCCCCACATTATGTTCTAAATCTGTTATATATTGGACTACTTATTCTTAGTAGGCAGGTAAATAATGATTCAAAGATTCAGAAACTAATTATATTAATTTTGATTTTGATGCATCAAGATTTTAAAAAATATCATAATATGGTAAACGGTTTACATTAAAAAAAGGGTGGTTCTTATTTTTAAAAAAAGGAATCGCAACCATCACAGTCTATATGGAGAAACAAAAATAAGTGGTCCTCTTGCGTTTAGTTAAAAATTCCAAAATCTGAAAATAAATTCATTGCTTAAGGAAAAATTGGGGTTTGAACAAATACTCGGTGACTCACTCTGTATAGCGCACGGTATAAACAAAATACACACACGTGCGTATATTTGTCTATATAGGTGAAACTCAGTGTTGACGACGTGTATATGTATAAATATATATACGCATGTTTAAACGAAGTTACATTAATTAAAACTAAACAATTCAAACAGGCGCACCCACACTTACACACGCATATGATGTACCTGGTGGTATAGTGCTCGTATACGGCAAAGTCTAACGATTAATGAACGTCATTTTGCAGGGTTGGCTCGCCACCGCCTCCACCCACTTCCACCCGCTAGCCACATCACGGTTGTCGAACGCAACGGCTTTCTTTACGATATCTCGCTGGGCGTCGGCATACCATCAAACCTCAGCCGAAATGCAATTCGCTTTGATATGACACGACTCCACGAGCTATCATATAATATAAGTTATAGTTAACAACCGCGAAGGTTAAAAATCGTTTATTTCTACTGTCAGGGCCTTAAATATTTCGTATTACAACATTGTGTGCGCCCAGCATCGTTATTATTTGGCATTATGGCAATCGTATGCGATTGCGTCACGTCGAGTTGACTTGGCGTGGACTCGGGCAAAGCGGACGTAAACATCGATAAGGGGATGATATGTAGAGCACGCATGTATTCTTTACAATATTTTTAATTTTTTTTCTTTAAAATCAAAACATAAAAAAATCAATAATTAAAACGTCGTACGATTAAGCATGCGGTACAACCCAATTTGGTTAACGTTTGACCGCAGTGAAAGATCTTACTGTAATGTGTAATGAATTTAACCTTTGCGATGGAAACACTGAACTAATAATTTTTTACAATGTCCGTTGCAGGTGAAGATAGGAGGGGGAGACGGTTTATCTCAGAGTTTTTTTCCTGAGTATAATATAATATAATTATGGTTCGCTATGTCCTTCGGCAGCGTTACATCTTTACAAGTTACAACTACACTTCTTATACACATTGTATTTTATAGGTATGAATATATTAAAACAGCAAACGACGCGTTTGCTATAACGTATTATTATCGCGACAATAGTGCGTGCGAGCTTTCGACAAACCATAAGACTTGCCATGGCAAGACATGGGATAAATTATTTAAAACCTGGCATAATCGTGTTATTATTATACATATTGTAATACTACCGTGTTAGTATTATACAAATTGTTTTACTATTAATGTGCAATATAGTTTAAAAAATGTAGTCTACATCCTCATCGTGATATTACAATTATCAATTTTAAATACAAAGTCAAACCGATTACTTGCTATACCAACAGCACATTTAAGAATAAACAATATTATATTATATTAGTATAGTCTTGGTGAAATTATTAACACCAACAATATATTCATAGACGGAAATAGCGGTTTGGTGTAAATAGTATACAATTTAATAAATCAACATATCAAAAAAACATAATAATAATATTAAGTCTGACAGGGTTATAGGTGTTTTTAACGCGCGAATGCTCGACGCATATTGTTCGATAAATTATGTAAAACCATCGAAACGCTATTATTGTTCTAAACGCCCGTCACAATTATAATAAATAGATTTCAGACGGGTTTCTATACACATATTGTAATATACACAACAAAAAACAACAACAATGCATACGATAATACGTTTATAGCAGGGCGTGCATGCGTTACATACATCATCGATTCAACAGAGGGCTGGAGGTGCGTACAGACAAATAATGTAATATAAAAATAAAACGCGTTGCTATTATTGTATAATAATATCGATCCGACAGAGGGAACCGACGATACAATTATTATATTATATTATAGTTCATAAATTATTTTGCGCGTTTATCATTCAACGTTCTATCTCAACGGACCCGATGTCCGATCGCGGTCCCACGGTGAGGTTTTCACCGAGTATATAGTTCGTAACGACCTTCTAACAGCAAACATAAAATAATAATATATTATATTATGGTTTTCTTTTTTTATCGTTTTCCTCTTAGATACTCGCCGTATCGCCGGTCCGAGAATTATTACACGGACAATTTATTATTTACAGGGTGATTCGCCAAACACGATCAGTGGTCATCAACATTTTTTCATCTAATAATAAAGTTGTTCTAATTCTGGATTTTTGAAATTGTTTTTATACTTGGATCATTTTTCAAAATCCTTAAAAAATGTTATAAGTCTCGTAGTAGTACAAATTAATTTTATTCAAACGATAACCACAATTTTGTACCTACTATAAATCTTTAAGCTGGTGATTTTTATTTTTTATATATTGATGCATCTAAATTGAATTTTGAACAAGTAGTTCTTAAGCTATTACGTTTTAAATAAGTACTAAAGATAATATAATAATATGGCATAGACAATATGAGCGGCATAATGATTTAAAAACCGTTTTGATTAATATAAATTTACTACAATTTTATAAATTGTCTGAGTATAATAACGAATGAGTACTAGATTAAATATTACACATAGTATATTTTATATTATATGTAAAACCATTTAACTACCATAATCCTTAATAGGTAGGCACATAAAAGTAAATTATAACACTGAAAATCAAAAATTTCTAAATCAAATTTCGATGTAACTGCATCAACATTTTCAAAAAAATCATTTTATTCATAATTTACAGTAGACAGAAATTGAGTTCTCGTTTGGAAAAAACGAAGTTTGAACCACTCAAGTAAGGACTCTCCACCAATGGAAAAAAAATAAAACTTTTTGAAAATATGGTCTTTTTGCAGTTTGTTCAAAAGTTTCAAAACTAAAAATTTTATAAATAACGCTTTATTAAAGTATAAAAGTGGTTACCGTGCTCATTGGTGGACCACTTTATATACACAATGCAGGTACACTGTACACAGAGATTTTTGTCGAGTTCGATCAGATAACAATGCATCTTCGAAAAGATGATGTATAGGCACAGTATAGGTACACATAATCATACTATAATAACATAATATTATGTATCGTGTAATTTATGAGATTTATGATCGCAATAAAGTCCTGCAAACACAAATGACATTGCCAAATCGTCAAATCGATATAATATAATAGTACTGACAACACGCAAAACGAAATTGAATGATCGCGACAGACGACGTATAATACTCAGTTTAATATGGCGTATCATCGTTATAGATAATTTATTTTCTCTTTATCATATCTATGATTATTGTCGTGCCTATACGATATTATTTTAATAATTATTGTGGACTGTCGCTAGTCGTAAGGGGTCGTCTGTAGATTATTTGGGGTTTGACTGCGGGCTATTTTACATTATCGTATGCCCAATGCACGCCGCCGCCGTATTAAAACCCGAATTCGACGAATTTGACGATGTTTTTGTTTTTGCTTTTTAGGGACGTGACCGTAGGCGGCGTAACCGCAAAAGTTTAATGTCCACAGAATATTGCAGCGAAACGTTATGCGAAAATAATTAAAACTCGGTCGGCCGCGTAATGATGCAAAATATAATATTATTATAATCCAGAAGGGTCCACTGTCGGATGGACGAAAACGAAAACCGTCATAAGGTGATTGTTTTAAAGGTAAACAATTATATTCGGGAAAAGTATATATGTTACACTTATTTGTGATCGTTGGAATAGCTTAAGTTTATTTCTTTTTTTTTTTAACAACAACGCATACATTTTTGATTTCATATTCTGAATTAGAATATTTTTTCCTGTAATTTTTATATGCAAAAATCGATTTTCAAACGAGAGGTCAATAATATTTTATAACCTATAAGTTTAGACAAGCGGAATAATCAACTGACATTTTGCTTGATACCACCACTCCGCTCATCTGAACATTACATTTAATACTTTTAAGTTGCAATACACTTACAAATAATGATTTGCTCGTTGAAAATTCTATTACTATGACGTGTTGTTGTCTTATTGAAATTGTCAGAAAAACATCGCCTATATGGCTATATTGTATTGTATATAGCCAAACGAATATGACCGACTTCTTATTCTACCAGTTGCTATGGTTGCCAAACGGCCGTAATATTTTATACACAACAGGTACAACTACTGATACTTAGGCTTATTTGCGATGGCGCCTGTTGCAGTGGTACACTGTGTATAGTAATATTTCTGTGGTTCGGATGGGGAAACGAAATCATCAACGGAATCATGTATATCATTATTTTATTATTATAAACATGAATACAAGTTTGAAACGAAAATACAACACATTATAGTACTTAGTAGTATTCAGTATAATGACTTTGCGACTTGACAGTAAATTATTACGATTTGCACATCGCCGCGCGGAGGGTAATGTTTTTGCAGGAACGTGTAATCTAAGAGTCATCGTCAGTCAGACTATGTATAACTAGGTGTAGCTACACTTTAACGGAAAAAGGGTAATAACCAAAAAGATATTTGCGTCGTTATTGCGCGTTGTTTTCTTCTTTGTTTTATTCTGCTGCAGACGTCGCCGAGAGGACTTGGCCGCCGCGTAGTTGCGGTATAGGTTTGCTGAGTCCTTTTTGTTTTCAGTCTTTCCAAATGTTTGATTTCGCCAAAACAATAAGAGATGATATTATCTTATACCGGTGGACCCCACACGCATTCGTACAAACCATACACACACACACACATAAATGTATATATATAAGGCAGGTACGAGCGGCAGGACAATAAATAATAAAACAATTTACGAGGAGACCGTAAAGTATTTCCGTATATATTTAATATCATTGCGAGAGGCGTTCTCAAAAACTCGATCTTCTTTGAATGCACAGTCAAATGCGTGCTTAAAAGACATTTATATTAATAAAATAATATAATATTCAGCTTTTTAGCTTTTGTCTTTCTCCGAACTCACGAAGCCGATGATGGCGTTATTTATTATATGGTGTCATTGCGCACCGTTTCCAACCGCGATTGTTATATTGCTATCGATTTTTGATACGACAAAAAAAACAAGAAACCGCTTTTTTTTGATTTTCAAACTTTTATAATCGTCATAATATTAATATAATACCTAGTTGTAATCATAGTAAACAGCTAAAGCATTATTATTTAATGGCGCGTTATAGTAATTATGGTTAGTTATCGCGGTTAGGTTAGGTAAACCCCATCGTTTTTTCCTTAGATACAACACTTCACGAGACGCCGTCCATAACAGTATGCATGAGGTAAAGGTATAGTACAATACGCACTACGCACGTCCCACATTGTGTACACGACGGAGCGCTCGTCCATATTATTATTTGTACGTCGCAAAACCCGCGCGCCTCAATATAATGTATGGAAAGGACAAAGTCACGGCACGATGATGATAATAATAATAATAATAATAATAATATGTATACACTATACACTATACATGTTATCCGCGACGCGAAATCCCGACCATAAAATATACCATATACGTATACGCGTATTACAAGTAACGTTTTTCCTCCTCTCCGCGGACGGTGGCGAGTCTGCGGCGTAGATGGGGTGGAAGGGGATAGGGAAAAAAGATAAATGTGCGACGTCTGCAGTATATTACGCGTATACATTATAATATATAGAGCACGCGAAACGAGTTTAATGCCACGCTGCGGCTGTGTCTCTGACGCGGAGCTATTAAAGAGAATCGGTGTATATAATATATATATGTAATATGTATACACTGCACCGCCATATAATAATATATAATATGTATAATAATAATAATAATAATGTATACTCGCGCTATCGTCGTGTAATAAAACTTCGAATAAGACTTTCCGTGTCCCGAAAGTCGCTGGTACATGACAACATACAAATATATATATATATATGTGATGTCTTTGTATAACGCGACGTATACATAACACGATTGGATATAAATTATAAGCACATAATATAACACGCGACATAATATATTTCGGGCGTCTCGATACATCGATGTATCGAAAAAACGCCTCTCGTCTAACTGCAGAGTCGTCGTAAACCGAGGAGATTTATATACTTCCAACGACAGTCGCTAGTAATATATGCATCACGTTCGTACTTACAAAGTGCAGGGGTGTGTGTGTGTATGTAAAACTTCCAAACCGAGAACGATTAATCCGGTGACGCGCTTTTCGGAGACCTCAGCGACCGACGCATAAGCGTGGTATACAACCATTTAATCTATTCTGCTGTACAACCGCGTATAGTATGCGCATAATCGGAAATTCGTTGTCATTACTTGAGCAGTTGATCTTATCAAGCTCATTATACTTATAACAGAACTAGAGCTGCTAGATTTGCTCGCAATTATTAATTCCATTAAGACAAGTTGCCAAGCCTTTACAATCAAAACGATTCATCCCATAAATAGGTACGATTCCTCTCAGTCCCCTCCTTTTTTCAACCTATGTTAATAAAAATGTACTAGATTTCTACGACTATAATGTATTTAACATAATAAAAGAAGTAACCTCGGCGGTTATTTTTATTTAAAATGTTTCAGTATTATAAAGGAGTAGATTGAGCAGCGAAGATGAAATAATCATCATCCATTTACTTTAGTTATATGCTGGTTCTTGTGTTCAATCTTTATTAAACGCTTATAAAATAATACTGATTGCGTTATTAGTTTAAAATTTTATTAATTACAACATGATTTATATTACGTTTTAAATAAAAATATTATTTTTTATTTAAAGAATGAATTCAAATACGATTCTGAGTAGAATAGCTAAATAATATTTATTTAAAATAATAATGAAAACATTTGGAATCTGTTTGCGACCAATTTGATATTGCAACAATGTATTGTTATTATTTATGTTTATCGATATTCGATATCATCGGTACAAAGTATTCTTCCACTCGGTCAAACAATTGTACAGCTACAATGCAAGACTTATAATATAATAAATTCACAGACATGTATAATATTATTATTAAGTAGATATTATATCCGTTAAAAGTTTTGTAAAAAAAAAAAAAATGGTACAATTTTAGTATGATTATGATATAATAATATAGATTATTTTGCAGTTAACGAAATAGTTCTTCTACGATTGGGACAATATTCAATATAACCATATATACATAATAATATATATTATAATATAATTTAGTATTGCTTAATGTCACACCCTTCAAAGCTATTTACGTAACACTTTCGATGGAAACACGAAACAACATATTATAACGGTTCATCATTAATATAAACTAAAAACGTATACAAATACATTGTTTTAGTTTATCCCGTTGATGTATATGGTATCGCACGCTGTAGGTAGCGCGTTTTAAATTACATAATATTCTAATATTTCCTAAACATAGTTATAAACCAAATAGTTACTGCAAAGCTCGTCTATATATATATATAATATTATAATATACATATATATATACCTACATATATACCTACCTACGTTGCAACGCTTTGATCATTGTAATTGGAAACTTAGGTAATTACGAAATAGACGACGTTGATTAATAATAATATGTATAGGTAGGTATATATAAATGACTGAAAATCGACTGCTGCAGTAAGTTTGCGTATGTAAATATAAAACGTAATAGGTACGGCGGGCGTCTGCAGTGTAAAGGCCTCCACCGCCGTTCGAGAATCGAGACTGATGTGCCCTGAGTTTGTACATTTACGCCACGTCTAAAATATATTAAATATCGATCTTTAGCTAGTAATCTTATATAACGATTCGCCGTTCGATGTATGATATTTATATATAGGTCAGGTTAGGTTATAATATATATATATATATACGTACATATATACCTACCTACGTTGCAACGCTTTGATCATTGTAATTGGAAACTTAGGTAATTACGAAATAGACGACGTTGATTAATAATAATATGTATAGGTAGGTATATATAAATGACTGAAAATCGACTGCTGCAGTAAGTTTGCGTATGTAAATATAAAACGTAATAGGTACGGCGGGCGTCTGCAGTGTAAAGGCCTCCACCGCCGTTCGAGAATCGAGACTGATGTGCCCCGAGTTTGTACATTTACGCCACGTCTAAAATATATTAAATATCGATCTTTAGCTAGTAATCTTATATAACGATTCGCCGTTCGATGTATGATATTTATATATAGGTCAGGTTAGGTTATAAATATATATATAGTAGCGCGATTTGAATAAATGTTCGAGCGTCGGATGTCGGTGAATAGGAATAATTATATTTCCTTTTTCGTTCACAGTACACAAGGCGTGGCGGGGGCGTATATTATTCGCTTTAAAATACGCACGATATTTTAAAACTCGTCGAAAACGTGCGATTGTCAGTTGTAGTCGTCGTCGCCTCCGATCGGGGAAACAATAACAAAAACTGCACGACCCGACGATAGGAGACGGCGAGCTCCGATATTGTTCGATTTCATGTCCCTCAGAAAAGGGAAAGGACGATGTCGCTTCCTGAATGTATAATATTATTATACACAACACGATTAGTATAGTTTATCCCGCCGCGATCGCTACTGCAGAAGCGCGTTTCGACGACTAATGGAATATGAAGCAATCAAAGTAATTATTATACGGACATCGTTCGAGTGATTTATATCTCTGGATTTATATTCCGATGGACATAATTCGTCTTCTTCTGCGCCTCCAAATGCTTTCTGTTCTCGAAAAGAAAATACCGTTTATTTATACGTGTCATCGCGTTTCATCCGCGACAGGCCATTCAATAATATTTTAAACAGTTGGTGAATATAGGACCGAGTAATAAAACAGATCATGGGTGTAGTAATGCAGCCATTGAAGTGATAATTTAAAGAATAATTTATTAGTAAAATGTAAAAACTTATGTCTGCAGACATATGGAGCATGACGTAATGTTGTGTATGGCTGCGAAACCTAGACGAGTAGACGACACCATAGTCGAGTGAAAGATACAAGAGGCGTTTGAAATCTGACGTTACAAAATAGCATGTTAAGAACAATCTGTATAGAGAGAATAACAAATGAAGAAGTTTTGAATAAAATATCGGCGAGAAGAACACTGTATTAAGGAGAAGTTAGATAAATAGACGAAATGAGTGGCTTGGCAGTACAATCAGACGTGAATGATTGTGAAAATGTATTATATAGAAGTGAAGAACCACACATAAAAACCTAGGCTTGAGTAGTATATAAGACAGATCACCGAAAGATCGAAGGTGACAGGAGCGTCTCGTATTTACAACTGAAAAGAAAAGCGGAGGACAGAAACGAATGGGAAGAACCAGCAAACCGTTCTGAGGATTGATAACAAAAATGTAATAATCAACCTGACTTTGTAATGGCAACTATATGACGATATATAGAGATATTGTATGCAATCGATTGGAGTGAGAATAAACACAAAGCAATGTGTATACATGTTTAGTTAGGTTGGCACTTCAATAAGTTATTAAAACGTTCCACCAAACCTGACACGGATTTGTATTGAACAATAATTTCCCGTGACCAAAAATGAAAAAGTGTAATGACTTTTTTAAAATTGACCATCGCATGTCTACAACGACACCAGCCATTTATTGCACAAGTATTTTAGTCTGTTGGAATGTCACTTAAAAAGTGTAGCCAACGTTCAGTATAGTGTGATGGAAACGCGCACCCAAACCTTACCGATAGCAAAAAGTGTTTAACGTGCACACATTGTTATACGTGAGATTAAACCAATCCATATAAAAAAAAAATCGTAAAATATATTATAAAATATCGTCGATGACACGCGGTCGATATATTTTATATTAAATGAGGTTATAAATCTTTCCGGAAAAAACGTCGGGATAACCGGAACGATTGACAAAACTTTGACGTCGACGACGTGTGAACGTATGGGTGGGGTGAAGAATAGGGTGGACGCGTGGGTGAGAAGAGAAATTCGTTAAGTGCGTTTCGGAAGCGTCGCGTGATATTCAATACTGCCGTTTGTAATTCGATATAATAATACGCACAAACACATAATATAATACGAGAGCGGCGGCGAAGACGAACGGTAGAAATAGGCACCAAATATAATATAATATTATATTATATATTATATATCGGAGCCACGCAACGCTGTCGCCGGATAGCTCTCGCCGATGAGTCGTCTCGAGAGATGAGTGGCGCGTATATAACAGAGTAGGCGACGCTAATTGCACTGCTCGTTTTCCGACGAAAGGCTTCTTTTTCCAAGAGGGTTGGGAGGGGGTGAGTGCTGGGTGACACGTGACGAGGTACACGTCGACACGCGGAAATATAATATAGCGTATATATGAATGTCGAGAGACGAAGAGAGTGGAAGCGAAACAGGCAGAGAGACACAGAGGAAAGGACCGTAACCGAAGCTAGTTAGTGTATTAAATATATATTAAGTGAGAGCGAACCTTTACGTATATTGTACACTGTACACTCGTTGCAGTTAACAAGACATCGTCGTCGTCGTGTCGTGAAATTCCTTGCAAGAACACCGTTTGTTTGTACACCGATGAATCGCGTGCGCGTTTGATTTGTATTTATTTTCGACGAACGTGCCGCCTCATAGGTGAGAGCACTTCATTATAGTTTTTCGCTCGTGACTCGCGCGTGACGAGGTGATTTTTTACGTCAATTTAAGGGCCGCTCGAGTCGTATACGCCTTGTGTGCATGTCGGTCGATTGTCGCGGTCCATAATTTGTGGTAAGACGTGTTTATGCGAATAGAAAACGTTTACGAATGAAGAAATCCCGTCTCTTAGTATTTGAACGAAAAAATAGCGATGCCTTAATAAATTATAAAACACAAAATGTACACGATACGCATTATAAGAGTCCTAAACGAATTTTTTATTATTTTTTTTTTTATCAAAATTGTAGTGTTATAGTTATTATACTATACAGAATATCCCGAAAGAATACTTTACGAGGTATACAAGGGTTCTAATGCGGAGAGAGGTGAAGTAGATTGGCTACACCTGCTGGCAAACCGGTGCTACAGCCGGTACAAGATAATTTGCCATTATTTTATCTTTCCAGTCAAACAGAATTTTAAAAATATGATGAAAGTATCTGTATAATATGTTTTTCCAGTAAAGGGACCATTTTGGTGATTGTAAATTCATGGCTGCGCAGCTGTTTGCCAGTAAATGTAACGGATTTTTGATTTCTGAGCTAGTTGTCTCTTATGTGGTTATTCTCCTATTATACTCTATTTTTTTTTACCAGCTTTGCATTATTTAATATGTACTTTAAATAAAAAAAATAATATTTTGTCTAAAAAATTAGTATCCAACCATAACGATGAGGCAAAAAAATAAACTAACGTTCACCGATGTAGCCATATTAGCTACGGCCATTTAAATTCAAACGACATGACAAATTGCACTAATCCAAACTATAAACGACGCCATTTGTATCTAAGGGTTGTAGCGTCATCGCACCCGACGCGTGGTCGAGATTTACGACCGATCGGGTATCGTGGGCAGCACTACCATTTTCGGTAATAATATATCATACAAAGTTAAGAAAAATGATACTGGCTTGTTATATGATAATGGGTAAAAACTAAAAATATCCAGATTTATATAATATGCAAGAGTTGCCGAGTAGGAAAAAAAGGCGATACTATGGATTGATCGATTGGTGTATCTATATATATAAACAAATATATAAAAACGCAATTCAATCAGTACAGCTGTAATACTAATTAAATTCGAAAAACTTAACTAAAACCAACAGACATCGTATATAAACGTAAAATAAAGTCGTTAATCGATGAAAGTTTATTCGACTTTTTTTTCAAAGAAATTTAACATAGATATGCTGAAAAATAAAATGGTTATAATAAAAATAATAAAAAGGTATAGGCAATAAAAATTCTATGGTTTGCGGCTTGTGGTAAAAATACTTAAAGCAAAATATTCAAATGAAAATAATTATAATAATAATCGATCAATGTAAAGTTATTGATACAATTGCATGATATGAAACCAGCTAAATATATAATATTAATGAATTATAATTTCTTTTTTCAACTAAATGTCCATTGATATACCTAATATTGTAAACAATAATTGTATTTTCACTGAAAGAGTAAAAATATAAAAATGCAATTTCATCGCAAAAATATAATGATAATAATGAAAGAAAGTTAATTTTAAATATCATAGCATAAAATTGCAAATTAGTTCCAGGCGACGGGGGAGGTAAAAAAACTAAAATACATCGGGTAATACGCGCTCGTGTTTATATATCGTATGTTGAGCTCACAATTTTTTCGATAAAGAAAATATAATCCCCGCCGAAATGAAAAAAAAAAAAATAAATTATAACGCAGCGATAATTAAAGCTTGCGTGTACCCCGGCTTGATGGGGGGTGCAGCTGGATACAAGACCTACCAATATATACCGTTATGTAGTTATATAACGCCACACGCAGTTCTTATTAATCGAAACACGCTAGCTGCGCTGGCCGGACATGCGCACTGGATTTTTAATCGGTCGTTACCGGGCCAAACGATTAAAAAACAAATAGTAACAGTAATAATCGTAAAGATAAAAACGAAAATAAATATAATGTACACGATTGGCGCAATGTAGTTTTCAATTAATCTTTTGGCCGCCGAACAGATGATTTCTATGAAGTATATTTACCTATAGTGACCAGTGACCACGCATAAACACGTGGCATGCACCGCACATTTTATCTTATATTTTAATAAAATTTATTTATGATTTATCATAGATATGATATACAATGATAATGCCACGGCAATAACATTTGACAATATTATATCGTATTGTTTACCGACGTCCGTTTGAACTCTAAAGTCTAAATCTTACGTTTGTACGATATAATAAATAGGTAGGCACGTAGTATTTTATAATAAACATAATATGATAATATGATTAGTATACACTTGGTTAAATCAGCAGCTGAATTCAATACAAAAGGAAAAACAAACCTGACCTCGATATCTTAAAATATAACGCATACTTTAAACTATAAACCCTTGTATCGACCGAGTGATGGACCAATCACGCTCACTCTCATTTTATTATCATATAGTAATTCATTTACTCGAATTCTGATTCTTACTAGAAGACCATATTTTCAAAAACTTAGATTTGTATATCATAAAGGAGGGTATTGTATGCATCTGAATCGAAATTTAAGCAAATAGTTTCCTAGTTGATAAACTTTATATGTACGTAGGTACCTACTGAAGATATGTATTAAAGTTAACATACAATTAAGTCAATGTGCTTATTATACTGGGACAATTTTAGCAATTTAAATTAATTAGGTACTAAAATTTTCGAATCCCTAAAACCCCTATATCTTTAAACCTATTACCATTGATTATTATACTCTGTACATTAAGTTTAACTATTCAAAAGCAACTTATTCAAATTTCGATTTGAATACACCAACAAAAAAATATAATATAATCTCCTTACCAATATTGGTACAATAAAATATGGGGGGAGGGCGACCCACATTTGAAAAATAATAATTTTTATCAAAACGTGAAACAATTTAAACATTTTAAATCGTATGAAAAAACTTAGCATTTGAAAATATGATCTAATTAAAAGTTCCAATAAATTCATTGTTTGAAGAAAAAATGGTGGTAAAGCGTTCTCGTTACTTGAATTACTCTGTATATAAAATGCATCTAGGTAGCACGATATATACATCATTATTCAGCGAATCAGGACTGTTTGACGTACGCAGCTCTTACAGTTTAAGAAAATGGCGTGTTCTTTGGTATGCGTGTGATCGATATGCGAAAACAATTAAAACTGGCACTCGAACAATACTTTAATTTAGTTTAACAGACACTATTTACACTACGGATTGATTTAAAATAACTACAAAATACTGATTTATTTGGAAAAAAATAAAGGTTAAATAACAAAAATATACACATACACACACACACGATATTTTGGGCAAATGTAAAATTGATATTGTAAACAAAGAATGGACGAAATCCGATAATACAAATAATACAGCAGCTGTATAGCTTAGATAGGTGTTACGTGTATACAACACATTTTGGTCACAAGAGCGAAACAAATTTAATTCGTTAAGCAACGTCTATGTATAGGCTAATGTACCTACGTATTATTATTATTATTATTATAATATTATAGTCGGAAGTTCGGAAAATGTGTTAAACCTTTTCGTATTCTAAAACGGTTTTATCAGAAATTACGTGCTTTAAATTCCTGTCGTGCAGGGCCGAGCTATTCGGGAAACGAAAAGATATTTATCTCGGAATAATGAATACTGGTTGTACGGGTACGGAGTGGAGAGCTGGGACGAGATAGGGTCGTCCGGCGTATACTATTATCATTATCGTTGCCGACTTTACCTTAAATTATTATTTTTTTTACATTTTACCCGTTTACGCGTACCGCGCGGGTGTTAAATCCCAATGCATAATACATTACTTTTTTATAGTCCCGTAAACAAATTTCGAACACCGCAACACAGAGGTTCAATTTAAAAAGAAAAAACTCCCGTTCGATATACGGAAAACAGGTATTATGTTATAAATTGCACGTACACCTATTGCACTATTACGTGGACTGCAACACATCACACGTCTCGTTTGCGAAATATTGATTTCCTGGTTAGGTATGAGTGAGGGAAAAATCTCGCGTCCGAATTAATCGAATTTGCTGGTAATTTTCTAGAACAAAAAGGCTTGTTGGAAAAAAAAATCATATATTTCGGTGTGTCGAAGGGATAACAAATAATAATACCCAACGTTTAATAATACGACGAGTAACGAGCGACTTCAACGCATTCGTATTAAATTTGTTTTATAATTATTACGATTTGTATTCACCTAAGTGTGCACCATCTTTATGCAGCACGCTTTTTTAGTTTTGAGTAGTTGAACTTTATGAGGGCAATAATTATTACCTATAGTCAATATCACATACATTTTAAAACTATATATAAACAATTATTAGAACTATTAACCACAGTACACACATATCACAAACTCAAAAACTACTGTAGTTCAAATTTTGATTAATATAATAAATCAATAGAGAAAAAAAGTCATCTGTGTAAAAATTACCGGATAAAAATCATGGTAAAAAATATTATGTTTCTCATTACGTTTCTTAAATGGCATTAGAAAATTTAATTATTTTAAAATATGTTTTCCAGTTATATTTGCAAATTCCTAAAACCCGAGTCTGAATAATATCTTTATATAATAATATTATTATACAATAATATCCGGGTGCTTTAAAGTAAATTATGGGGTGAAGCAAGCCAGGTGAATCGTTCTGTATATAATATTATATATGGGAATCGCAGTGTTTTTCATGATTTTTTTTTTCACGACAAACACGACGACGATTCATTCCGTATAATATGGAATAGATGAGCGTGCTTATGTTACGTAGAAAATATAAATGCATTTTCATCATCCATTCGTATTATTATTATTGTTGTTGTTGTTGTTGACAAAAGAAGAGAATAAAAGTATTTGCAACAGTTTATGCGTCGTACATTCAATATTGCGTGGTAGGTACCAATAGCTGCTTTTACCGTCGTACGTATGCGCCTTTACCTGCTTTTTTTATAATGTACTTAGCTATTTGAATACTAAATTAAGATTATTAATGATTCTATGAGTTTAAAATATTTACGTAAATTAGACGTATTATAAATTTCGTGTCATCTCAGATTTTGAATCACGTGAATGAAAATACATTTCAAGTTTATAAACTGGTTTACAGATGAGTTTGGAAACTAATAAACAATTTGGCTCTTCTATACAAAAATAACTATCAAAAATATTGATAAAAAAAAAACGGTATAAAATATTTAAAAAAATTTAATATGGTAAAAAAAAGGTAGTGTCTAGGAAACAAACACCAATTCATTCAATAAAGATACACATCGCATTAATTACAATTTTGCACTTTCGAAATTCCGAAATAAATAAACCGACGGAATTCGAATAGTCTGTCGAGTCCGTGTAATAATCAATTTATCATAAACGTACGTCGACAGCTGAACGTTTGAAAATTATATTTGATTAAATGTAACGCGGCGTTCCGAATAGTCAATTTAACACCACAATTAGAGCTCTCAAGGAAATAATAATAAATGGGATTGCAAACGGACAATTATTTCAACCAAAGTGTACCAATATTTTGTCAATCATAGCGATGGAGCTGATAACGCGATAAGACTTTTAAGAACTGATTTGAATTCATTAATATGTCCACTTGAAATCGACCAGGAAACTTTTTTAAATTGTTTTCCTAAACTCATATACATTTTGTTTGAGTATTTTAAATTTGCAAAATTTGAAATGTTGATTATTTGAAAATTAAATTAAGTACCCAAAAATGTGACCTTATCACAAGTAGACATAATATAACGAATTCAAATCAATTTCCAGGTCCGTTGGTAGGATTGACAAAAATACATGTAAATAAGCATATTAAATTGTTTACCGTTCACACGCGCAACTGGGTGGCTGTGACTTGTACGTGCGCTTCGCTATTTTATTTACCCACAGTTACAGACACACACTGCACTAATGATCACTTACAACGCACACATTATGCATACATAAAATTTAGAAATGGCATATTTTTAACTCCTTAAAAACTTTTGGTTTGCAATCCCCTTAACAATGTACTGTATTTTCTCGATGTTAAAAAAAAACCACTTGATATAATATTACCGTATAAGTGCACCGCTGATAGGTTTAGACTCGCGCGATATGGGATGTTAGTGGGGCACAATGGGCCAAATCCCGGGATGACAAAATATCAAAATAAAACTAATTTAAGCAATACTGAACACGGCCTCGGGCCTGTAACGTAAGTAATGCAGTGTCTGTGTTTAATTCAACGTAAAGTTTAAAACAAGGCATGCGTTATTGTCTCCACGTATCACAAAAATAGCCTCTGTGATTTTTGATGAAACAGAACCAAATTTACGTTGTCAGCTTTAATATCAGGGTGAATTGACCTGTTATCAATCTCAAACGTAAGAACATCATCTGTGTTCGGTCGAGTTGTTGCGGTATTTCATTTTTATATGAGTCAGGGAATATTTTTAAACTGTAACATTTTTTTAAACCTCAAAAAAAGCATACAAATTAAAATATCGTAAAAACTGCTAGCATTAAAATTTTTAAACAAAGATAACGTTTCTTACATTTAGGTTTGATAGTAAGTAAATTCACTAAAATAATATTAAGGTCAGCAGCCCAAAATTGGATTTACCAAACGCAAATTCGGTACGTTGTATCTACGTCTGTAAGACGAAGACGTGTGAGGTGTGAGAGGCATAAGAGTGTCCCATTGAGCGCGCCGGTACAAAACTAACAGCGGTGCAGGTCGACGATAGGTGATCTAATGTCACAAACACTTCCGTTGACGAAAATTCTATTACGCTAAAAATCGATAGAATAGCACAAACGAAATGTATATAAAAGTGTAAATCATACGATGCCAAAAAATCGTTTATTTCCCAATCCAAAAAGAACCGGACAACTAAAACGACAATTTTGACTACTCGGTAATAAGAAAAAAAATCCATTATCGTTTACTCGCATATATATGTATTATGTATATACTGTAAACGGATCGATGCATATACACGCATTACAGTACACACACACACACACACACACACACACATACATACATAACGATAGATATAAATGTTGGTGTATTGAGCTGTATATTATATATAAATAGATAACTTCTCTTTTTATATTTTGTCTCCCTATCAAGTTTTCGACACAGATACATATAACATAATATAAAACTGTGATTGTTACTCTTTGAAATCGAGAAAAATAAAACCGAACGCCGCCGAATGTCCTACGCGTCCGCAGCAGAATCCGGAATAAACACCATCAAAGTCGTTTTTCTCTACAGTCTCGGCAATACATAAACGACTATACGAGTTTCCGCCCATCGTACCCTAAGGGCGTTATAATTATCATACGCATATAACTATAACGACGGCGGTGACTATAATACGACTTCCGAGTAGGACAATCGCTCTCTGACCCGATCGCCGCTGCCGCCGGGCACTGCAGCCCTCCGGAGCCATACATCGGACCCATTAAAACCAGCTCGTTCACGTGTCGCCGATTTATGCGTCCCGTCCTCCGATATTATTGCTCGTATATTGTACGTACATTATATCGCGCCATACACAGCACACGTCGGTGGTAAAATATATTCAAAAAATATGAAATAAACTAAAAATGCCTAAAACTGGTGCGGATATATATAGTTAACACGTTATTGCGAGTAGTGTTGTGCAAAGGTACATTTTTAAAGTTCTAGATAAAGATAAGATATAAATATATAATATTAGTAAAATTATCTATAAACAGTTTCAATAAAAATATATACACTACAATTTAACACCGAGATTTTAATATAATGATCAATATCTAAAAATAAAATAATCTTTATTTTAAAAATTATGTTTTCCAGTACACTCTGAGATTCATGAAAATATTTACGAAAAATATTATTTACTTCAGCAACATGCGTATATAACCTGCAGGCGGCCAATTAAACGTTACACTCACTTTTATGCAGTAATATCTTGAATTTGTGCGTATATATCGCGTTGATTTATGTAGTTTGTTAATAAACCTGAAGTTGACACTTTTCATTCTTAGGTCAATAATATATTTTATAATTTATGAACAATAATATTATAATAATTAAATGGCCGATGTTTAATATTGATACATTTGAAGAGGCGTTACATACACTACCTATTAAGTATGTGCCTTTTATTACAAACAATATTTTACAGAATGTTTAAAATGGAGACTATGAAAACATTTAAATACCTAACTACCTACCGTTTTGAGTTGATTTTTATTTTGAATTGATGCTTAGAAAAAATAAATAATACTCAGAGTTATAAACGCAGCTGTTGGCGTTTAGTCGGGACGACGGTTTTCGAAAATATCGATTTGAAAAAACATTATGGACACCCTATACAGGGATCATAATAGGTAATTCGTATGAAGAGTCACGCTCTGCAGTCGTTCATGAGGATTTTTCCTATTTCGACAATCGTAGGTAAGAATTGACTACGTGATAATTCCGAGAATTCTCGACGTACCTTAGAAATTTGATTCCCTTTTGTCGTACAAATACACAAACTATATTAGTAAAGTCTTAGCATTTTTAACCACATTCTAATGTTTTGCCTGGTGCAATATAAAGTTTTTCGGATCCGTACACATGGATCATAATTAATTCCTCTTTATCAGACACCCTTGAAATACGTGATCGACTTGGGTTTAAATTATTTAAAAGGCTGCGTACGAAATTTGATAACTAAAAAAAAACTTGAGTAAACTTTTTATCCAACTTCCCCGTAGTTAGTAGGCTGATATTCGAGAATCAAATGTATACCATAATATATAAACTGGAAATCTATTTATAAGTCACCTAAATAAACTCGGTAGTCAATTAATAAACAATTAATAAATACCTACACACAGTAAGTCTTGGAAATCAATTTACCCACACCCATTTAAAAATGTTTACGAGAATTGTGACCTTACCCCATGTATATTATGTAATATTTTTCACAGATAGGTGTGTCTAACTCTGTTTATTAATTAATGTATATTATATTTTAAATATTGAATATAAATTATGTAACTATACATTTGTATTTATATGTTGATGACTATATATAATTGGGGGCGTGTGAGCGGCCGTTCCTTAAATTTTTCAACCAACATTATGGAGCACCTGAGGCTTGGGCCCTCTAAAAGAACAATAATTTGAACTAGTTGTGCCTATGGTATAATTTTTGGTGTACGATTCGTCGTCACCGTCATAAATACAGTAATATATTATTATAAAACTGAGTATCGCGTCAACGGAATTCTCATTAGTCATCACAAATAATCATATAAAATAAAAACCATATATTAAACTAAACGCGAACCGTGTACCTATATAAAATAAAATACGGACATACGGGAACATTACGCCTGCACCGTCTATAATATTATACTAATTATCGTTTGTCGTACACATATTTATGATGATGACGGCGACAAACATATATGAGGTATTTGGTAATATACACGAGTGAGTACCTATAATATGTATTGGTATATATCGGTCGAACGGCAGAGTGCCTCGGGTCATTTTTTGTGTACAGTAACGGCCCCTGTTGAACCAATGTGCCATAGCGGCGATTCACTTTGAACCAACCGGACGACCTTTGGGACCTTTGACTTCACGAATCCGCGTCGGCACGCATTTCAATGTATATACCTACGGGGTGACGAGATAGATTTTTAATAACATTGCACAACTGTATAATATTATATTCAAATCGTATGGTACAAAAAAAAAAACAAGAAACGAATTTATACATCCTTGCAACGACTGGGATTAACATTACGAAAGTATTATGTATCAACGATATATAAATCAATTTTAAAAAGCTACCACTCATCGACAGGCGGACGAAAAAAACACCAAGAATTCAAAATGACGAAGGTATACAACCGAATAATATACTATAACCGCGGTTGTGGTAAGTACCTAAACCTATATTATACAGTGTGAAATCGCTAATTGAGAACACTCAATATCTTTGAGTAGGGCAATGCAATTTGAATTCTGTTTTCTATTTGGTTGTTATGACATAACAAAACACTTTTTGATAGCCTATGTTTTTTTTTTTAACTTAATTAGACTTGCGCATGCGCAATACAACTTTTTTCTTTAAATGACAACCACCTATTTTAACTACTAATTTTTTTTGCCTAAATTTTTAATGCATTTTGGTAGTTAAACCAACTATCTAAGTCCAAAATTGACCAAGTTACAGCCAATCAAAATACGCGCAATTTTCAGTTTTTTCATTGTAATTCTGAAAATAATTGTTCTAAAATTGTTTTAAGTTATTCATAGTTCACGAATTAAAGTGAAAATTATAATACCGAACGTTTAAATATCGTCTAAATTAAAATTCATGAAAATGTTAACCCTAAAAAATTTTAGAACAATTATTTTCAGAATTACAATGAAAAAAACTGAAAATTGCGCGAAAATGTCATAACAACCAAATAGAAAACAGAATTCAAATTGCATTGCCCTACTCAAAGATATTGAGTGTTCTCAATTAGCGATTACACACTATATATTGTATTATATCGCGTATCACCACGGTCAATCGGCATATAATAATAATAATAATATAATATAATAAAGGTACCTACGTGCGTATTCTGTTCTTGGGATTTAAATGGACGGCCCGGTAGACCAAACTCGCATAAATAGATGTACTATAGACATCATTCACGTACGTGGGAACACGGATAGTAAATAAATAAATTAATAAATAAATACGATTTGTGAGGAACACGAGACGGAATATCGAATTAACACGTCCGCCGGCTATTTTAATTGCATTAAACGCGACGACGACAACAGCCGGCGCACTAGTTCAAATTTATATTATGGATATTATAGAGACTGCAGACAGCGCTACGAGCCCACCGGCCACCGGTATTTTTCATTTTTTTTATTATTATTACCTATTTTATTAAATAAAATTCGAGCTTCGGTCGACCGAAAAAATTGATGAAAAGTATTTATTTTTTATTTCATTTATAGACGTCCTGCAGACAAAAGGACTTCGTCGGTCCGTTCGAACAACAATTCCACAAACGCTAAATGTTATATATATATATATGTTCTTGACTCTTGTCGGCACGTACGACTCTTTTCGTGAAGGAGAAGTAAAGAAGAAAAATAACGTCAGCAAATACTTCTGAATCGTATTACTATACACTATACGACGGAGGGATGAACAAAAAAAAAAAAGAAAATAATAACAATAGTAATAAATACACGACGAACACTTTTACACACTCGCGAGCTCATATTCGAGTATACCGATCGGCCGACGGATAACCGCTTTCTGGGACGACGGGTGGAGTGTAAATAGTATATAATATATTGTGTGCACATAATATTATTATACCTATGCCTTACTCGACAAAGGGTCGAGAGGCCACTAAACGATCGTTGAATTTATTTTCAGGCTATGCCGATGCTACGGGTTTCACGGAGACGTTGCATAATATACTGTACAAATACCTAGCACGCATAATTATCGAAGGTGGGTTTATCCTGCGAATGAGATATTACATCTCCACGGATATAATGTCCCTACCTACTTAATTCCAGCAAGCTGAACGAGTTAAGACACTTTTTTTCAAACGGATAGCATTATTCGTATCAATATAAAAGTGTATAAAGTGTTGGAAAATTCAGATGTCATCATGCTTAACTTTATTGATGTTCGTATCTATTTGAATTACAAATTCACAATAATTTACGCATATTATCAAAATTGTATATAATATACTTAACCAGGTAGTATAAAAATTTAATTATTGGACACAACTTGTGTGCTGCAAGCAGAACATTTTCAATGCTAAGCGATGACTGCACAGTGGGTTATCGTTGATAAACCTTCTGCAGCACACGCAGAGGAGGTTGATTCTACCGGAACGATTTTTCGACCGTCGACATTTTTAACACAATATGCGATTAGAAGAATATTTATAAATTATACCAACTATACGCTGTATTTAACTGTTATTATATTCTGAGCGAAGCGATGCATGTTTTGATTTTACTATGATGTGTGTGTTTTTTTGTTTTCGAGAAAATTGATTTTGGTTTTTGGTGCAAACAAATGACCATAGGTACATATTAGCATTTTCTATACACCATAACATTTTCCAAATATTTTGACTTATTTTGAGCTGTTTACGGACATTTTCAGTTTCCATTTTTTTTAGTTTTTTTTGTATAAATATCAATAAAATCTTATTAGTTGGTTAAAAAATCTTGAAAATGTAATAGAAGGCTCCAGGGTTATTTTCTCAAAGGCAGATGAAAAAAATTAAAATCCATAGTAAGAATTTTTTTTATAAGCATTTAAAGTTCAATTATTGACAAAATACGTAAAAAATCACGAACATTTGCAAATTATTTTGAGTTAAAAATTCATAAAAAATTATCTTTGTTATCTAAGAATTAAAAATGTAATACAAGATTCCTCATAAGTTTGTCTACCTTTATCAAACAAAAAATGTCTTCCAGAAGGCCAAATTAAATTTTTATGAGCGTTTGAAATTCATATTTTTACAACATTTGATATTCACTCGATTTCTCATGTAACAATTTTCTTATTTTATTGTAATTAAAAAACGAATGACTGTAGATACTTAATTCTACTGAATGTTTATATTAGCATTTTCTATACACAATACAATTTATAAAATAATTTGACTCTTTTTGAGCTATTTACGGATATTGTCAGTTTTCAATTTTTTTAGTTTTTTTTTCTATAAATATCAATAAAATTTTATTTGTTGGATAAAAAAGCGTGAAAATTGAATGCAAGGCTCCTGATATATTGTTACAATAACAGTTAAAAAATATTAAAAATACATAGGCACAGTTTTTTTTTATAAACATTTAAAGTTAAAATGTTGACAAAATTTATCAAATTTAAAGTTTAATAATTATTTTGTAGTTAAAAATGTATAAAATGTTCAACTTTTATAGCTAAGGATAGACAATTTAAATCAAGGCTCCACGTAAATAGGTTACATATAAATTACTTTATTTACAATAATATATCAAATATACTTAGTAATATCATAGGCTGACTGACCGTTTTCGCTCAGAATCGTTTTTCTTATACAATTATATTGTATCATTGAATTCAAATTTAACACCACCCACTTGTAACTTACTGTACAGCAGAGCAACATCCACTTACCCACCTTTTTTTATTAATTTTCCTCTTTTTAAAAAAATTGAATTGTTAGCTCATTTAAAAAATAATAAGGACTATATTTACAAATGTACATGATAGTCCTTGATAAAAAATTCTAAATTCTAATATAGGTTTAAAAGATTTATGAATGCTATGAAAATTTGAAAAACTATATCTAGCAATAATTTATTATTAATCAATATAAATGTATTTGTAAAAATTGTCAACGTCCTGTCCAACTGTCTAATTATAAGTCCAAGACTAATACACCTAGACTTTTATAATTCATAAATTAAGGACTACTATTCATATTAGTGATTAAAGTTTAATAACTCAGAAACTGATCGTACACTGTACATTCGTAACTACGAATTTCGATTTAAATGCGCTAAAATTTTTTTTATTTCATTTATCTAAGCGAAATTATTATTTATGAAAATATATGAGATGAAAATTGGGATAAAAATAGTATAGGATTGGTTTTTTTTTATAATAATATGTAGGTATCTCACTTTGACAACCGTATATTGGTTTTTATCGCGTTTAATTGAATTTCCATAAATGTGTATACAAAATAATAATATATTTAATACACGATTACACCGGACGTATAATCATAAATCGAGACTGTAAATCCTATATAATATACTATCGTACCGTAAACCAGAAAATAAACATTGCATTTATACGAGAGCCCATGGTGTATATTGTGTTTCGTTTCAATTAAAACCCTTCCCACGCAATATAAAACAACGCAGGAGTAGGGGCGGTTTTTATTTTCAATTTATTCGCAGTCTGTTACAACAATAATATCCACATTGGACAGTCCACGGCACGTAACTTATGCTTTTTTTTATAATATATATTTTAATGTTTGGTAATTTTTTACACGTAATTTTGAAAAATGCGAAGAAAGTGGTCGTTGGTATAAATGTGACATATTATATTATAAATTATAATACATACCAGTTTTGCAGTGACACGTGGGCTAGCTATCCGTTCATATTAATATATTAAAGTGTTGTGGTTCGGACTTTCGGAGGAATAGAAGAATATAATATAATATTATTTACTAACAAGTAACGTTTTAAGGGAGGGATTTTAGATGCTGCGATATATTATAGCAAACGAAGAACTGCGTATCGGTTTCGTTTTAGGCGTCCCTGGGGATTACCGCAGATGCCCGTAATGGTTAATATTCGCTGGGTCGAGCATAAAAGAGGATTTCGGTGATTGTGTTCGGTTTGCTATTTATGCTAAGTCCTCTAGACAAATTATTTCAGATTCGTCTGAATACACTTTGCTTGTAAATTATAACGTATATTATTATATAACCATAACATAATTAAATAATATCTTAACATGTGTTTACGAAGTCCTCGCAATATAATATGTACTATGTATGCTATACAAATGTAATTATATAAATATGACCAACAATTATATTGCCTGAAAAAAATTAATGATATCATTTTATTATATTTCTTCCCTGAGCCGTTTAGGAAAATAAATGTTTAACCGTCACTAACGAGTGACGTCTGATCGGTTGACTACCACTACCCATATTGTAGGTAAACCGAATCGATTCATACTACCCACGCCCAATAAATCACATAATACTGAATTTTCGATGATAATTAAATGCAAATACGCATAATTATTATTATTATTGTTATATATAAACACAATCTCACGCTTCAGCAGTTTTCAAAACTCTCCTAAATTCATTAATCGTATATTTTATGTCGATGAGTAGAAAAAACCATGTGAATTGGGTAGAACATATGATTTTCTCGTGTAGGTACGAAATATAATAATTAGAGAGGAATAAATAAATGCAACGTGTACAAATTACACCAATTAACTTTATTCTCGCCACGGGAAATAAAAAAAAGCCGAGCAGTCTTTTAATTAAAAAATACCTAATATAATATATATCTGACAATTATAAAACGACCGCAATAGTTGAATTATTAATTTTAAATTTTAAAATATATAAACATAAAACACAATTATAATTGTCGGACATCTGGACTAGACCCTTTTGTAAATAATTATATTGGCAATTGTAGTTCTTACGTTTTATTACAGATAATATATTATCAGCGTATAAAAAACGATGTAGTTATATTATGTTTATGATAGAGGCTGGGTATTGTAATCCGAAACGTTATTAATAGTCACCGCAAAATAATAAATTCATTTTTTTTTTGTTTTTTAAACCATCCAAATTGCGATTAAGTCAGGCAGCAGGCTGTGAATGCATCCGAAATATTACAGGATAATCCACTTTGAGCACAAGAAAATAATAAAATACCTATCTAACTATTTTCAAAAATTCTAATGCAATTTTCCACGTCTACCAGAACATGCTAATAGAACACTGATTACCGAATTCCGATTGAAAACGTTTTAATCAATTTGCAGTAGATATTTACTAGACACAAATCACCCAGGACCATGCGCAATTCTTCGGGCAAAAACAATTAAAATACAAAAACACCCAAATAATTGTAAGCAATCTTTAACTTCAATGTTTTTTATACTTATAGGTACCTATAACGATTTTATTATATTATAACGATGCGTTTTCCGCTACAATGTAGACAGAAAGTTTATAATTTTACGCTTCCGGACCGAATCTAATAAAATGAGTTTCCAAGACTATAATAATAATAATATCAAATATATGTGCTTTCGAAATATTGTCGTACAGTTTCGAGTCTCAGCGGGCTTGACGATTACCCGAAGGGCTAATATTTTATTTAACACATTGTGCACAACAACGTCGTGTGGCATCCACGTCCGCTAAAATTTGAATTCTCATTGTTCACGAGCGTAGGTTTTTGAATTATGTTATGAATAATGTGCACGCGGTATAAACACAAACACAAACACAAACGACGCGTGTGCGGTGTACAATATACATAATATCATAATCACTAAACTCTCTTATCGTATCAGACATTATTGTAATAGGTAGTGTGTGCATAGTATACGCTAAGAGTATTATATGCACGTACCGTAGTAAATATTTAACACTGGTCCACCGTACGTGTGTGTATTTTAATATACGGCGAGAGTGAAAGTGAGGGCAGCGCAAGAGGGGAGCAAACATCTGAGGATAATATCTCCGAATGTACATTATTTACGGCACATATTATAAGATAATATTGCACACCATGGCGTGTAACGTACGATGTACAGGTTAGGTTGGGTAGGATATATTTTATACTGCAGGATGCAAAATTAAAACCGTAATAATGGTACATCTGTGAAGGTCCAGTGAGACTTAATATCTTACTGTTCCACTCGAGATTTTAAAACTATTATGTCAGTCGTTCCTACACACGATTTTTCCGAGTAGTACCTAAAAACAAATCTGTCTAACAATGCATTAAGCCTGTATCCTGTAAGTATAATTGTTGTTAAATTGTAACCCAAATCATTAATGTCATAGTTTAGTTGAATACATTTTTAAATTTCATAATAATATAATATAAATAAATCCAGTTGTAGTATAGAAGTTTTAAGAACTATTGACATTCTTAATATCTCATAAGTGTCTGTGGTTTATTCGAAATGATTTGACATATGAATTCAGCCTCTGAATAGATTCAATTTATCCAACAAATTGTTCGATATTCCCTCGACTAGAAAAAAATCATAGCATTTTAGAGTTGAAGATATAGATTCGACATTTTCTAATTGTTTATTACATTTTGTATTCTACACTACATAATATGTTGCCATTAACATGGCCGAATTTTTAGTAGTTTTTATTAATAACGATGTAAAATAAGCAAATATAAATCAATTTTACTATTTAATAATGTATGTATTTTTTTTTGTTTCACAATGTGTTTGACACATACATAGAAAGTGCTGACCAAAAAAAAAAGTTAATTTATAACTACACAATATTTTTTTAGGAAAACTATAAAACAAAACGTGTCAATTTCGAATCACGCCATGACTGAATATGAGTCATGTATAAGTATACTAACGTCACAATAACATACGTTTGAAGCCGGATATGCCGAGCAATTCGAATATCCCATGGGTACACCATTGGGCAAGGAGGCATATCTTTGCTGTATAACTACTCATATACGTGCGACATTCACGGATGTTCGATTGAACAAACATGACCGGTGAACCACTGACCGGGTTAACAAACCCGACGTCACCGATGAAGCCGCACTCAGATGTAATCAAACACAACGACTACGCGATGACAATATCGTATTCGTCAAAATCACAAGTACTTACTCCACAACGTAACCCCCCGTTGGTCGAATATATACCATTTTTAAATATAATATAATTAATTATCAGCGGTCGCACTACAACAAAAGTTTAAGGCTATCACGAATTACAAGCCAAACCTAGCTCAGTCTCTCGCCACCACTGCCACCGTACCGAAGACAAATTCATTTTCGGCTATCAATAATTGTTAAAAATCTGATACTATAGACGTATCCTCGTAGATATCGCACTGTACGCGTCATTTTAACGAGGGCGTATATAAGGAGGGGGATTATTGGGGGGTCACACCCCCTCATGAACTTTTGAGTTGTTTGTTATAAACCTCTAAAATCCCCTTGGTCATGGCTAACAAGCAATTCAATAACGATACCAGTTTGCCACTTGGATCAAAGATCAATTTGAAAAATTTCATCAAAGACTCAAGTCAACTGAGGCGCTCTACGCCACTACAAAATAGTGAAAAAAACGACAAACAGCAGATTAAAATCATACTCTAGGGCCTAGGGTCTTCATCATCATACAACATTAACTTAATCTGTATAATTAAGAACATTCACATTCATAATATTTATCATATTTTATAATAACAATATTTTTTTCTATTTTAAATGAATTCATTTAAAATACATAGGGAAATCATGAACATAGTATGTTGAAACAATCAAATTAATAAATAAATAAAAGTTATTATAATATGAACTTTTATTTTTTTTTTTAATATTATATTATTATTCTAAAAAATAACGAATAATAAGTACTTTCTTATTCCAAAGTCTTATACATTACAATTATAACAATATTAAAAACAAAATATTAAATTTCCTTTCATACAAACTTAAAACAAAAACAAATTATATTTAAACCTTTTTAAAGAACAGTAGGTAGTAAGACAAAAAAAAGTTATTTTATTTAACACTTGAAATATAACAAATTGTTTTTCATTTTTAGAAAATAGTTTAACTTAATTTTATACCTATATAGTCTTATTATATCAACGATAAAAAAAAATACCTTCGAAATCTTTATTAATTTTTACAAGTTAAGAATGACAAAAATCACATATTTTCTTTTGGGCATACTCCTTTAAGAAGTACAGTGAACTCATCGTTTCTACATCCTTCATTCACGACTTGGTGTTTTATTTTTTCTTATAATTATTATTTAAATTGATAAAATATAACCCTGGTGGAATAAAATATTTGTGGGTATAATATAATTAAATCATCAGGTCGGCGTTACCACAACCACAATTAAAAGCACATAATATCTCTATTGTTACATCTAACCCTCGACCGAAGAGATACAATATAATAATATAAACGTGTCGCATACGAGGTTTTAGAGCTGCAAGGTCAGGAGATTTGTGCGGTGAGGGATCGGTGTCCGAATGTTGTATAACATGTGCGCGCGTACCAGTGCAAGCCATTAAACGGCGTGGCTGTTTCTGAGGGGTCGTGGGGGGGGGGGGTTGATGAGAGGATGCAGGGGTGAAGCAGATTCTCAGCTGTAAACGGGGCTCAATTAACCGTGATAAATCGCCACGAGTTCTAGTCGTCCCCATCCCGGGTTTGCACCATTATGTGTATACTGAATGTGTGGGTGTGTACAAGTCTACTCTCCTTTTCCGCAAAAGACCCGGACAAGCGCGTATTGCGAGCACAATGTAATCGTGCCGGTCACCCCGCTAGTGCCCCGCGAACAGAAACGGTCATTTTGACGTGAATAAACGACGGACCATTTGGCAACGGCTTCGAATCGTATATATATAATATATTTACCCACAATATAATATATAGTTAATCATCGATATAGCACGGGAGAGGGAATAATAATAGTAATAATAACGATGGTAAAAAATTATATAGGTACCTATATTATTCGGATATATATTGTATCAATCGATGCAAATTTGTTTTCTCTCTCATATTGTTATGGTAATAATGAATAATAATAAACAACACTACGCATCTCGAATATTATATTTCTTTTAGTACACCTAACTGCCCTTCAACGGAAAAATTGTTATTTGCATTGTACGAAAAAGCACAATGAGTGTGTGTGTCATAGAATTCTGAAGCCCTTGATAAAGTTGTTAACTCGGATTTTTTTTTCTAGTTAATAAATCTGTATTTTTTTTCTCCGCGTTTGTGAAGGTGCGTTTTGAAAAATAACGTAAAGAGTGTAAATTAAGTCACTTACTGAAGGCCGCAACGATTATACAACAATAAATACGGTTGTTTTGCAGAGACCGCAACACGGAAATACAAGGAGTGAGGGAAGGTGGTCTCTTTAGTTAGGTTTTATTCGCAGACGTTACTTAATTATAATAATATATTATAATATCGAATATGTAGTACCTATGCGTTTTTCTACCGCACGGTATCGTTTTGCTTAGAAACGGATCGTCAACAACATTAAATAGCAAAAACGTTTCTGACGTGCGTCCTATATGTAAAATAATACAAAAATTAAACAGTACAATACGTCCTAAGTATATAATACAATATATTGTACTAAAATGTCACAAGGATATTATTATTATTACAACACGCTTACGTTGTTTATTATATTTTTAATTCTCTACTCGAAACACAACCAAATATATACATATTCTCTATCTCTCTCTTTTTCGGAACCTCTGGCAAAATAAAGCTCGGCGACCACACAATGGTGTTAATTAACGATATACAGTCCCAAGGGCGGTATTCGTTATAAAAGGTAATTAGGCTAAGCTCGAGAATTTGGTAAACCTACATGTACGCGCGGTCGACAATGGACAGGAGTCAACGGGCAAATATTCGTAGTGAAGGTACGCATAATGTAATATACCTGAACCACGGTTTAATCGACCGAAAAAAAGTAAGTTGTATTGCAAAAAATTATGGGGTCTCGTTATCAAAACCAACTGGCAAACGGCCTAAACCGACCCGAGAGATTTTGAGTGGGGTCTTGAGACACAAACAATTAATGTGCGAGTGGTTTAGGCCATTAAAGTTTAAAAACTCTAAATGTATTTTATTTCAATATTCATAAAATTATATTTTATAGAAACTGTAAAAGAAGGATTTTGTAAAGCAAACAATAAATTAGTAAAAAATAAATCATAGTATTTACGAACAATGTTAATAATTTTAAAAAAGAAACTAAATGAGAAACAACGCATTAAAAAATTATATATATATAATATATAATAATAATTGCATTCAAAATCAAAGAAAAACAAATTTAAGTCTTTCAACCCTTTTTATAATAGAAGTCCAACATTGGACTAAAAACGTTAAGGTACAAAGAATTGTATGAATAATAGTAAAAACAAATTAAATCCAATATGCAACCGCATTTATATAAATTCATGGATTTATAAAAAAAAAATAATAGCAAATTAAACTAACGTATAATTACGTACGTTAATCTATTTATTGCATTACCCACCTCATTCCCGACCTAATAATTTGCTGTAGATTATGAATCAAGTAAATTATTATGATAATTATACTTTAATTTTTTACAATACAACTGCAATATAGAAATTAATTTTTACAAGGGTGAAAATCTTCAAAACTTAATTTTACGCTACAATAATTTTTATGACATTCAATTGTCGTTCACGCTTCGTTTTATGATTATACCTATAATAATATAATTATGAATTTTATACGACCAAATATCTATCTTAAAAAAAAATCATAATTCATCGTCTCGTCTTAAAATTTAAACACAATACCTACTTATATTTAATTTGATTTTAGCATTAATTCTGCAACTTCTGTTCCTGAAGGTTAAGACTGGTGGAAACATTGTTCAAACTACTGAGTAACAACAGCTGAACACGACAGTAAAGTTATGCACAAAACTATATAATATGTACCTATGGTATAACCACAATTATTGGGTAAGTACATCGACACTCGCGGTGTGGCAAACCGACACTCCTCAGTAAATATGTGAATCGTATATGAAAATAGCATGAAAGACGCATCGTATATAATATATCGTTAAGGTCCAACAACAATACAACACATTATTATTATTTAGTATAGGTACATTGTACATATCATAATAATATGATGTAAAATAAATAACTGACAATAATGTAATATTATAATAACTAAGTAGATAAGTACCTACGGTATAACTTTTGTTCTTACATGTTTTTATTAGAATGTTTTTTGGATTTAATTTATAATAATAATTGAGTTAAAAAAAAAATGGTTAGAATAAAAGTTGTTACGTAGTTCCTTTATGTTATACTCTTTATATAAATATACAATGATGGTCCATGCTGTAAAATGGACACAAACCCGAATGGCACGCACAATATTACCGCCGGATATATTATCGGGGAGCTCGTTAAATGAATAAAAGGCCCACAGATATTATACACACTCGAAACACGTTAGCGAGCAGGCATTGGTATACAGCGTAAGCTATAGTATATATCTTAAAAATGGAAATTTAATTGTTGCCCCGAATACACGAACAAAAGGAGGAAAACAAATGCTCGTGCGGCTGTTCGGCGGGAAAGGGGGTCTTTCACCATCTGATAAATCGTTACGTTCGTGAAAACGACTATTCCGATGGAAATCACGGTTGTTTAACCGAAAATGGTTCAAGATTTAGTTAAACCAGAAATTAAAGCCTATAACCTAACCCAATGCATATTGGATTCCTACACAATTTGTAGGGCATAATGGTATATGATCTCGGGAAATATGGGACGAATTCCGTTTTCGCCAAACGCTTATATATTATTATATTTCCCTCCGTCTGGATCGGTATATAGGTAGTGTAAAATGTAGTCGCTATATAGCGTTCTAATAACATTTTACCGTTTATCGGCAGTTTATTTTTTTTTTTTATCGAAGACCATAAATTATCGGCCAAAAGCCTTATAAAATCACCAGTTCTGCTCTCCGAACCATGATAAAACAGTATGGTTTTTGGGGTTTTCAGGATTGAAAAAAAAACCAAAACCCTGAATTTATAACACAACGACAGTGACCATCGGTACTGACCTTTTCGCTGGAAATTGACGGTTGATGGCCAGCGGCTGTTTCTGCCGTCGTTGTCTGCACTTGTGATCGTTTGCAGTTGTTGCTCGACGAGCTTGTTTGATTGTTGCTGCTGTTGCTGTTGGCTGACTGCGGCGGTGTCTTGGCCGCCGTGGCGGTCAACCGACTGGCGTAGAAATACATGGCCATCGCCACCATGACCCCGGGGGCGGAGGAGCGGAAACGGTTCGCGGCGGCGTATTTACGGGGTGGATACCGCTAGTCGCACAGGGAAGATTATGTTATCACTGGTGTGCAACACCGTCGTTTCGAGGTTTCTGTAGGAACATGGGGAAAATACAATAATTCGGCGCGATAATATATTATTATCGATACGTCCGATGCATAATATAATATAGTCACGTGAGTGGACTAATATAGACACAAAAAATTAAATCCATAGTCCACCTACACGTGCTAGCATTATAATATAAGCAGTAGTATACATGATGTGGCTTGGTAGCCGGTTCGAGATGGAAAAAAGATTTTCAATTCGCATTTCGCAACCCTCTCGCGCGATCGACACTCGCGGCGGTGCACTTGCGGGCTCCGTAAGATAACTATCGTTCGGGCACGTCAACAGTCTAGTACGACGTTATGAAATTATAATATCTAATAGGTAATAATATTTTGCTGGAACTTTACTGAGGTCGAATAACAAACATAAAATAATACTTTAACGACGAGTCTAAATTTGTGTAGTTAATATTATCGTCGTTATACTCGTTGCACGACCAAACAATATGCGGACACATTGATCCAACACAATTTAATATATATATATATATATACGTATTAAAATTTTACCGGCGTTTCAGTAGTCACGACAACCCACAATAGAACCCGATTCGCCTGATGCATTCTATGATATACGATAGAGTTCACTCTACGATGAAATTTGTATTATTATAAATATTCTGCGTACGTTCTGCGTATTTTTACAACGGTTTGTTTTCAGAGCGTGTTACTTACAATAATATTATGTTATAGGTACGACAGGTACATATATATTTTATACGGACGAACGTGCTGACGGAAATACATTTTAAAAAACGACCACCGTGTTGTGATAATGCGCGGATTACGGTATTTATAAGTTATACAAGCAAAACAATATCATCCTGAATCACATTCACGTCATAATATTACATAATTGTATACTCGCGGACAAACTGCATTGTACTAAAGCGAGCCGTGACTGTATATAAGCATGAAAAAAAAATCGTAATACCCCAGTTTCCCGCATTCTGCGAGTACTCTGTGAATATGTACATTATGGATGGATGACCACCCGCATAGCAGTGCAAACCACCGTTGGTTAAGGGTATACCGAAGTTTATAGTTGTCTACGGTTAGACTCGATGAAACTATTCGTCAGACCAAGTCTGTGCGTATAAATTTATTGCCCGGCATCGTCTTATTAATGGCGACATAACGGACAGATAAAACGCAAAGAGAGAAAAAATATAACTAACAGCAAGGATGATAATAATAATAATAATAATAATAGTATTAATATTAATAATATTATAACTAGAGGACTTTTATTTGGGTGTAATTTTGATCTTATATACAATATAAGAATTACGTATTACATATAATATGGTACATAGTAAATCACTATAACAACTTTATGAGTTATGACTTTTAAAACGTAACTGTAGTTGGATTTTTTTTTAAATCTCATTTGTCTGAAAATTCTTTACAGTACAAGCGAGTTGGTTATATATAGAATATAGCTCGGTAGTTGGAAATACATTTAAAATCGGTCTATCAAATAAACTAGACAAATTGCAAAGACGTTTTCTCTGAACGATGTATTTTAAATTAGGTATTCATATATATGTGTGGCAGATTACGCATTGAATGTAAGAGCGAAAGAGATACGACGAGGTTTATCACCTTTAGTGTGGCCGCAGGTTAGGTAATTTGTTTTTATACATTGATAAATAATATGATTGACAGTATATTTTGGAAAAAGTGTCTTTGAATATACCTGTAGCAAATACAATTAAAATTATTATATTAATTAATTCTCCCATATTTTAAATACATTATTATTCTAGAAGTTACCGAATAAACCATTTCAAATTGATTTCAGTTTTAATTCTCTAGAGTCTATAGGACATTAGAACTCATTATATTCACAATATTATTCATTTAATTATTTCGATGCATATACACTTTTTTATTATATTTATTAGAAGTACTACCTAATAATATTTTGAACATTGTAATTTAATTTAATTTTTTATTATTTAGTAGACATCGTTACGACCATTAATTTACTTTTAACCTTCATGAGATATTATATTATTCTAAACAAATATGTAGAACGTAATTTCAAAAATATAATACCCAATACCCAATAAATAAATACCTAATGACAATATCAATAATAATAGTTTGTGCGGTAAATTTCAATAAATGCAACACTTTAAAAAATATTATGTTATGGTATTGCAATTTTAGTAAAATCTACTATGATTGACAATTTGGATAATTTTTTTTTTGCACTATTCGTTCGAAAATCATTTACAAATCGTTGGATTTAATATTATTGAAATTGGAGTTAAACATAACTGTTGTAATCAAACTGTATTCTACATACCGCCGTACTGTATGGCGATTTCCATATTCAAACCTCATTTGCAATTTCAAAAGTACCTAACTAAACTAATTTTCAGTCACATAACGAAAGGGTATAGTGAAAAAAATGTTAGGATATCGTCCCACATAAGCTGTAAAGCATAGTTAATGTAGACATGGGTCGGATCATTTTGACATTAGGCGAACTGCAGGATCTGGTTTCATAATATAATACAATTCACAATTTCAGTGCAAATTATTTGAGGATTAGCCAATGGATGATTTCCTTTCAGAGTTTAACTCCCACATCTTCTGGTTTTCATCGAAGCTCACTAAAATGATACAGTTTTATTAAAACGAACTATCTAGCAAATTTCAAAAACGACTATCAACAAATTTTATTGAGACCATGATTTATCCTGTCTGAAACAGTGCATAATTATTTATTTGCTGACGATTGTATATAATTGATAGGATTTGTTTAATGAACATTTTATCGCATCTTTTCCGTGGTTCTACTTTTGTGGCACGAATTTTTCATATGCAGTTTTAAAACTATTCATATAAAAAAACACATAAATAGTTTTAATTAAATATATTGAATGAAAACAAAATTTAATTTTGGAATGTGTCCAACAATTTGCGGACTAAAACCCGTACACTCCACGGGTCACGAATGCATATTATTTGAAAAATGTGTTTAATTTGTAAGTTGAATAATATAATTATGTTACATAATGGTAGAAGAGCCCTAAATTATAATAATCAAACTATTTTACTCTGCTGCAGGGAAAATCTCAGCATAGTAAAGTAATGATGATGTACTCAGTTTTATAATACGACGGTAGAAACAAAATTTGATACATAGTATGCAAAATCTTAAGATAGTTTATAGTTTAAATATTATATTCCAACGTAGTCATGTGATAATAATATTATATACATTAAATAATTTAAAAATTAGATTTTTTATTTAATAACGAAACATTTTTCAGCGGAGGTATTATTTTTTAAATAAATCTTTCTCGGAATCGGATACGTCATTATGGAGGCTTCCCTTGGCTACTATATTCTGTGAAATCATTCGTAAATGAGAAAACAATAACTATAATTCTATGTATACTCCAATTGCCAACGTCAGGTAAGCTATTACACACATAACCTGTACAACGACCTGTGTGGCGATTAAAGGGTATATTCGCCGGAAATAATTGATATCGGGACAGTAGATTATAATTTGGAAATTTAATATCATTGTAGACCTAAGACTTGGATGTGACGATATACTTGGATCGGTGGGGGAGGGGAGTGGATAGTCAGAATTGAAAACGAAAAAAATTCCGAGCGCACGCAAAAACCGTGGAGATATTCCTGTATCATGTCCCCTCCCTTCAAAGGCCGCTCACGTCTCCCCACGCACCACTCCGAGCTTTCTCTTTAAACGGGCATTTTAATTGAAAACGGTCCCTTCGCGTACACATATATAATATAAATGTATATATAGCTCTGCGTATTATTATACAAAACCGACCTGTCCAACATAAATTATTCGTTTTCCAACCCCTCCCCCTCCCCCGGGTGTGTGTGTGTGTGTGTGTATACTTTACCCCTGCGACCATTTAAACATTTCTGTCTACCTCCACGACCGCGTCCAATATATATAGGAGGCTGCAGCGTACACATAATATAACCCGGGTCGAGGTATCCGCGGTTTAATTTATAACGCTAATATATATTATACACTCGCGACCGGGCGTACATTATACCTGTAATATTATAATCTGATCGAAAGAAGTCAATGTTATCGATCGTGATAGGTATATGCACAATACGAAACATTATAATATAGACTACATAATATAATGTATATGCAGTGTTTGCACGGACATCGAAATACGTGAACCAACCACGAAGAATAATAATAATATAACAGAACGTATTACACGCGTTTATTGGATTATTATACAGACATACAACAATATTATACGAGATCGTTTTTATTTTCGACAGTTCTGTATAATAATTTCTTGAGCATCGTTCGCAGAAAATTAATTTTCTACATTCGACTTGATCATATTTATTGACGAACAATTTGTTTCTTGGATCTCTTATTTGTAGATGCGATTTTTTTCCTTTTTTAATTCGATTTATAATAGAATAAATGAATGCGTTTATACACAAACACGTTCCGAATGAATTTATTATTCCCAGACAATATAAATCAAGAACAACTTATAAACAAGAGCACAAGACGTTGAAAAACAATAATACTTTTAATAGATCAAGCAAATTGAATTAAAAACTATATTATATTATAGTTAACGCACTTAAACACAAATACATATATATATATATATATTAGATATAAATAGATATTACTTATTAACATCAACAATTTGACTTTAAAAAAAATTATCAAATCAAAACTTAATAAATAATTATCTACCCAATACTTTTTTATTTGATTGGTAATAAAATATACATTGTATACTGAATTATCAATTTAAATTTTAGGTTCTGTTTGGAAACATAGAAAATTTAAAAAAGTTTGTTAGTTAATTACTGATATAGTGATATTATATTGCACCACAATAAAATAAATTTATTTTTTTTATAAGTGCACATTAAAACTCTTTGTAGGTAAATTAATGAACCGTTGGAAAAGGCTTAGAAATGTTTCTGGTTGTAACACATCATGGTTAAAGGTAAAAAAAAACAAAATGTTTAAATAAAGTTTTTAAAATTTATTGAGTTTATTATACTTTATTATACTACGCTAAAATATAGGTGGTATAAATACTATAGGTGGTATATAATACTGGTAATAAATTCTAAAAAATTAAGTTATTTTCTTGTATTTTTACATTGTTATTCAATATATATTATTTATGTAAACTCGCTAAAAATTAATTAATTCTAAAAACTTTAATGCGCTAAGTTTAACGAACTATTTTCCCAAAATTATTAAGTAAATAAGTATACTCAATACATTTTATACATAAATATAACAAAATGTATAAAAGAATTTCATATGATGGACGAATACCTAAGTGATACACGCTCTGCCTGATTTAACTCTAGATTTAACTATCAATATATTATTATTTGCTCAGTTATAAAAATCACATACACCAGTGATTTTTACCAGTGATTTGTTTTTAACCTTCTGGTCACGTTTTAATCTATAATGCATAATATTGTTTATGTGTAATATATTATTCAAATAAAAATACATATTATATTCGTAATACGCGTCATTCCTTTACTGCTATAATAACTCGTGTACGCTATGTAGGTATGTAGAAATTTTTACACTAATATAGATTATAGAGCTATAATATTACAGGTATATAATTTCATCAATCCTTTTAGATAGAATAAACCAATCGTTTCAATAAACATATTGTATCGCTATTATTCATTATATACGTACGTCGTATCTATTCGGTTATTAAAGTGATTATTATTATACTGTTTACCACTTAATATTTATAGTTTAATCTAATTACTAGAATTTTAGTATATAACATTATTATATTATGTGCAGACGTATTATGATTAAATATGTTCTTCCCGTCAGTAAAAAATTGCATTATCTGGTATATAGTTTTTACGGACATTTTTTAAAATTTTAATGCGTTATTCTTCAGTGACAAAAATGAATCTACTTAGATCTTTCGCTCATGAACTTAATTATAACATTATTAAAACTGTACCTACCTACTGAAATGTGGGTAAGTCTATATAACTATGAAAAATATATTATGCATTCATTGTACTATGCCAACAAAAAATAAAAAATTTAGACAAGCTTCAGAAAAACGACGTAAAAAATTATTTATTTGAAAACGTAATTTATCTAATAGTTTAAAATATATATAAAATTATCCATGTTTACTAAAATGTTGCTTTATTATCATTAATTTAATGATGATTATAAAATAACCATGTATTGGTAAGAAAAATAATTTTTTTTTAAATATATACTATTATGTATAAATAATTTATATAAAATTATACATTTAACCATATTTAGTAATGGTATTGACCTATAAATAACCGTAATTATGCTACAAAGTTGTTAATATTAATTATCATTACACTCTTATTAAGACCATCAAAATAATAATTATCCATTTGCATTATACTATTGTGTGATTATAAAGGAGCTATTTAATTTATGCATGTTGCCATCAACATAATCGCTAGATATACCCACAGCTTAATGGATCTTTCAAATATTAAATGTAAATGATAAATATTACTATTTGAACTATAAAAACTACTTTTTGTTAAGCAAGAAATAAATTAATTTCATAAATTTAAAAAAAATCCAAATTCTCTCGGAAATAAATATAAAAATATAGTCTAAATATATTTTATTTAATACATCATAATGTCATATTAACATATTATTATATATTTGTATATTAACGTTTGAAACGGGTAAATTATAAATTAACACATATCTGCTGTAATATAGTTTATATAGTTTTATATAATTTATTTTAGGTATATACAGTGAAACTTTCATATTACGAAATCTCACGGGGAACAAAATCAATTCGTACCATAGAGAATTTCGTTAAATAGAATTAAGTTAATTTGGTTTGATTTTTAAAAATATTTTTATGAACAGAAAATTTTGTTAAATATAAGTTCGTTATATTATGGAAGTTTTACTGTATTTAAAACAATAACTATACCCACAGTATACACGCATCGTAAATGCACAAATTTAATGCACAAACATAATAAAATCATATTACCTATATTATAGCAGAGTTATTATTTCTGTGTAAAATATGGTGAAAAGAGACACACATTTGTAATTTTTTTTTTTTGAGGTAATCTAAAAAAATTATGTCGAAGGACTAAAATTTTAAAAACAATTCAAAGATATTTACTAACAAAGACTAAAAACGAAGTAATAATAATGAAACTGATATCATGTCATTAAAATTGTTGAACGCATATGTATAATATTATTGAACAACATAGGTACGCAGTTAGTTATTAATTAAATTCAAATAAAATCTTTAACATTTAATATAAATTTACACATTTACCTATATTATAAGTCTAATCGGTAAGACTAGCTATATATTATGTATAAGTAAATTCCCATAAAAAAATTTTACATTGGAACGGTATCAAAAAAAAAAAAAAAAAAAATGTGAATAAACACAATAAATACACCCAGTTCAAACAAATTTTACATGTTTTAAATTATTTGAACATTATTATGTCTCAGTAAAATACAATATTGATAAAAATAAATCATTTGGAAAAACTATTGAACCGACCAAAGTCAATTCATCCCAAACAATAAGGAATATTGTATACATGTTTTACCTTTTTGACAATTTAGAATTCCAATGTGATGTACGAAATCTCTAGAGAAAAGCAAAAGGGCGTATTATATATAGTGTAATACGTGTTCCGTGTACTGTATTCGGAATTAATTTATGACATTTGGACGAACGGAGTGAGGTCAGGTACATGAGGTAAATAAGGTGCTGCACTGCTGCCTGCAAGATTAATGAACGTACATATACTTTTTGAAAGTCTATGTGATGGATTAAGAGGTCACAGAACCCAGATAACTGCAGGAGACTTTTACGAGCAAAACTTGAGTGGCAGGACACAGCTGAAAAAACCCTAAAATGATCGTATATTGTTTTAATTATAATATGTGGTACCTACCTACTCAACACCCCAACTTTTTTTTTGCGCCGAAAACTCCAGAATATAACATTTTTGCTACTCGACAATTATACAAGTTAAATCTCAAGTGACCAAATCAAAAAACTATACTTTATGAGTATTAAAAATCATCATTAATATCTTAAAAATATTATAACTGCGACTGTACAAAAATAAGCAAGTTTCACTATCATTATAGTGTTTTATATGGATTGCTCATAAAAAACAAATGACATAAGCCTGAAGTTATGTTTTTTTAAACATGTAACACGTTAAATACAGAAATATTATCACGTATTTAAAAAAAAATATAATGCAATACCTAATATGAAAGTTTTTAATATAATAACAATGTTATGATAAGAATTCATAAAGTTAAGACAAACAACATATTATTCAGATTTCAGAACAAACATTGTATACAGTATAATATCATATACCTATGGTTAGACAGGTTAAATTGTAGATTAATTTTCATAACATCAATTATTATTCCTTGTAAAGTTCAAACTACAGTTTGATATAAACATTACATATGTATAGGAATCTACCTAAGTTAACAATCATTTACTAACGACTTTATCTAATTATAACTTTTTTTAAATATTAGGCGCAATTTTAATTTAGTTACTATTTGGTATCTAACTATGAATACTTAATTTTTGAGAAACATACAATTTATTTATGAAATAATTATAATTTCCCACCTATTATAGTTTCTACTTAATACTTCAGCTTTTACCTAATAAATATTAATTTAAAAAATCGATACAAATTGTATGATAGATATGTCAATTAAATATAAATAATTTAAGAACATTCAAGTTCTATATATAAGTAATAAGTGTATACTAAAAATCTTAAAATATTTACACTTGAATGAGAATAATACGACGTGTATTTACTTCTGCAATTTGCTACAATAAAATAAGCGGCTTGCATTAATTTATAATATTACCGGCAATAAAGTTAAATAACATTCTGTTTTGAGTACCTTTATAGTAATTTATTCCATAACTGTATTTAATGTTTTTTTTCAGTTATTTATTCTAATATCCGGGAAAAACTAACTGAATCTTAATGCAAAAATATTTTTATTAAAACTTGATGAAGAAATATAATCAAGCTTCGAGTGCTTAAGTCATATTACATACAATTTCAAATATTTATGTGCTATACCTACATTAAAATGTAGTATATAATATTGGAAAGTTAAGTTAAAAATGTAATTAGAATCGAGTAACCTATCGGCTTAGGAGCTGTGCAGATTATGCATGTAATAAGGTAACGTCGCCAAAATTAATTTTATACTACATCCCTGTATGGCTGTATTATATAAATAAACTATCTGGTGGACCTATTAGTGAGAGTCTTATATGAAAATTCAGAACCCTGAGATCATCATGTTCGCGCCAAATTTCACTACGTCACAGATCAGTGGCCACTCAGGTTATAGACTTAAGTACATAATCGCTTAGGAAGTGGCACATCTAAAGCTAATCACTATATATAGATATCTGATATAATTGAAACGTGTAATGAAAACAGTTCATCATGTCGTAATTTTTTTGTATCGACTAGTCAAATATTATTTTATTTACTATTGTATCTTACTTATTTTATTTAATACTATTTTTCGTTATTCACGTAGGTACCTACCTATATAATTCCAAAATGTTTTACAATTTCTAATTTTGTTTTTATTTGTTGCTTATCATTATACAAAGTACAACCGCACAGAATGCACCGACGTGGAAAATCGATTCCTGTCAAATCGATTGACTGCGTAAGGTGTGGAAAAAATTAATACCGTACGACAGATGAAAAATTAAAAGAAACAACGCGGTGGCGTTTACGCATTAAATAATACACGTCCAGCTAACATTGGGCCAATTATTTTTTGAGGGTTGCGAAAGTCAAATTACAGAAATCAACTTTACGGTTCGGCACAAACCTTGGCCGAAGAGCAGCGAAACTACAATGGAAAACCGCGCACGTGTCCCGTCGGCGGCGGCGTCGTCGTCGGCGGCGGACGGACATCGACGGAAAACTGTACGACGGCAGCGGGCGAGCGGACAGCGGAGACACGACCGTCTGCGGCGCGTTTCCGAAACAGACTAAAAGGTCCCCGGGCCGCCGCCACCGATGACGACGACGACGACTCTCTCTCACTCTATCCGTCTGCCAACCCGCTCCTCCCTCGCGACAGGTTGTGTAGGAGCCCGTGGTAGCGGTTTCGACGATACGTGGATGGGTGAGCGGTACCGCACGACGATTTGATGGACGGACGGACCGTGGACGGACAAACCGAAAAGAACCGAGACAGACCGATCACGACGGCTGAAAACCGCACACACGCCAGATCAACGCGAAAAAGTAAAATTACGAAAATAATAGTAATAATAATAATAATATAATATATTCGAACATATACATACCACCACGCACATTCGACTATCTTGTATCTATACTGCCATCGAAGAGATGTCCGGACAAATTATTTTACATACGGTCAACGCTGTCGTATCTATAATATTTTATCACTATATAATACATATACATATACATCATAATATTATACTGATATTAATTGTAGAACTGTTGGTGCAAGCGCGATATAAATTAAAAGATCGACAACCAGTATAATATAAATATTAAAATATATCTGTGGCTCATCTGACGACCTACGGCCGGAAATCCACTGATCTCGTTTTAAGGTGGCCATAATGATGTCATGCTAAACTGCAGGTACGTGAGCAGCTTAGTGTATATCTCACACACGCCACTCGACGGCATAATTTAGAACTAAAGTTTTTCGTGACATTAAGAGGATATAATCGAGACAAAATAATTGAATAAAATGTTATATAAGTATACTACACGGGAAAAGGCATAATATAATACACAATTTGAGATAATTGTTTTTTTTTTTAATCTTCTTAAGTAGGATAAAAATAAACTGTCCAAGCGGCAACACTTCAAAACATCCTAAAACAGTAAATATTTGTGAGTACAGCATTTATTTTTATTTGGCTGTAATGGGAGTATTGGAAGAACCTGGTGGACTCAAAACCCCTCCCCCATACTCCTTTCTACTTCTACCTATGTCAGTATATCACACACCACCTGCTTCAATGTATTTCCCGCACGCAACTACGAGCATAATAACTTTCCTCCGACTTCATGCTACATGCCCCCCATCCGGCGTACGAGAGTCAGACTATAATAAAATAATTTCGTTCTATTCGCACTTCTTTTTCTACAATGGATTCAGCAACTCGTCCTGAAAATCCCTTAAATCCTATTTCCCAGACTATATTTTATACGTATACTATGGATATATGGATATCTACGTCGCTGTCATTGTCGGCTTGTATATACGTTGAGCAAAATCCACGCACACGCTATACAATTCCAGGTTAGAAAAGGAAAAAAAACAAGATACTCCTACGTCTTAGACTTAGTCTTTGATCAGTTCCAAAACCATTTAAAATATTGGTTCATTAAACCTATTATTTCGAAATTGGGCGCGGATCATACTTGAATCGCTTTACATATTGTACTAAATATAGATTTAAGATTTGTATTCTTGATTGACGAGTTACAATACCATAAACTATTAAATATGTAAGTATCATGGTTTAATATTATGTGTATTATAATACATTGCAACTATGTTATACTGTTATTAAAATTTCACTGAATATAAAAACTATTTTGAACTTGATATAAAAGTTTTTATCCGAGTTTCTTATATTATAATGTTTTATAGTGTTATGTGTTTTGTACCAGATGCGTTATCTTATTAATAATACAAATATTACGTTTTTAATACAGAAATAACATTACATTAAATCAAAAAATAATAAACAAAGTCGCATAAAGATCCCATTTCCTGTGTTTCTTCTGTAGAAAATAATATATAGAATGTTATACTAATCTAACCATACAAAATATAATGTAAATATGTATTTATGCACATTATCGATTTATACTTTATTTCTAAATAGATATTTTATGGAACGAAATTTATTTTACATTAGGTGCCGTTTTATATAAGATCATTTATTCTACAATACTAACAATATTATCAATTACTAAAAACTAATAACGAATAATTAATATTTTTTGTTTTATTATTATTAGTAAAGCTTCAACAACTCAAGTTATCAGCTTACAACAATATTAAATATTAATGCTACATATGGACATTCATTGATACAGTGGTTTTTCTAGATTAAGTTGTACATATCAATATAGTTGAGAAATTAGATGATTTTGTCTATGTTTTCGACTGGGCTAAGGGCTTCAAAGAGGTTTTTATATGTTGCTAGTCTTTTCCTAATTGTCATATGGTTCCAACAATACACAATGAGGTGCTTGACTAATAATAATTTCAAAAAATAAATAAGCAAACATGAGAAAGTTAAAATGTACGAAATAAACTTGTAATAAAAATAAAAACAATATTATTACTTACTATGTATTTCTTATATAGAAATATATTATTTTTAATTCTATAAATCCAAAGAGTATAATTATAAATAATGGCTAAACACAATGGTAGTAAGAGAATAACGAATAAAACAGTTAACTCTAGATTTTTATTAGGTTACTCATGTTTTAAATCAATTTAAATATAATATTATGTATAATCTATGTACATTAGATACTTAGGTATCATATTATTGTATGAAAAAATATAATAATTAATCAAATTAATGCCTATTGAAATAATCCTAACAGAACTAATATGTATTTCATATAACCATTAGTTATATCATCGTTAATTAACATTCGTAAACAATTCAATGGCTATCATCACATAATTGAATTTATTTTTAAAAACCAACTGCATAAAGTTTATTTATTGTTTAACAATAAGTTCCTTAAATAATATACTTATATTTTGACTTGATATGAATAATGATTAATTATAAGTAAAAGTTTACATTTACAATTAAAAATAATAGCTATGAAACCTCTATATAATATTATATAATATATTATATTGTACAGCAAAATAGTTTCAGGGTATTAAAATAGTTTATATTGAGCGATTTCATATATTATTGAAGTTATACACAAACAACGCACCTATTTTTTTTATTTATTATGTTTTTCAATTTTCAATAAATAAAATATGTATATATTTGTCTCTACATAAGTCAACCGTTAATAAGAAATAGCACATCCATAATTATGAAACTGTATAGAGACTTGACCTAAATTCCTATAGTACGATATAACTACTGGCAGATATATATAATTATAAGTCAAGTAAAAAATAATTCCAATCGGTTCGTGGTAGAGCAGCCATGTTTATTCAAATGTCTTTCTAGCCCAGATATAGAATAAAAGAACGCTGCCGTTGACAGGGTTAGCTGTTATATAAATAGGATATTGACAGTATTTAAACCCTATGCAAATCATCCACAGATAGGGTTTGTGAGTTTAATAAAAATCTCAGATAGGCAATATACTAATAATAAAAAAAAATACGAAATTGTTTTTCTCTCGATGGTTTTTAAACAGTATAATATAATCACTGTAATCAGTTTTCTTTCTGTATAACAACATATATTCATATGGATCAAAAAATACCTATTTGAAAAATAAATGCGTAAATTATGAGCCAAGTTAATTAAAAATGTATTTATTATAGTTTAGATTATTTATTTTAACAGTGCATAATCGAAATAAAAAAATTACAAGTTTTAAATAAAAATATTTGTACTTAAGGATTTTTAAGTTAGGGTTAATCAATGATTTTTTTTTTATTTTGTAGCATGTATAAGACTTAAAAAGTATTATTTTCAAAAATCAAAATTCAATTATCTCATATTTGAACCTTAATTAGAATTATTATTTTGATCATCTCCTTTGTCAATGGTTTAAAATTACATACCTAATAATGTAATAACGTTAAATACTAATACTTTGATTTTTTTTTTTTACATTGTTCATAGACAGTGAAACAAATAACAAATTGTAATGTTATAAACTTACAAAATGTCAAGGAAGGAAAGTATATCTAAACTCGTCGGAAAACTTGGTATTAAAAATCCCATACGACCCATCGATCTTAGTCAAGTTCTGGAATTCCGATGTGAAGTTTTTTTTTCCTGTCATGAAACGAACGTCATCCCAGAACAAGCAAAAACAAAACTCGACGGAACAATTACAAATTACTTTTCGTTTATATTCATACAATATATTAATAGGTATGTAGTAATATAGGTATTATGTAATAACTAATAAAGTTAATGTATATAATTTATGTAATATTGAAAAAACTCTAGACATTATTAAGACTTTTGTTGATATTTATTTTGTACATAGATTGTTCAAAACTATTGAAATTTATTAGTTTAGAACATTATATTATGAAATTTTACAATATTAAAATATTTCTTTTTAAGTTAAATAATCAAATTCTAAGACAAACGAATTATAGCATAATCAAAAATAATATATTAAAACTTTAAGTTTAGTGTTTTTTTTTATTCCATGGAAAATCACAAGGAATACTCATTGGACCGCATACTGCCCAGAATAATATACCCAAGTATACGTTTATTTTAAAAACAGTTATAAACAGTAGAGTGTAATAATTAATGATATTTTTTTTTATGTAATTGTTGGTGCGTAAATCCCAATTACTCAGAATTGGCTGTATATGAAAAGTTTATGTAATTGAAATCAAGACTAATCGTAGTTTATGAGTTTAACCACTTATATTTAAATAACTTTACCAAAATTTCGTTAATATTCAAGGGCTCAATTCCAGAAAAATACTTGAAACTTTACATTAACACGACGATTTATATTGATAATGGTATTTTATTTAAAATGACTACAAGTACCCCATATTTATTAAAATAACCTCGAAAATAACGCACCTTGAATCCTCTTGATTATTTTTGATAAAATATTTATTCACGTTTAACACGAAAAACAAACAAAACCGTTTAGCTCAATACCTACTAAAATTCTCGACAATTTTACATTTAACAATATAATAGCATACTCTTGTTTAACTAATAATGTTATGATCGTGCACGATGTCAGCAATATGTAAAATAAACCAATTTATTGTATCCCAACGTTTTTGTGACTACATGATAAGGTCACTGACATTATTATAAGTTCGTGGGTTCAACAAGACATAAATCCAGGATTTACCGAGTCAATTAACCCGTATAACGGTGCGAAGGAGATATTAGAAGTAGTAAAAAAATATAACGATCTATTATATCCGATGTCACGTGTAAAGAGAAGAGTATTTACGTAACGTCACCGGTCACCAACTGAATCCTATTTAGTCTAAATAAACATATTATAATGTTTAATCCAAAATTATATACAACGTGTCTAGTCGTTAATCGGCTAACTCTAATTGACTAATTTTATCTGGCAAAGCGGGCGTTGCGTAAATGCACAATGATTAAAACCAAAAAATGTATATGATGAAAATAATTCTTGTTTGATGCAACTTATTAGATTTGTGATGGTCGACAATGGCTAAGAGTTTATGACAAACATATTATATTATGTAGTATAGGTATATACGTTGTTTGGTTAAAACAATTCAATAATATATGCATATTTTTTATTTGCATAGTAATCAAATTAATGTGGGTCAGATACCGCGTATCCCCAACTTTATAATACTGTTGGAAGATCATTCATCATACTTTGAAAAAAATGTGCAATACCTATATAAGACTTATTTAAAATGAAAACTCAATAATACAAAAATGGACTGTGTGCCAACATATACCTAAATACATTATGCCTATAAATAATATTAGGCCTCTAAATATTATTTTAATGCAATCAATAATAGTACGTAAATAAACTATTATAGTATACAGATGGGTACTCTCTACAAATACATAGATATATTATTTTTAGATATCAATATGTTTATAAATAAATCCTTCATATAAATATGTATATACATATTACATACATCAGCTATTGACATATGAGTACTTGATTATCTAAATAAGCATAAAAAAATAACCATAATTCTAGTAAAAAATCTATTAAACTTAGTTAGTTTATATTTTTTTTTTTTGTTTCACGTTGAAACGAATTTAAAAGAATCGTACTATTTGATTCCTACGAACTTAGAATGAAGACCACATTGAAGTTATACGTCAATAAATAAATCACTCCAAGAATTAAACTGTCGATTAATGCGCATTCTCAGTTACGTATCCAAAATTCCAAAGAACCCGAAAAAAGAGGAGAACTAAAATTACAAATGTTTTCCACCTTCTGCCATCATAAATAATAAATGATCCTAAAGTTTAAAATTTCACAAGTCATCACTCGAACTAGTAAGTTTTTTTCACACACGTGCAGAAAAAAAACATCAAAAACAATCCATATACCCAATCAATCAGACTCTATATCCTTTCTGTTTATAAGATAAAATATTAAAACCTATATAATATATAAGAAAAACAAAATACTGCATTCAAACCAAATACATACAAAATTCACAAAACCCTATAAAGATCTAAGTATGAATTCCAGCGTGTCCCCAAGGTACGATGAGAAGAATGCCAACGGATTACGCTACTAAATGCCAAAATATCTACTGCGAGAATAACATAATCATACTGTACATAGCCCTCATCAAGGGGCTTATAGATTTTACAAATGTATATACACACAATAAATAATATATATAAATACGAATTTAAATACAATGAACCAAATTACGATAGTTACACAAAAGCACAATAAATAAAAATATTTAGTACTTATATAGTAATAGAAATAAGGGATATTAAATAATTTTGGTAACACTGATATTGGGAGTTATTTAATTATTTTACAAACGATTTACTTAGATTTTACTTACATATGTGTTATATGAAAAATAGATGTTATGTAAGGAATTTGTTTGATTAATATTTTTTTTTTTCATCTAATGAAACAAATTTGAAAAAAATTAAAAATTCGAACTGAAAATATCATGTTAACAAACCATAAATTCAAAAATTAATTTTGAAAATGATCAATGTTTTTTACTTGATATTTTGAAAGCAACAAGATCCCCATTTTACTTATACAAACACCAACTTTAAGTCCAGCAAAATGTAAAGAAATTGTAAATTTAATTAAGAATGATAAAATCTTAGTATTATAAATACTTTCCAGATGTTGAATAAATATACCATAAATAAGTTACAAACAAATACATAGGTACAAATAGAACATATATTATAAAGTTGATGAAAATTGGTTCACTGCAGATTGTCCCAAAGCTTTTAATAAATTACTCTCTTAGAAAATTACAAATCAAACAAACATCTCATCAGTGTTAAGTAATAATAAAATACCATTGAGTCTTACTTGACATTTTCCATAGCCCAAGGCCAAAACACTAATAAGTAAAATAACCCATATTCCGTTATTAAACGGAATACAAAAATATAAAAATATCTGGTAACACAGTTCATTACAATTTAAACATATTGGTACCTACGACATAAATAGTATTTTATCAGCATTATCGTATGAGGCGTGATGCCGTGATGGTAAATAATATGTTTATTGTATATGTATACCTATTATACAATTATTGCAATTAAGCCCGAAATTCAATGGTATATGATTAACAAAACAAAATTACGTAATATTGAACTATTGCAGTTATTGCTATAATTTATTGAACTCGGTTTATAGTTATTCGCGCAGAACTCGAGATTATAAATAAAGCTATATTATTCTACCCACAACCCCAACGAATGACCCATGTGGCCAGATACTTATTATATTATGCATATATAAATCGGTTACATCGAAGATAAAAATTAAAAACATATATATTATATTCCTAGGGACATCTAATGGCTTTTCAAATTGTTTATATAGGTACTACGTCGATTTCAATATAATATTATCGTAACGGGTTGTCCCCTGCTACAGACCTCCTGTGTTCTTCGATTGTTGATCGATCACGTAATGTTTTTTTTTTTTTAATTATATACACCGAAATAAAGTTTCCAACACGTATAATATCGTGTATATTATAATTAGTGAAAGTGTCCATTCCCTGAACGTATTACATGTAATAAAATTATGATACCATCATTGTATAAACGTATATTATGCGTGTATAGCTATATAGATGTGTGGCACAAATACAATAATATATGTCTTACGTAGCGTTTACGAACACGAAAACTAATGACCATCCGCTGCGGCAGTATAGGTACGTACTAACCTAATAATTATGAAATATAATAGACATAATAATTAGAACATTCATATATTATTTTCTTTTTAACATAAAATAATAATTAATGTGGCATATAAAAAAGGTAACTATTTGCTATTACCTACCTATATTAATATTAATATTTCATAATAATATTTTTGTAAGGAAAAACTGACTTCAAAAAAATATTATCATTACAAAAATGCTTTCTAGGACACAATAATAAATATATATTTTTCTTTTGGAAATCTAGTGCGGGCACTTTATACGTATACTACACCTTTATATTATATTGTCGTAGGTAGACTGATGGTTTCACGTTCCGAGAGTCGAAACGCATAGGTACTTGGCGGCGCCTCGATAATCGTTTGAACGAAGGTATATAATAATATAATATATAATATGTGAGTTTTCACCGACCGAACGATATAAAATGACCCGCTTCTGGCGGTTGATTTATCGTCAGAAAATTTCGCCTCTCTACCCCCGGCGGCGGTGCGACGACGACAACGATAGGTGGTAAATTGGCACCTATACTATACTTTTTATATATTTTATATATATAATGTCATAAGATACGTATCTGAACGAGTTTCACGTAGTGATTCAATGGCAAATGGTTCGATAGTATCGTATACAATATATACATAGATAAGGATATATGCTTTTATACAGAGTGATTCAACAAGCTCACTACAATTTTTCCTTTAATAAATTTATTCAAATTCTAAATTTAGGAATTTTTAAATAGATTATCTTGGTGGCGATACGAACTTCTTTTTTTCAAATGCAAACAGAAATATTTACTGTAAACTGTAAAAAACAGATTTTTTGAAAATTTTGATTTATACATATATTGTATCCAAATCAAAATTCAAACAATTTATTAGTTTCTGAGTTATTAAAATGTATTTACTAAGAATAATAGTCCTTACAAATGGTTTAAACAAAATAAATAAATTTAAGTAATATTGAATCTAGTATATATTATACTAAGAAAATATTTACAAATAATACAATATTGAGGATAAATATAAATCACTAACATTTACAAATTATCGTTTCCCAAAATTAACAATTTACAAGAAAAAATAGTAAATTGCAGTTGTAAAACGGAGTTGCTACAAGACACTGCTTAAATTGTGTAAAAATCTAAGCATTTTAAAATATATTATTAAATTTAAAAATTCCAAATATCTGAATTCGAATAAATCCATTAGAGGAAAAACTGGTGAGCGTACTAGGTGAATCACCCTGTATAATAATATAAGAGACATTTCCACCCTAAACCGACATGTTTATAACGATATCAAATACATACACAACACTCGAAACATATTTTTTACACATATATACTTGTAACAGCTGCTCTCTCTCTCTCTCTCTCTATCTCTCTCTGTATATATATATATATTTACAACATGCAACTTGCGGGTACAGTGAGTGTATTTATACGGCTCTAAATATTCCGGAGAGGATTCTCATTACAATAACAAATTTTAAACGCCGAGGCTGTCACATCTGCGGCGGAAAAACCAGACGTGACGGCGACGCGCGAAAACAATACAAAAAAATTCGGGACGGTACCAAAACCGCAGACATTAAAACGTTGAATACATATTCTTTCACCATATCACTATTGGATAATGGCACGATACGATTTTTTTTTTGCAGTACACGAGCGCACGCACGGATATTACACCGTACGGGGTAAAAAAAAATTATTCACCAGACAGTTTTTAAACATTAATTAAAGAATTTAATTTAAATTGTATAATACACCTGGTTGACCTAAATTCGTTTGTTTATATGGTTTTTAAAAGGGAATATTAAATCACTTTCACAAAAAATTAAAAACCCATATTTAAATTTACGTTACAGATACAAAAATATTAACGAGCCAATATTGTTACAATTTCATAGAATAATCACTGGTATAAAAATATTACAACTTTTAAGCAATGTAGGTATTCATAATATAATAGCATATTTTATCGATCCAATAAACTGCAGCTACACATGTAATACATTTATATCATTATTAGTTGTTATAGACATAATGACACATAAATTATATAATACTTAATTTCAAATTGAGAAATTAAAAAAAAAAAACATCAATCAATGAACACAACTTGCAGTAATAACACAAAAGTTTACAAAGATACTGTGATGGTTTAAATATAAAATAATATAATGGTTTGTCTAAATTATATTTTATTAGTGGAGTACTTTTTTAGCTGTGTAATTTTAAATATTTAAATTCTAAAATTTATTTTGAGTGTTATTTAAACAAGTATACATAATGTATATAAATAATATAGAGACTATATATACATACATTTCATTTAAGAATCAAAAAAACATTTATATTATTAAAATAATTACAATTGTATGGCAATATATATATTACCTAGCTGACGCTATAAGAATTAAAGGATTTAATTTTCCCGTTTTCTATTTTAACGTTTTTAGAGTAATAATTTGTCCTAATAACCTGACCTAACCCGAATAAGTATTATTTTACAAAGGGTTCGCTTCCAACGTACGATAGTTATTTAAATAATTTTATAGGAAACACATTGGTACCTAATTATGTATGTTATTTTCAAAGTTCAGTTATGTCCTGTTACTATTTTACCCTATACAATTCCGAATACATAATGAAACATATGTTAATTTATCTTTTGTGTAGTAAAATATGCGTGAATGTAATTCGTTATAAAATATGTTGAGAAAGTTTAAGGGATTGAAAATTCAAAATACCATAAATGAATAAATGGCATAGTGAAGAAACTTACGGCTTGGATGAAATAAATTTACTAGTCATATTTCTTTTTACAAGAAAGGAAAATATTAAATAAAAAATGAAAAATCTAATTTATAAAGCCAAAAAACACGAAGTTAAATAAAAAATTGATGTCTTCAATACAAATAACGGAATATATTAAAAACAAACAATAATATATTATATTATTTTATATTATGTATATTGTTAAATAATTTTGAAGATTTACTTATTAATATTTTAATAATATCATCAAAAATTAAAATTAAAGTTGATGGTACAAATACAAGAGGTATTAGTAATTAATTAATTTTTAATTAATATCAGTACCTACTTATTATATATTTTACTATTTGTTTAATTAATGTTCGTTATATTTTTGTGTAGTGGTAAGTAAATCAAACAATGCAATATATTTCAATAGCGTAATTATATAGTGTTTAAAACCCCGTAAGCAAAATGGAATTTATTTTGGAAAATAACGGTATGAGTAATATTTTATATTTAATAAAAACACGCGCTTGCCTATAATAGTTTTAATCTTAAAAATGAAATGCAAGCTTGTTAAACATTTTTACACGATTTTAATAACTAAATTCTCAATAAATAATTCAACAGGGAATATTGTTCTTTTTGAAAACATTTTTAACTATGGAAGTACTATATACATAGAATACCAAAACCTCGTAATGGTTGCGTATAAATTGTATGTACAATTTATTTTTTATACGTTTCAACATTGTGGTTGTAGCGGCAGAAAAGCATATAGGGTTCGAACAAAAAAAGGAATTTGAGATAACTAGGTAATATATATAATATATTATTTTTATTTCCAAATTAATCGCAAATACCATATTTCCAAACCATTGGGTATCCGTTCGGAAGATAATAGAGAGCAATAAATCACCTCCAAGGTATATAAATCCAGATATTTATTCTCTTCGGTTAAAAAAAAAATGATGTTTCCCTATGATAACATATCGGACAAGTTCAATCATAATATTCTACATATTTTCATATAAACACTTACCCGTCGAAGATTTCCTTCTTTTAACATTAGGTCTGGTGATGGGGAACCTCCATACGACGATTGCTGAAACAAATCAAAATAATTTTAATATATATAAAACAAAGAACTGTAAATAGTTACAAAAATATTATAATTCTAAAATAATATTTATTGTCAATTTCAAAAAATAAATAATAAATTGTTTGATTGTTAAAACTATATTGCGGTGTCGTAGAACAAATTATATTACAATTCACACGTATGGAATGATTTTGAATTTACTCATAAAACAAATGTTGACAACACACGTGTACGAATATATTATAAGCTATGAAAAACTTCGCAACAATTTTAAATCAAATAATACTATCATATTAATTGTTATACTATATTATTATATAATATTGCCAATTATGTGAAAAAATCAAATACAGTTTAAATACTTGAAATATGAATAAAATTATACGAATAATTTATTATTTTGTTTGCAGGTGTATTAATGAAATTCTGGCTTCGGCTTATGACAACAACTCGAAACGATATAATATCATCACTCGAGTATCTTAAAATTCTTTATGAAATAATACTATCATAGGCATAGATACGATTAACCTGTCCATCGATATTTTATACTATACCTATAACCGAAAGGAAATATTTGAGACAAACACACTTTAATTAATTCGTAAAGCTAAAAAATATTAATCAGTTCACAGATGTATTTTATATTTCAATTTTATATACTGAGCTGAGTATATTCATAATTGTTCTACAGTTAAAAAACTGCAATTTTCTATAAAAAATATCTTTTCAAATATTATGTTGTAATAACAATGTATACCTACTTAGGAATTTTATTAAATTTTATATTAATCCAACCTCTAGCAAACACCCATCTGATAACACTTAATCAACGTGATTGTTGAGATAAAATACATTTCAGAGATCCAGGACATTTTTCATCTTTAACACGCCCGTCATATTTATCTCAATATTGCGTATAGCAACCGCCGCCATTGGAAGCATTTTCCTATTATTACGTGGCATCAAAAATACATGAACACCACCGCCCTTTCGACGGCGGCATTCGTCATCTAATGTGATTTGATGGAATTTCCACATTGTTTGGCGCAAAACGAGTTTCGCATCAATTCCGTGGCACGAAATTACCAGTGTTTCCCGACCTTCTTTTCCCGAGGGATATCGTTGGTGAAATTCACACATAATATTCAAACAGCATTTCCAAGCGTTAACAGGATGATTTGTAAACGTCGGATGAGCATATTCGAAATTTATAACACTTAAAAAAAAATACAAAAATAACAATATTCTAGATCTAGGATATAAAATATATATATATTAGCATAATTTTGTCTCAAACGTCCTAAATCTCAACTAAAATTATAAATGTTTCAAAAACTATTTTAAGCCAAAATATTATTCTTATCAGATAAAGATAGTTCTACAATTTATAAACGTGTAACTAAAAATAATTACAATACAAAAATCACAAACTATATTTTGTAATTAAAATGCATACAATGTTTAATGTCCATGCCTAAGGTTTGAAAATTAAATAAATGTTATTCAAATTTTTGAAATTTTTTCCTCGCTTTAGTGATACGTAAAATGTATAACCATCACCGGCGAATTGAGTAGTAGCTATACGGGGATTTATATTATATATTTTATAGGTAAGCTTCACTCAAGAGATACAAGTCAAGTCAAGTGAAAACATAATTATAAAACCTAGAACAAATTAATTAAAATAAAAATTATATATCATCGAAGATTATGGAAAGCCAAATAATAACATATTCTAAAAATAGCAAAACAATATTAAGCGAATTCTAAGCAAAATGTTGATACCAGTTTCAAAATGTTTGAACAAAGTGCCATAGCAGTTCGTAAAAATTGGATTTCGGAATTTAGTACTTTGATTTTTGAAGATATTTGAGGTTGAATTACATTTTATAATTGGTTCTTTAAGATAAGAAAAAACCTACAAGTATATAATATATGCATAAAAATGTATTTACTACTTTATGTAAAAGCAATCAAAAATAAAATAAAATAGAACTTGAGAAAAAACTTCAGAACAATGAATTTATCTAATCAGGGAACGATTTCTTTGTGAAATAGTTGTTCGACTTTGAAATTAATGGATTTAAATACAATCAAATTCAAATGAATTTCAAAACTTTAAAGAAGTTATAAAAAATCTATGGAAAAAAGTAATCTTATATCAAAAACACAGACGTCTATTATTCAGAATAATAGAAAACGTAGTGCTTAGTTTTTTGTTTCAAAATAATAGAATAAGATGAAAAATATACGAACAGAATAGTATATATTATAACTTATAAGGTTACGGTAAGTATTTACATTTGATCGATCGTTTTTCTTCACTGATTCTGACTCAAGACATTTTCGTCCATAATTATAGAGATTAGCTATTTAAAAGTAGAGATATGTCATCGCATTGAATAAAGACATAAGTAACTCATTTTGGAAATTTCAAGTACTAAAAAACACCCTGAAATAACAATTAATTAATATCTTTAAAATTATTGTAACTATTTACTATAGTATAACTAATTATTTCATTTTGTGATCAATTTAATTTAACAACAAATAAATAAAACTAAATATTTAAAATATATTCTTGCAACGTGAGTAAAATAAGTTAAATAAAAAAAGCCAGTCTTATTATAAATTATTGGTTGTTTTTACCAATTGTCTTGGTGCAAAATAACGTTGTACCTACCTAATATTAGTATAATAAAAATGTCATAAGAATTATTCACGGAATATTTATTGAGACGAACATCAAGTATACAAGTAGTTTGATTACAACTTTTGTCGAGAATAGAGTTCAGATTGTTCAGAATCATATATTTCTCGTTTCAACCTTTCAGTAATTGAACTTTTAAGTTTCTTCCGTCACAAAACTCTTTGTTTGATATATATATACAGGTATTTTTTTTTTTGTCTTCTTGACAGTTTTGACATTCAACACAAGAAACGTGACACTATGCTCCCGTCTTAAGTCCAGTATAGTATTCTAACTTTCAAACAAGAACTATACAAATCTATAAGTTAAGCTCCCGGGATGTTGAAAAAACTACGTAAAACCCCCGATCACTGAGTTAAATATATAGTTATTTAAAATTAAATTTTTCCGAAGATATTTTCAAACTATTGCAAATAATTAAAAGTGATACGAGTATCACTATGATACACTACTAAATGCATTTCTACGGTATTTTCCAGTATGTGAAAAACAGTTTTTATTAAATTTATATTCGCATACAATTGTATATAATATTATAATGTTTCTAGTAAATAATTAGCTACCCATAGTATCATAAATATAATTATGGATTTCTATAATATCTCTTATACTTAAAGATGAATAAAACAGGCATTTTTTTAAAGCTTAAAACAACTTTTTTTAATCATTTTTTGTAACAAAAAATTTAAAAAGTATTTTATGAACTTAAGTTCAAAATAGCTATGAGATCTTGTAATAAGCAATTTAAAATACAAGAAGAAAAAAGATTATTTATTTATCCAAAGCTGACCTCAAAAACATTGGAGATAAAATCGAGTGTTATAATCAAGCGAGAACTGAAAAACATTGACCTGAATTTAATTTAATTTAGAAACGTGACCTAAAGAGTAAAAATGACATCAAGAAACAATCAATTCGAATAAGGTATTTTATTCTTAACTTTAAAAAGAAAAATGTGGGTAAGTGGATGTCGCCTTGCTATACAGTAGGTTACAAGTGGGTCACTGTAATGGATGGTGTTAAATTTGAATTCAATGATAAAATATCATTGTATAAAAAAAACGATTCTGAGCGAAAACGGCCAGTCAGCCTATGATATTACCAAGTATATTTGATGATATTATTGTGAATAAAGTAATTTATATATAACCTATTTACGTGGAACCTTGTTTTTAATTTTCAATCCTTAGCTATAAAATTTGAACATTTTATAAATTGTTAACTACAAAATAATTATTAAATTCTAAATTTGATAAATTTTGTCAAAATTTGAACTTTAAATGCTTATAAAAAAAAATTGTGCCTATGTATTTTTAATATTTTTCAACTGCAATTAGAACAATATATCAGGAGCTTTATATTAAATTTTCACGCTTTTTTACCCAACAAATAAAATTTTATTGATATTTACAGAAAAAAAAACTAAAAAAATTGAAAACTGACGATGTCCGTAAACAACTCAAAAAGAGCCTAATTATTTACAAAATTTTATCGTGTATAGAAAATGCTAATATAAACATTCAGTGAAATTTTCAAGTATCTACAGTCATTTATTTTTGTGTTGCACTAAAAACCAAAATCGATTTTCTCGAAAACAGATTTTGCGTAAAAATTCCCGTTTTTCCTTAATTTTTCTTTTGTTTTTCACGGCGCTTTTGAAAATTACTAGAACATTTTTACTTTTGACCCCCCAAAATACCAACTAGATTCACTTTTCTATCAGAAAAGTTACTATTGAAGAAAATCCAATCACTTTTACTGTCCCAAAAGGTGATAACAGACACAAAAAAAAATAAAAAAAAAAACACACATCATTGTAAAATCAATACATTCATCACTTCGCTCAGAATCTAAAATACTAAAATATAGTATTAAATTAGTTGTAGGCAAATAATACTAATTTTCATAATAACCACATGCATATTATCATGTGTTAAGAATATATTTATGTTATCGACGTACACACAATATTTCAAATATATTACAATGTTTACACAAACATACCAATAGAACACAGTGTAGGTAAAATTTGAAATACGAGTATACCTATTAAGTAGAATATTATTATTATTCGACGACCAACACGACTGCTAGAGAGACATTTAATCAGTACGATAATACTCATTGTTAACCAGAAGTGGAAGCAAGCATAATTAAACCACACATTGTTGTCGTGCAAGATAAATAACATGGTAAAATCGCATTCCTGTCAGATACTAGTTGTAAACATTGCTTGTTGATAATACCAAGAACACGAGACCGTTCGGGGGATGGTTCACAGAATTCGCCATTCAGACCCCGATTGTTGTATATAAAGTGATCAATGACCAATGGCCGACTCCATTACATCACCACCATTTAAAAATTAAACAAAAGAGCAGAAGGGGTTATAATTTAATTCATCCTGACTAACTTCAAAATCGTGCTATAGAGATAAGAAACAGCTTTCCGATTTACTTTGGTCGTCCCACAAACCAATAGACAACTAAGATTACTGTAATATGATGTAAGTTATGCCCCTTTAACCATTTTTAGTTAAAAATAGTAATGACAATTTTTTTTCTTAAATATTTATTTACGAGTACCTTAGATTACAATTATACAAATATTAAAACATTACAGATCAACAACAGTACCGATATCTACTAACTGCTGTTCATAAATATAAATATTATAGTACATTAGTACCCATAATAGACTATCAAATTTGCCTGATATTTATGATAACAAAATTACTATTACATAAACCTACAAATATTAGTTTATAATATATTCATAACATGGATAAAAACTATCGGGGAATTTAAATAATAATTTTGCAGTCTTTAAAATAGTATTGTAACGCATTAGCCATACTAAAAATATTTATTTTATCAATAATAAAATAAGTATTCAGACTAAATAATACGTCACTCTACCATTTCTGCAAACAACATAATCAATACCAATATAGGTTTAGTACATCAATTAACCTACATCTGGATATCAAAATGTTAAAACACATTCGCAATCAACACGTTATGTTTTTTTTTTTTTTAATAATGATGGACGCATACTATACTTACAAAATAATATAAATACCTAAATCACTTCTTATATGGACAGTCTCAAAATAAAAATCCCGATTGCTTCAAAATACTTCTATCGCCATTCGCCTTTTATATAATATTAACTTTTACTGATTTAAGCGTAAACTTTTAATTGCCTACGCCCAAATAAGAAAAGTCGCCAAAGAGTTTCCATACAAGTGCAATTTTGTCAAACCTCTAGAGCCAATTCAGGAACTTGTGTCGAGTGAACGTATACTATAACGTAAAATGATTTCCGTCTTCTTCGTGCAATCCTATTCTAAATTTTCCTTAACATATACCTATATATACCTGTTTATATACCTGTTCGCATGAAATAACTAAATGTACAAAAGGTGATGAGAACCTGAAAATAACCACTTAGTGTTTCGAATCAGTTAAAAAAACTATAATATCGACCGGAAAAAATAAAATAATAATTTGATCTCCACGAAGACAATGATATTATAATATATATAATATATAATATGTATGAAATGATATTATTATTCGTCCGGACAACGCCACGTCCCGCGACTTTTCTGCACCCTTTGTGTACCTTTTCATGAAAGAACTGCGGGCAAAAACTTTTTTTTAATAACGCATGCTAGAGTATACACGCATAATGCTGTGTACGCGCATTATATATACGTATATGCCGACGGACAACAGACAATAGTTTAAACTTTTTTTCTCAGCGTTTTTATTCTTCGGTTCTTATAAATTTGTTTCCTCCGTTACTTCCTATATTGATTTACGACGGAAAACTTTGCAGCCACTAAATCAATCGGAACCGAACGGACTGCAATCCGATATAGTCCTTTTGTGAGATATCCTTTTGCGTATATGTGCACGCTGCGTCTCGCGCGAGTGTGTATACGATAATACGTCGACGACTGTACGTCCGTGTGTGCAGCCAAACAACTGGTATAAACTTTTACGGCGGATTACATGTGAGAAATATATTGTGTAATGCATGAGGTGGCGGAGGGAGTTGACGGTCCAGATCGAGCGCGGCGTCAAACAAAACGATTTAATCGAAGCGAACGTAGAAATAACTTTCAGCAAAACAGATAATAATATAATATATCCGAGTACGTGTGCAGACGTGTGAGTAAGTACTCATATCGTTCGAGTCGCGTCTATCGATGGCGATCTATATAATAATACAATATGCGTTACCGTATATAGCGTCGTGAACGCCGACGAGCTAAGTCGGTCGAAGAAGAACAATCAATTCAGAAATCAACAATTATATTCGCATGAAAAAACAACGAGAATAAAGTCAGCGTTGTTAATTGCTATAGCCGATTTCTCATCCGGCCATCCGGGTGTGCACGCGATACTGAAAAATATCACCGTAAATCGTTATTTACTTGTCCTACGACGTTAATCAAGCGCTTGCAACGCGCCAATGGAACCCGTCCAAATTTATATGCAAACTCGAAAAATTACAAATGCGGCAATTTGTCCATACACGTCATGTGGATACGTCATTAAGACGGCACTGATAGTGATTATGTCACTCAAATTATGATGCGATGAATTATTTTTCTAGACCTTTTTTAACGTTATGTAGGTTACGGGAGGATGACATTAATTGACGTATAAAGCATGTTTCCACAAATTAATGGTTGAATGCGATTGACTACACAGGATTCGTAACTAAAATCAAATTTAATAAAGATCTCTTTTGTTTAGTATAAAAGTTAATCCGGCCTTCTTTAACCCTTACTGTGAAATAGACGTTTTGTTGGCAACAGCTACAGCTGCACGATTATTACGAAAACTCAGAAAATCTTGATTTATATGTTATGAGAATTGTTTGAAAGTTGATATGTCTTGATTTTAATTGAAACCTAATCAGTCGTGTATTATTAATCTGATATCATTAAACCGTATTCACCAGCTCACCACTAAAGCATGACGAAAGTCACATTAATAAGTTAAATAAATATATCTTTCAAAATTGAAACAAAACTACTAAAAATATTATCATTACTACAAACATCAGAGACCAGTGAAAAGTATACAGCAAACTATAAACGTTCTAGGACATAGGTACACATAACACGTCAACGAATAAAGTGTGAGTGACGTAAAAAATAGAATTTCTATCATACTTGTTTTCTATTTTTCTCAATGACCACATGTTTCTAAACAACAATAAAATTATTATAGAATTAAATTCAATACTTTGGACCGAAACATAATTTATTCGATACTTCGATTTACGACCATATGGTATTGTTTGGTAATACAGACATGTCGTACTCTACTGCTCTACAGAGGATGTAACAACAATATTTTATAAAACACGACGTAACTGCTACATATATATATTATCTATACCAGATGCGCTTATAAAAAAAAAATGAAAATATTTTTAATAGTATTTTAGTTAGTAAAATAACTTGTTCAACTAAAAGTGAACGATATTAAAACGAAATCATGTTGTTAATTTCTATATAATGTATAAGCTTATTTTACTACCAGTACTATTAAATTAAGTAACATAAATAATAATTTTAAAAACCGTTTTGACTAATAAGAAAAAAATGGTACTTATTATATTATTTTATCGATTCATGATTTCACAACGCAAATACTGTAATCCACCAATATTCTATTAAAGCATCTTAAATTACCTTGAGTAACGATAAAGACGTAACATTATAAAAATTAAAATATAGTTTTCCATTTTACTCGACCAATATTAAAGATTCATAGTTTTAAATTGTAACTTATAAAGGTATTATAAGTAGGAACTAAACTAAATGGTCGACATTTGTCAGGTAATTTGTATGGGTGCATTCACCAATATTAAAATTAATAAAACTATTAATTACCTGTATGTAATATATTATGTTCTGATCAATTGATTTTAGATCTAATACAAACCATAAAAATAAACATAAAAGTCACAAACCTATACCCAACAACAAACTATATTATGCGTGTAAATAGATAATTGTATGAATTAAATAATAGCTACATAATAAATAGTAAATGCTAACTAAAATAATATTTTTAAAAAAGGTATACAAAAATTCGATTAAAAACAAATGACAAAAAAACAAAATCAACAAAATACTTTATTTATAATAGCGAATACATATTTATTCAACATATGAGGTTGACATAATCAGATCATTCTGATCCAAATACAGACTAGATATATGAAGTGTGTGAATTCTAACATAAATTGAATATTTCTTAACTCACTAGTCGTGCGTTTTTTATTTACCTAATCATTTTGAAGTATATGCATTGATTTTAAAAATCTAAATTCAAAAAATACAACATAATATCGAAATATTTTTACGGGTAGGTAGGTAGGTACTATACATAATAATATTATGTTATACCTATAATAACAAAATAGAATAATGATTTGCATTATAGACCAATGTATACCAATGTATATAGGTTATAATTCTATGGTTAATAAATAGATAAAAAAAATCACGTATCTAGATTTTTTTATATTTACATTTGCTCGATAATATCATAAGTTAAATAATAATAATACATTTACTAACATATATAATCAAAATAAATGATTTGTTTCAATACTAAAAGTGTCATACAATATTGAACACAGATATTATTATGCTTAAAATTATATCCAATAAACCCTGTTATACTCACATTTATTTAGAAATTGGTAAGAAACTCTAACAATATTTTTATAACAGGACGGAAAAAATTAGTACCTAGGTATTATACATTTCAATATTATTTTAAATTTTTAGATTTTAATATTATTTTAATACCTTGGTACTTTAATGATATATTGTCGAAAATAATGACCATGTTATAAGGTGCTCATAATCATAACATTATTAACGGCCATAGTATGACCGTATGTTTTTAGAATTAACGAAGACAAATGGGATTAATATATTAAATAATAATGTTTGTTTTAATGAAAACTAGGTAGGTACTCATAATAACACAGTGTGCATGATCATAAAAAGATAACTCTTTTATAATTTATGAAACAAAAAGCAAACTTTTAATTTTTAATACGAAATTCTACTTAGGTACTAATTATAATTTAAGTAAACAATATACAAGATTAATTTTTTTACTGTTGGAACAATTATTTTTTTTTTTTACTCAAGTTACTACAATATATTTATACATTCTCAAGAAAATGTTTCATAAGCTTTAATTTTCACGTACAACGGATAAATATTAAATATTAAACAAATAATAAATTTAGCTTAAAAAGTTCCTGAAATTCAAATTATATATTTTGGCATGATCACAAATTGAGGGTTCTCAGAATGCGTATAGTCCCAAAAACTTATACAATTCATTCCTACATGAAATCAAAAGAATCCAATACTTCAGCACCTCCCACGAGAATATTTCGTTTCCAAAATTTAAAACTTTTAAGTTCAAAATCGTATAACTTTTAAAAGAAAACGGAAACCAACAAGTCTTATTTTACCGTTTATGCAAATGTTTGCTTTGTAGTCGTCAGTTGATAGTATGTAGAATAGATAGGTAAATAAGTTATTAAGATTAATAATAGTAATCAACAAACAATCAAAAATATTCGTAAACACGTGGAGTAGATATAATATAGTAGGCACTACCATTAATAGTATACCAGTTTATGATATTTTATCCAATCAATTGTAATTGTGAAATGTAAATACAGTATAAAAAATAGTATTACAAAAGATACCTTAATACGTATGAAAAATATAAAAAACATTAAACAAATTTCGTAATACATAATATATTGCTTTAATCAAGCAGCTACTAAATTAGCTAAATTACACTAAATTACGAGTTCACTAGGTAGTTATATATTTTCTAGGATTAGATGAATAAAAATAATTTACATTAGACAAAATGTTTACGTATAATTAATTATCATCATTGACCTGCCCTAACACGAACTGCATCCGGCACCTACCTATTCTGCCTTATTGCCCCACCCGCTGCTCTCTATTGTTTTGAATTATATTCTTTGTAATAATAATTTATAATGAAAAATAATTTTACTTGATTCATCATTATAATTAAAGTTTAGTTTGAAAAATATTAGAAAAGATAATGATTTTTTTTATCTAGATGTCTTCTTGATTATGAATAAATTATCGATACTCTACAAGTATTCTGTAGAATTGAATGGGAAAAAAAATTATGGAAAAAGTAACATAAACTTCAAATGAGGTCAGACAGAAAATAAAATATGTAGGCAGTATATTCTTTATTAAAATCAATTCAAAGAGAATATTGAAATTAAATTTAAAAAAAAAAAATTAAATATTAACTACAAAATAGAGAGAAAAGTATAATATTATATAAAACTATTAAGTGCATTTATATTCATTGAGAAAATATATTTAAAAAATAAAAAAGATAAAATAAAAACGATAAACTATAGCAGTATATGTAGTTCGGTTATATTTAATAACTAAATAGGTGAGCATTAAAATACCACCATTTAATTTACATAAAATCGACTGTTAGAAAGGAACAGCCAATAAAGGACAAGCGTAATTTTTAGAACTTTATGAAGAACGTAAACAAATTTTACTTGAAGTAAAAATATATACTAAACCGTTCAGTAACAAGTTTACTTAAGTAACTAATGTCTAAAGGATTATAACATTTATACAATTTGAAAATTAGACGCTTATGTATACCCAAATTAATTTTATCATGTCACACGTACATTTTTTTTTATGAAACTTTTTGGAACCTTTAATTATATGGTAGGTATAAGGTAAAATATGGTATATTATAAAAGTGGCGGTTTTAAGGGGGTGGACGTGGAGACTTTTAATACACAAATATTAATAAATAATAGGTAATTTATGTAAATTATTAACAGTAAAAATTAGGGATGGGCCGATACCACTTTTTATCGATATCCGATACTCCGATATATGCTGCCGATATAAAACCGATACCCGATAATATATGAAAATATAAAAATAACATTTTTGATAAAAACACATGAGCCGATACCACCATAAAACCGATACCATCAACCGATATATAATAAAACCGGTACCTGATAACACAAAATTAATTAGAAAAGTGAAAACATTGATTATTATTTAATAATTATTAATGATAATAAATTCATAATTATTATTTAATAGTTATCACATATTAGTTGTTTATTTTTCAGTCTTTAATACTTTAATATTAATATTTTATTATTAATATGCTGATCTATAGGTTTTTTTTTTTTGGTATCGGTTGAAGTATCGGTTTTGAAAAAAAACCGATACCACTGATATCGGCCGACATCTAGTATCGGCCCATCCCTAGTAAAAATTATTACAAGTTTTAAATTTTAACAAGAAAAATCCACAAGTATGCTTAGGCAGTATTCAGCAAGAGGACAACAAACAATTTTTTTGCATCTTTTATTAAATTTGACTCCCCCCTCCCTTAAAGTATGTCAAAACCACTGCTGATTTTTAAAACTCAATGGTCAACCATTAAATCAATTTTATATATTGGAACTAGGCCACATACACCTATATTTAATTGATAGAAGTTAGCTTTCAAATTCAAAAAAAGTAGTCAAGTCGGTAATCACTCTGCTGTAAAGTAGGTGTCATCATTGAGTAAGCTACTGTAATGAATGTATTGAACTTGAATTCAATGATAGATCATTGCATAGGTATGAAAAACGATTCTAAATGAAGACAGTCTGTCATCCGTAATATAACTAAGTATATTTCATGATAATATGTTTTTTGATATTGCTATTAATGTTATTTATTTTGCTATTACATCCATAGGCGCAAATAGGGTTTGAGATTTTTTTTTACATAAAAAAGCATACCCTTAAATACTTATATATTATGTGCCTATGCTATTAATATTACAATATATCTTGGTAAATATCATTTTTGCCAAAAACATTACATTTATTAGATGTATTTTGATTTTAATTACTATAATAATGAGACATATTTATACCATTTATTATTGTTATTAACTTATCAGAGAATACCACCCTGTAGAGCGGTGGGATAAGGTTCGTGTTATAAATAGGTAATAGCTTAAAAGTTAAATTAATCTTAAATTTATTGATCAAAGGTCATTCTATGTACAATAATATGCGTAAAAGTTTCAAATCCCCCGTGAACAATATTTTTGAATTACAACAAAATAATTGAAATTGTTATTCTTCGTTTAACTATCTAATTTCGTACAAATTTAAATTTCAAATGTCTATAAATATCTCAAAAAAATCAAAAAATTTTAAAAATTACAACATAAAATGAATAAAATAATAATAAAATATTTTGCGAAAACTGCAAGTATCTTCGGTTATTCTTTTTTGAATTATAACAAAATAAAAAAATCGATTTTGTCAAAAACAGGATTATCGTAGAAATTTCCGTTTATTAAAAGTCATTATTTTCCTCCGATTATTAAGAAAAGCATTGGACATTATTACTTTTGACCATCAAAACCTAAATTCTAAATTACCAACTAGATTCACTTTCCTGCCAAAAAAGATATTTAAGTTGAAAATCTAAACATTTTTACTGCTCCGAAGGTACTGATTACACAAAAAATCACGCATATAAAATCAATATATTCATCCATCTATTATCTCAAATAATGCTTGATCATTACAACGTCAGTAGCCAATAGGTATTTTAGAATTAATAGTAAAATTAATAAGTCCTTAATAATTGTAAGCTGATTAATTGAAAGGTTTCAAACGTTTGAAAAAATGATTAATAATACTCGCTTACTGTACAATGCTATTGCCAGAAACATAATGCCGACCATTATTGAGCAATATCACTTGCATAGTTTTATATTTTATTAATTTATATCTTACAGTATATTTTATTCGGTTCCCACCACCGTCAAACCACGAATTGAATTTCCGAACGGAACGGGGAGCGACATCTGTGCAATGAGTTTGGAGTCAGCGAATGCGATCCAGCGACATCTGCGGAAAACGAACGCTAAAAGACTGTCCGTAAGCAAACGGCCAGATGGCGCCACGGGTCAGGATTTCATGAAGCATCATGGCTCGAGTATTATGCATAATAATAATATTATTATTATTCTTGACGGTGACCTCGAAACCGTAATCGTTCAAGGAGCTCCAGAGTATCATGCTTTAAGGAGTAATACTTAGGCAATTCACATGACATCAACATTTGGGCTATGTCTATGTGTGAGTAATAAATGACCATAAGAGTGTTACCGAGAATCACTGTAATGTGGTGCCGGACAACCGCCGCCGGATGCAACTCTCGTACGCGCACGAACTTGTCAATAGTTCGCCAAAAATGAAATAATATATTCATGTTTGCATGACTGTAAAAACTACTAACAGCGGTAGTAAACTAAACATAATTCCTGAAGTTCGATTGTAATTTCGAAAAAAAAAAATGGTTGAATTTATAAGCTTCTAGACCATAATAATATGCTCTCTGGAAATCACCTTTTTGATTTAAAATCAGATGTGCCCAAAAAAATTAATACAAACGTAATGCAATTATTACATGGAATTTTTTAAAAAAATCTTAATTTTAAGGTCCTTTATTGGACATTCCGAAGTATGCGTAACTTACCACCGCTTATTGGTCTAAAACGTATGAAAAATACGTGAGCTGCAATCCCCTTAAGTACCTAACTGGAGTGTAGTCGTAAATTATTGTTGTGACGTGTTCCGGTTTTACACAGACGCGACGCAACATGTCGACGATGGAAATTCAATATATTATAAATTGTAATATATTATGCCATTATGTGGAAAGGGTACCTAAGTATAATATTCGTTTACCGCAAATGAAATCCCACTCGGGGAGAGTAGATATTCCCATTTCCATTTACAAGATGCTGCAGAAGGGTCATCGACGGTGGCAGACGCGATAAACCACCAAAACGGAATATAAATTATTAATATCATTACTATTATATTGTAAAATGAGAGCGCGAGCGCGAGGCGGTGGCGTGAAGACGTCACTAGTATAAAATAAACAATCTCTAATCGGTTAAATTGGGAAAACGCTTGAGCGTGAATATAATATAGTTGTGCGAAGGTAGTGAACGAAACCACTGTGACAGGCCGGTCTCAACTGACGACGATGACAATAATAACATTATAATATTATTATGTCGGTAGAACGCGCCAAATGAATCGCCCGCAGGTCACAATATATAAAGATCAAGAGCAAAAACTTTTGAGTATTAATAGAATTAAAAACGCAGAAAGTTATAGTAATGATAATTTAGCAAGTTATTGAGATAAATCATAAATGTATTCCCTGCATTAATTTACAGATGGAAAATTAAAAATACATGCTCATAATAATATTATATTGTTGAGGCAATAGGCACAGTATTATTCGGTGTATACCTATTATATATGGTGTATATCAATAATACACATAGCCCCGCAGCCTGGTTGAAAAAGTGGAGACGTTTAAGACGTAAAGTTTAAGACTGGACGTGATTGGGAACTCATGAGCCTGCGAGTTTCAACTGATTTTTATATATGCGTGGTATTTGTGGCGTTAATATTTGTGGTATTAGAAAACGATATTTATGAGAATTGGGAAAATCGGAAATGCTTATACGTTTGGAGAAGATAAATCAAAAAGGAAAATATTTGCGATAGATACATATTTTAATAAATTATCTTTCTTTATCTGAGTTTAAAATCAACGAGGAAAACAGAGATTTTTAAAATTCATATTAAGTAGGTTCATTATATTAAAATTAGGAGCCTATGCCATTTAGTTGTAATTATTAAAAAAACTTATAACTGTAGATACTGAAAAGTGGAAGTGTTCAACAGATGTTTATTTTATACTTTTCTATACATGATAACATTTTCAAAACATTATTCAATATATGAAATATACCTAGAAATTTTAAATTATACATTTTTTTTTTAGTTTATTCTATAATTACTGATTAAAAAATTGTCATAGAGTCAAAAAACTTGAAAATTAAATACAAGGTTCCTCACAAGTTTCACATACATAGGTCATAGGGAGGATTATTTTTTATGAGCAATTAAATTTAAAATGTTGCACAATTCTTACAAATAATGAAAATTTCCATTTTTTTTTTATAGTAGATACGCAATTGCATTTATTTATTTTGTTATAGGTGCATAGTCATAGAGTAGTTACATTGGAATTGAAGAGGGTAGAGCATTTTCCACATAAAAGTTTTAAGTGACGTTATTAATATACAAGTACACTACAATGATAAATCTTAGTATATGTATTATTTAATATTAGTTTATAATATGTATTGTTGATATTAATTTAGAAAAAATAAAATCGTTTTGAAAATTTTCATAATATGAGAGTGCACACCACAGTTAATCATCATCGTCCCGCGCGCAAAATCGGAAAACGCGTTTAAAATGTTTCGAATTACGACGTCAACGTTTACTAAAGGTACCTATATAGCATACAATATTATCATCTACATTTTTGCTGTTTTTTGATTTATCATAACATTATTATTATTGCTGTTAGTTTGAAAATCTCAGATCGTAAGGTTTGGATACGAAACAATAACAATCGCAATCGAGAACCACTGAACTCAATCCACTTTACGTCTTTACGACATGAAATACGTGATACGATATTAGTATTGACATTTTTGAAAAACAAACGTACAACGATATTTTACAACGATGTTATGTTTTTCCAAAATCCCGATTTAAAATAATAGAAAACCGTCAGGGAATCTATCATTTTTTTTATCTCCAGTCGATCTTTGAACTAAAAAGCGATACGTCCCGCGTCCAAAAACATATACAGCCCGATACTAATATTATGTAAATATGCTGACTTTTTTTTTCTTTTACTTCATATATAACGAAACAATTTCGTAAGATACACGAAAACAAATATTTGTAACAAAATAAATTATGTTTGCTCCTTTGTTTTCAAGAAAAATACTAAACCTTATTTATATAAAGGGAAAAATCATTTTTTATTTATGGCACACTTTATAGACACAAGGAAAATATTATCCATTTCGAAATCTAAACGGAATAAGTTTTTGGCGCTTGTGTTGTAATAGCTTAATAAAACAAATACATTCGTGTTAAGGTCACGTTAAGTACGTTGTGGCAAAGGATTTATGTCTACAGTTTATTGAAGTATGATAATTGAGAAAATTAAAACTACTTGAACTTATTTAACTCGTAAGTTAAATCATAAAATAAAGAGTTTTCTTTTTAAATCGTTAACTGTAAATTATAAACTGAATGATAATAATAATATATCTATATTATAACTGTTTTAGGCGTAATTGGAAATTTAGAAAAATAATTATTTGATAGATATAGGTGAAAATAAATTGAACATTTTGAATATCGATAGTAAATACCAAATTGTTACAGAAACGATTTAAACATGATGAACAGAAAATCGATACAGTTGATAAAGGATGTGTGTCCCTATAATGATTATATTAATGTGTTCACACATTAAGCACGTGGATTACAAACTTCGTAGCAATCTAAAACCTCATCGTGTTAAAGTTTTCCACGTTCCAAACTGTCAAAAAAGTCAAAAAGCTTTCATCAAATTTAAAGGTATATATGTATACAAAGTGTCAAGTAAGAATAGTGTATGTGATTTATATATCACAGTAATGGAGTAATATTGTGGGTGTGTATTTTGTATATGTAAATTATTATTAAAGTTTCACCCGTGAAAACATTTACGCCGCCTTCGTGAAAAAAAAATAATAAATCAAATATGTTAATGAGATACACATTCATATATATCGTAACACTTATTGGATTCGACAAATTTCGTAGGTTGTAATCAAATATTAAATTGGATATCACTTCCTCTAAAAATTATAATTTATAAAATCACACGTGCATCAACTGTATTTTATGGGTTCAGTTTTTTTTTTTTTTTTTTTTTTAATGAGTTAATATATTACGATTATTTTAACGAACCGGTTATAAAACTAAAGTTTATAGAGACACGTACATCGATATTTTATAGGGAAAATCAATGCATGTATAGGTACAAGATTATTTACGATGATCTTTTATAATAAACTATGAATACTCTAACAATACATACGTAAATTTGATTATTAAGACTCAATACAGATTAGATTTGATATTTCATCCTTCCTATTAAAAACAAATAGCAAATATACCATATATAAAATAAATCTTCTTTATAGGCTCAATACAAACAAAACAACTGTAATGTTAAATTTACAAAGGCTTAAAGATAAATATTAAGTACCAATTCACTTGGAAATTATAGTTGTATACAGTTTTTACAGATTTCACTTTTTTTCATTGAATAAAACTAAACCGACAAAGTGATGTGAATTTAATTTTCATTGCGGTGACTATCTTAATTTAACACTTAAGTGACATAATTAAACTCATAAATTATAAAAGTGAAAAATTAAGCAGGAAATCACCAGGAATATGTGATTAAAAATTATAATTCATAATAATTAATTTTAGTCGTACACGAAAACTTAAATTAGTGTTTATTACTTTACGTTTATAAACATTGTAACTATAAAAAATAAATAAGCTAGGTACAAATAAAATACTGTAGACAATCGATAAGTCAAAGCATAGATTAAAATATATAAGATGAATTAAATGCTTAAGATCATTCAGTTTCATAAAATATTTGACAGCTTTTAAAATTATGCCGCATTAACTTAACTGTAGCTTATAAACTATTTCAATTAATAAATTCTATTTTAATTTAAATAATATAAAAACTTTTTAAATGCATGCCATCAAAAGTTTTAAGGTGAGATTTAACGTTAAGAATTATTAAATGGTTACATAAAATAATCAAGTCTTTGTAGCAAATATTATAAATGAAGATAAAATTAGGCAATGTTTAAACAACTGTAAATCTAGAGGTGTACTTTTAGGGTTCCGTAGGTACAGTAAAACGGGACCCTAGCTATTACTAAGGCTGTCCGTCCATCCGACTGTCACCAGGCTGTATCTCATAAACCATGAAAATTATTAAGTTGAAATTTTCGCAGATTATGTATTTCTGTTGCCGCTATAACAACAAATACTAAAAATCCTAGAATATATAATAAAAGCAGTGTTCCCAACATGTTTATAGATGATGGTACGGAACCCTTCGTGTGCGAGTCCGACTCGCACTTGGCCGGTTTTTATTATTATAACAACAAATATAATAATATCGCTAATATATATTATCCAAATATATAATATATTATATATTATAAACACCCGTAATTTTCAAAAATTTATTTCACGATAATATATTAGTTACGTACATAAATATATGTACTTACCAAATTAAACTGTAATTATTAACTCTTAAACAGATGGTTTAAATAAATACTCAAATAGTTAAGATGCATTGCACTAACATTTGTGAATTTTGTTTTGTAAATTAAAAAAGATTTCTTTTAAGAAACATAATACATCCACACTCTTACATAATCATTAATTTGAATTATATTTTAGTGGCTATCGTAAAACATACGTTAACATGCAATATTTGAACAAAATAATTCAGCTAAGATCGAATGATCGAATTTAAGACAGTAATTTATTATTGAGGTAATAACATTTTAAGTGAGTAAAAAAATTATGGTATGAGATTATTGTAAATGTATAATATGTACATATTATGTCATGTATTGTTTATGTATTAGCATTTAGCGTGTATTATAATATATAATAGAATAAAACGAATTCAAAAATATGTTAACAAGGGCACACGGCTTTATTCAATAAAATAAATTTAAAAAAACGCCTATTTTTTTTTTTTCAATCGACCAATTAGATATTATTATCTATAGTTTGTTGAACATCCAGTTGATTACGGTTATTTTCTAAATAATATTATCCATGTAGTCATAATAATATGGTTCGATGGTTCGAATGGTTAAATTTTATATTGGCCGATAAACGATATTTTGATTCAAATAAAATACACGTGGGTACCTACCTATAATAATTAAGATACATGCTTATGCCTCGCATGGTATAAATATGTGTGTTGTACATAGGTGCAAAGTTTAAAAATAAAGATACAATTATGAATACATACACGTTTTAAAAAATGAATTCAATTTAAATTTGAATTCAAAACTCATCCATTGACCATTGAGCTTTTACTCCACATCGAGTCGCAGAGGTAGGTACACTCGAAACCTAATATACAACGAACGACAGTTCCCCTGTTGTTCGCGTATTGTTGCGTTTCAACGATTTCATAACACGCAAAAAACTGTCAAACTCGAACAAATGTACACAAGATACGAATTAAATGATTAAACGATAAACAATTATATGTTTTATGTATACCTACACTAAAACTAAGCTATATTATTATAACGATAATGACAACCAAAAAATAAATTTAACGACATTTTGCGATATGACTCCCCACACCTATAGTTTTCTTTTTTCTCTCTGAATTGTCCTTAGAATCCGTGAGAGCTAAACCAATAATAATTTCGAGGCCCAGTGCAAAAATAATTGCGGGGCGTAACATATTATAATATACATTATGCTTATTTTATATTTCCAAGCGACCTAAAATTACCTACTTTTATTTTACTACCTACCTATTCATATTAATATTGATTCAAAATTAACGAATTTCAGAAGAATTGTCTATCTTTTGTTAGAAAAATATGAAAATAGTGAAGTCTTTGAAATACACATAAAAGCCATAGCAGCTGGTATGAACGATACTATATTTGATACCTCCAATAAGCAAAGTAATAGACTATGGAAGACTGCACTTATTTCATGGAATAAAAAAATCTCTAAAAGGTTTTCTGAATGTATAGGTATTACTCTATCCATTATTTTTAGTCCAACCATATAATATACACCATTACATTATATGCTTGACCAATACAGTTTGTTACTTATTTATTACATATTAGTTCATTCTAAAAAATTCTTTCCTAATTTCTCTGTGAAACGTAACATTTTTTAATGCTCTAAAAATATGGAATAATATAATTTTCGAAACAATTTACCATTTTTTTTTCAATTTCCGAATGTGCGGTCCCAAATCTGAGTTAAAATCGCGAGGCTCAGGGCCTGGAATATTTTCCGGAGGTCTGACAGGAAACAATGTCTATTGGACTGCAATTCTGTAGATAATTGATCCATGGATGCATCGCTCTGATGCCCACGGATATGCAGGACGTCTTTTCTTCGTCTTTGTAGGTTCGGGTATCACTGGGTCCGACTCCTGTGACGTTGCGGCCACATTCAGAATCCGTTTCGCTCCCACTCAAGATTATAGTCATCTACACGTAACCTTCGACCGGCGCCGTCTCCAACAGGACTCTCCGCGCGGTCAACCCATACGTGCGTGCTCGTCCGAGGATTCGTCTAACTGGGAAACCGGCGCCGCGGACGCTACAGTTTCGCCCACCCGCTTTGTGTCCAGCACGTGACCCACGCGTAATAACTTGTAGGCTCTGGTCGACTGCTGTGTTCGACTTCTAGGTAGTTCCTACGCTTTTTCTTTGGGATAACCTTAACCAGGTTTTTGCACTACCGCTACTGCATATAACCTCGTCGCCGATATGATCAAAAATATTATTAGAGCTAGACATAAGTACTGCAGTTGTTACCACCTACTGCTACCAAGTCTAGTTCGTATAAATGACGGTTTCAAAATAGATTCCGCAATAAATTACCGGAATACCTATCTACGCGGACATAATATTATATGACATTACAAAATATTAAACTGCAGCCAATAGGTGTTCCTACCTATATCCGGTTAAATAAACTATGCCCATTTTTTATGATCATTAATAATATACAAATAATATCATATGATATCTTAGATCGTAGTTTGTATATTATATACCACAACTTAAAATAATAATAAAAACCGGTAAAGGAAAGTCACTATATATAATTTATAGAAAACGCCCCTAAAGTGTATTTTGTCACTGAATATAGTTCACTGTAATGGATATGTTAAATTTGAAACCAACGATAAGTCATTGCATAGGTACAAAAAATGATTCTGAACAGGGACGGTACTTCTAAGGATATATTACTTTAATATTTATATTGCTTTTAGTAATTTATTTTTCTATTAGTAATACTGAGGTTGAACTAATTTTTGTCAAACTAAATCACATATATTATTACCTATAATATTATTTTATATAATAATAGGTAATAGCTGTAATAACTAATAAGTAACTATTATAAATCAACACTGACGTTAGTCATAAAATGGTTTAAATAAATTCGTTGTATAAATACCTTAAAATTAACCTAAATATTTTGAACACTTAATAAAGTGTTTATACACTATAATAATGATATAAGGAATAGCAAAAAGTGTCAAAAAATAATATTCATTGAATTACAACAAAATAAATAAAATTGTATTTTTTTGTTTAAATAGGTTCCTATCTAATTTTGTCGAAATTAAAAATGAAAATTATAATATTAAAATATATATTTCCCATTTTTCTCAGTTTTTATGAAAAAGTTCCAAAGTACCAACTACATCTGATATACTACCAGTATAAAAGTTGAAGACTGAAGCATTTTTATTTTTTACTCTTCCAAAAGATGATACAGAATATGAATAAAAATACGTCATTGTAAAATTGCCCCATTCAGAATCTATTAACGTATTTGAAACTAACTTATCAGCACTCAGCAGCAATGCAGCATAAATATTATAGTCGTAGGTTAATGGTTATATAGTGATATGATAACTATAATGTATATTAAATGTATAATATTATACCGCTGCAGGGCGCAGACACGATTCGGCGATTTAACGTAGATACATCTATCATAAAAATCGAGACTGGAAACAAAATATATACCGTTTATTGTAAAAAATATGCATTTATTTTTTTCTATAAGATAACTTTAACAAAGTTAACCATGCGGACAGGGGGAAGTACGTATACATGGTAGAGCGACCGGATATGATATTATCGCGTGAGTGTGCGCGTGTTCGTAGATGCATCTGCACGAAAACAAACGCACTACGGCATTACACACACTCCTAGCTTGCTATATATATATACCAATAACCCATATTTATATATATATATTATATAGTGGGGGCTAAAATTTGAGAGAAAATCCTCACATACTACCTACGTGTATACTATATATATATACATGTTTAATGCGCGTCCATAATATTAACATAATAATATTACAATGCGTTCATAAAATAATACGCACCTACGTAGAAAGTGGATAAAACAATAATTTCTGTTAAACAACAGCCCGACTTTATAAAGATATACAGTATAAATGCGTATACGCGTTTTATATATTATAATATACATAATATTAATTATTATATAGCCGAAAACAATATAATATTAAACTGAATATAACGCTGAGAAATTACGTACACATTGTATAGTAGGTATATAGTGTTGTATACAAGAATATCGCGTAGGCAGGTTACACATAAAATTTGCAAGTTCCTACCCGCCTTTGTAATTTTATTGCGATATTTCCGATGACTGCAGTACTTAACTACCTCCTCATCGCCGGGCCCTAAGTACACGAATAAAAAAACAAACACCACAGTGTAAACACGCAAAACCGCCTCTATTTGTAAAAATAATTACACGCTCGAAGACTATAATATATACACGCTCTATTCGCGATCTAAAGACTTCGTGCGCATAGATAAACGCTATCAGATAATATCTGCACTCACCATACATATATATACATATGTGTCTAAATTATATACGAGCCGTACGTATATAGCCTTCGACTTTAGCGGGCGTTTCTGAGCATACTTGCAGCACGGACTAAGATAGGTAGGTATAGCAAGACGTTTTTAGAAGTAATTGTCATAATATTATTATTGTACTCATAATAGAACTAAAATTATGGATTGTGTAATTTATTGTATAGGTATTAGTGGTTTTGTATGTCAGAATTTTATATTGAAACATACAAATTGTGGTGAACCTTTATGTATATTAATGTAATAAAACGTACCTAATTCATATTCTATGTCTGTCATACTAAAACAATTAGATCTAAAAAGGTATTAACAATAAATAAGGTTTATCTATATTCTATATAATATTCTCCACTAAATAAGATGAAAGATTATTTAATTTTGTTATCAAGATAAATTTATTATATGTATTATCATAATATAAAGTTATTTTCACGTCCTAACCACTCGTTGGTCGTTTATAGAAAAGATATATTTGAACGAAATTAAATATATATATATATATATATGTTTCAGACGCAACGTTTACCCATCAATATTGTATTAATTTATTAAAAATAATATCTTTTGAAATAGGGATGTAGGTATTTGAATAAAAATATTCAGTATTTTTTATGTTAGGTATTTTCGATTTTTTAATGGCATAGCTTTGTTTTAATTTTATAATGCTCGGATAATTTTGCTTTACAAATACTGAAAATGTAACCACCAATAAACTATATAAGCATTTAATGTTTAGATAATAGGGAATAGAGTGGTAGATCAAATGGTAGTTTTGCTCCATCAATACTGTCACTAAAATTTTAAAAGCTTAAAGGCTTATAAAAATAATGTATTGATTCACTATTCAATAATTGAATACCAACATTTAAAAAAAAAAAAATATCAAACTTTAGAGTACTAAAAACAATGATTTCCTAAGAATGTAGATGGTTGATTGAAAAATAAAAATAATAACACTAAAAAACAGAGGAAAAACTCAGCTGTATATATAGTATGTATATCGAGTGAATATTGTCATTGACTATAACTGTAATGAATGTGTTAAATTTTAATTCAATGTATACGATAAAAAACGATTTCCAGCGGATACCTATATTTAGGATATACCTACCATAATGGCGTACTTAGAAATACTTATCAAATGGGGGAAGGGAGCTAAAACAAAAACGCATTAAGCGAAAGTATTAAAAATACAACTAAACACAAAATAAGTAAAATATGAAACGACTAAAGAAATTAAAAAGTGGCCGTTGCTATCATTATCGTAGCACGATTTTCATCAACATTTTAACATTAAATACTAGTAAAAAAAATTTGGCTATGTACTTCCGATAATTTTTAATTGCTGTAAGAACAACTAATGAGAAACCTTTTGTTATTTTGTTATGCTTTTTAACAAACATTATAAAAAAAAAATAAAATAAAACACCTATCTGTAAATATTACACAAAGATCACAAATATTTTGAAAATTATTATATCATGTCTGGAAAATGTTAAAACAAACATTTGGTAAAAGATTCAAGTCTCAACTGTTATTTATTTTTTTGAAAAACCAAACCAAACAGAGTATAGATACCTAGTATAACAGCAGCACATTTACACTACACATACATAGATAACTAAAATAAATAAACGAGTGCAAATAAACGATAATATTAAAATTAAGATTCAAATCCGTACAGACGGACTATTATAATATTTGAATTCCTACTTTGTTGTTTTTGGACGCATTTTAATTGAATAAAATCGCTAAAAGAAAACAACTTCCACACGCATAATATTATCTCTCCGAAACGAACTTACCTTTCGAGGCCGTATAGAATATTTTAAAGACACGCGATTAAACATCTGTACAGTATATATGACGGTGTGCTGGTGCCAAGTTTGATGCATAAATGAAGCATATACATATAGTAATATAAGTAAACTATAATTTAATTTTGTGACGAGACCTAGTTCTGATACCGTTGACTCCGTAAACATTTTACGAACTTTATAAACACAATACAATACAATACGATATAATATACAATGCCATAATAATAGTTGTTTGCGCCTATACGTATATTTGTATATATTATTTTCGATTCCACAACTTTGGATGTTATGATAGTTAAGACGTACATATTATATTGTATATTAATATAGTATAACATAAGTACTTGTACGACTGTATAATGGGTGAAAAAGTACTTCTCATATAGTGTACTGTTTACAACTCACTCTAAATAATATAATGTTTATATATCAGAGGTTCCCAACCTTTTTTGACTTACAGTACCCTAAACTCTAAAGTGTATAATATTATTCTTAAGACTTGGAGGCGCCCCATATATTATAGAATAGTACAGCGTATATTTAAACTTATATTTAATTGTATTATTAGTGGAGAAAGGGATACCAAACACTTATCTAAATCAATATAATATTATTGAACTAATTAATACAGTGTTACACAAAATACACGCACTACCGTGCGCATATCTTTCACAAGATCATTTTCCCTAGAAAATTGGCCCTCTAGCTTAGGAGCTATAAATATTTAGAATAATATCTAATATTATCTAATACCTTATATCCTATATAATGTACCATTATAAAATATTTTATAAAGCATATTAAACTGAATATTATGACAGGGGACGGAGTGACCGAGCGGACTGTCATGCGCACCGTCGCCAGTTCGAATCTCGGTCACGGGCGGCACTTATCTCCGGGCAGACACCTGTCTGGGGAGAGAGACTGCCATCCCCAGACCGGGCATGGCAGATACCTACGGGTGTCCAAATCAAAAATTCTGCCGAAAACAAACACACACGTGTACACAAATCTACAGTACCCTCCCCCACAGTACCACAGGTTAATGGCCTTAGTAGTTGAAACCTTAACCCTAATAACAAAAAAAAATAAATATTATGACAGTGAAATGCACTTACGTCGTCCGAAGAACACGCAGTCGCCATGACGGGCATTCCGTAATCGCCCCTGGGGTCGTGTATGCCGTTCAACTTGATGACGCGTATGCCGTTGGCCAGGCTGTCGCCGTCCGTCACGTGGGCCGTGTGCGCGAAGTCGTCGGGCGGCCGTCCCGCGCCGCAGTCCACGCCGTCTTCGGTGCGCTTGCTGCTCGTGGTCACCGTCTCCTTGTACTTTGCGGCCGGCGGCGGTGGCGTCGGTGCGGCCGCGGCGTTCGCCGTCGCTTCAGTGGCGGTCCGCCGCTTGTTCGCCGCGGCCGGCGGATCGTTGACCACGGTTATCGGTTCCCACACCTCGGACGTGGCGCTCGTGTAGTAATTGTCCTCTTTGGTCTCGCGCGACCGCTCGTCCACCACCCGGCCGGCCCTGGCCACGGTCACCTCCTCCCGCGTGACCACCGTCGACTTGACGCTGAGGTTCGTCTCCAGGTGGACGGGCGCCCGCAGTATGCCCGCCCGGACCAGGATCTGGTTGAGCAGGTCGCAGTCGGGCACGTCGCCTCGCAGCAGCGCCCGCTTGATGGCCGCCCCGTCGTCGCCGTCCAGCGACACCGGGACCCCGTTGACCAGCAGCACCTCCTCCTCCTTGACGCTCGACTTTTTCTCGCAGTCCACCACCACCGCGCCCTTGCCCAGGATCGACTCGACCGTCTCTTGGATCTCGTCGTCCATCATGTCGCGTTCGCTTCTTCCGGTCGATAATAATAATATTATGTTATCGGGTCTATCGCATCCACTCGGTGGTTTCCGCGAGCGTCGTGCGGTTCGGGCGGCTCACAAGTCTGCCGGTCCCGTCATTGTTGCACGTACATTATAATATTATCGTACAATATACCTCCTACTACCGTTTACAATGCACCGACGACGATTAATGGCTGACGCTTAACCTAAACGGTAACGGAACAAAAACAAAAACACACACACACACAACGATGAAACACGACATACGAATTTGTCCAACAGAGCCGTGTCCGAATCGTGCGCCAAGCCACACTGGAGGGATTATATTATACGCGTTATATTGTACACCGCATGATCCAGCTTGTATAATATTAAAATCCCGCGCGTATAGTCTGCGTATGCGGTAGGAATTCTTGAGCACTACCTGTACGCGCACGCAGCGGGGCGAGCCACTTCGGCGGAATATTATACGAGTGGATTATACGAGCGGGGCTTGTGTGGATTTCGTATTTATATATTATATGATTATATGACCGACCCAATGTTGTAAATTGTAAAAAAAAAAAACGGAGAATTGTATACATATATTTCGGTTTTTAATCCATGCGGTGATATAACCGCGGCCCTGCAGTTCTCTTTTCCCACACGGAATGTTTCTATATTGAAAACGATATAACGTGATGTGTATAAAGTTTAATTTTAGACAAATAGTTCACGGCTACATAATATGTTATAGTCAATATATATTATTATGACCGACGTATTTGAGAGGAACGGAATAATATGGAATATAATAATTATGGTGCAACGCGATGCACACGTGCGAAGGAGCGCACTTGTCCATAATTTATAAACAGTGCATTATGATGATGGATATGTACATTATTCGGCCGAAACTAAACTATAAAATGTGTAAGTGTAATTTCATCGAGATTTTTCAAAAAATTGTTTGTTTAACATTTACAACATTTTTAAAATAAGGAAAACTTTATAAACTCAATGTATTATTTACATAATACCATTGATTATAAATATTATAATTTATAATACTGAAAAAAAAATATTTGCTTATAGTTAACTTTGTAAGGTGACACGATTTGGATATGACTCTGTATACAAGTGGACAACATAATATTATAATTAAGGTACATAGGTAATATAATATAAATAGGTAACAACCGTCTCGAAATGCATTTTATTACAAGAATCGCACTACAGCGAATCCTAAATAATATACGTGTAGGTACGAATAAAAATCTGAAATTGTATATAATTACTAAGGCGTTGCAGTCTGAGGTTGTAGGTAATAATGTAATATAGGTACCGCGAATCTTAAATAATATTTTACCTAGGTACGAAGAAAAATCATATAATACAACGGCGTTGCAGTCAGAGGTTAAAGTAATATAATATACCTATACAAAAACGTTCACGAGCGACACGTGTGCAGCTAGCATGTGCTAGTTGTATATAATTATATGTGACCAAAAATGCGCACTGGCCGACATATGCATATATTCAGACCTAATATTATATTACTATATTACAATAATAATATTACCCACTAAATTTACGTTGCATACCTACTATAGTAAAATTATTTTTATATCTCACCGCAATAATTCACGCGATTCAAGTGATCAATTATTGATATAATGTGCCCATTCCGAAAGAATAACAAATTATATTTTACGGAATATTTTACCTACCTGTATAATATTGATGACTTACTAATTAGTAATTTCTATATTATTATACCGAACGGCGTGGCGCCAAGCCGCTTTAGGCAATTTTAGCTGAAAACGCCAATTTTTGTTATTATAATAATTAAAAGTCTAATAGGCATATTTATCCAGTTCAAATGAGTTAGCTTGATGACTTGCGATAGTAACAAGGACAAAACACTTGTTGCTAGGAAAAAACCATAATTTCACTTTCCAAAACACCTTTTGCAGATATTATATCGTCATACTAATACTATTACACATGCACGGCATTTAGGGGTGGGGGGCATAGGAGCTTTGGTCCCCCCCTAGACATAATAAACTACCTATAAATATCACAGTAATAGGTCAGTAGCCACAGTGACTGACTGACGTATGGCCAAGTTGTTAAAATAATAAAGTATAGGCCTAACGCGTAAGTGGGTAAATAGTTAATAGTGGAATTTTTGGTCCAAAAGAATAAAAGGATATTGCCCCCCCCCGCCCTTGAAGACGAATCAAATCCGCTACTATGTTATTATGAAGTGATATATCTGCGTTTGGAAATCTACAACTAATATAACCGACGACGACGTAATCGATAACGCTATAAAACGATAATATAAGTGCTGTAACTCACAAACAGGACTTAATTTTCAATTCTCCGACCGGGTTCGACCAGGTTTGTGGTTCTAGGTTTATCATGCGATGTGACAGCGTAAACGAATGCACGTCATCGCGTTATTATACGAGTACGGAGGATATACATATTATTATTATTATTATTATTATATGGTTTATGACAAATATTAGTATTGTGCACATCATTATTTAATGTATGCATGACATGCGCACATAATACTATTATCACGACTTAACCGAGTTTAAAGTCAACGTTTTTTTTATATATATATTTTGTATACATAAATACATAAATATTATTGTGAAGTTCGTTATTATAATAATAAGTGCAGTTTAACACAGCATTGTATACGCAAAACAATAGCGCATAAATGTTTTAAAATAACAAATTTCGCGATTAAACAGCTTTACTATATTCGTTGTATTTTGCGGCACGTCAGATAACGCACATCGTTCGATAATAATAATATAATATAAATAATATCATTCTAACAGTTGATGTAGAAAAGCCGATTATTTACCGGCATTCATGTAAATCTTTGATAAATTCGAAACGATATGGAAATAATGGAAACCTCTGAGAGAGAAAAACAAAGTGGGCAAACGCAAAGCAAGACAGTATGGCTTTTTTTACGTGGGGATGAATTACAAAAGACAGATCTTTAAATATATATCAATATTCTACGATGTGTATACACTGAAGTTCAGTGACTGAACAACGGAATAATATATGTTCGCCTACACTAATGATATTTCTGTATATTCGTGTTTATCCAATCTGGAATAATTTTTCACGCATCAACTACTTTTATACAAAGATTACAATATTATACAGATTATAATATAATAAACATCACACACGCGAGAATAAAACATACATCAACGGGCAATGGTAAAGAGACAACGAGAGCGAATAAATTTGAAAAGTTTAAAAATCATACAAAAAGCACAAGTTTTTCATTATTTTGTATTCAAACTATTTTATGAACTGATGAACTTACTACTGCAGTGACACAAAACGTTCATTGCGTAACCGTCCTAAAATACCATACTAGACAACAGACAAGTAGACAAACAACATATTTATTTTTTTTTTTAATACAAATAACAAATGTAAGATTGCAACTGGTAAAACTAAATCAATGATGCATAAATAATTATAGTGCTATTCGATTAGATCTGTTGTATTTATTTATATTTTTGTTGTTAAATTATTCTCGATGTTTATTTAGGCCATTTTCAGTTCGGTCATAGAAAATAACACCAATTTTTTGGATGATTTTATAATATGCTATTAACCAACATTATTTTACAATTTAACTAGTACTTGATGGAACTTATAAATAATAACAAAAGTCATCCAACTAGGTACCAATGATACAATTATTAAAAGTTAAACTTTTTTTAAAGTTTTCTAATTATAAAACACTTTCTTACTAGATAACTATTATGAACCTCTAAAAATGTTGTACACATGGAACAATAAGAAGTCAAAATATTTGTTTACCTATAGTAATATTGAAAGTATTGCACAACGTATGTCCAAATATAAAGTTAACTTAATATCTTCTGAATTTATTAACATAATTGTTTGAATTAAATTTGTTTTTAATTTAGAAATTGTATATTAAAATATTTTAGGAATGATTTATTAAAAATACAATGTTTCTAGACGTAATTCATAACACAATAGTATAATATTATGTATGCACCGAGTACCAGAATATCAAAATAATGATTAATGAGTAATGCGTAAATGATACTAAGGTAGGTAGGTACACTAAACGATATTTTAATAATTAATATTATATATTAATTATTAATTATTAAAAGATTATTAAGAAAATCTAATAGAAACCTTGAAGGTTAAATAGACAAATTAAACACAATTACATAAACAGAAAAATTATTATATTAATATGATGGGTTCAAGTTACAATAGTATAATAATGGAGAGAATAATAAAGTTGAAACATTAAAAGTATCCTGCACTATTTATAGAGCACTATACACTTTTTTATAAAATGTTAATTTATTATAGACACATTTTATATGTACCAATACCTATTTAGGTTCTAGGTAAATTACTTATACTACCAAAAATAATTTGCATATAAAGTTACATAAATCCCGATGGAGTAATTAAAAAAAAACAACTTATTTAAATGCATCATAACTTCTGATTTGAGTATCAAATTTAATATTTTTACAATAAAATCTATTTTATTTTTTTATCTACGTATTATAATCATATAGACGACAAACACAATACACAATAATACGTGATCTGCATTGCTCGAGTCTAGCAATATCCTCGAAAGTGAGTATTAATCACGTAATTACACGCGATTGGACCCAGTTAATTTCGAGGAAAATATATTTTCTGAAATACGAGTACTTGCCATGGCATTGGCTCAGTGAAAATCCAAAACTAGTAACGAATAAGGTAATGGTAATAAATCAATATTATTTGATCTTTATAATATTATGCAACATGTGTATTGGTTTTTATTTATTAATAATTTTAAAATATATATTTTCCGAATTTACCGACAATAACATGCAAAATACTATACATGGTTTGAGGTTTATCCACTTTGTTGAATACGAGCCAATAAAAAAAAGGAAAGCAAAGAAAAATACGTCTCGTTATTGGCATAGATTAATTACGCATTGGGTCCAGACGAACCGAATTCTAAGAACTTCTAAGACAATCAGCGTACCCGCCCACTTGTCGGACACCGGAGCAACACGTGTGTGTTAGCACTTTATGTAATAATTTATTAAAAATGCAACGGGCTGCTCAAAATAATCCTGGGGATCCATTAGTCCGCGCGCGGTACGCAAATAGTCGTTTTCCAGGGCTTGATGTTGGTTTTTTTTCTACATTTTATGAAACGCTGCGAGTGCTGATAATTATATTATAAAATACGTACACAAAGAGTATAAAAGAAAAATTAAAACCACGTCGTTTTTAACATTATAATATTATTACGTTTGGTTTTTTCTCCCACCGCTAATGTCGCTGCCGTTGGCGCCCACTCGCGGCGTATGGACCGGAAAATAACACGTACGGTTCGGGCTATTTAGGATTATAATATAATATAGTGTGTGTATGATATTACAATGACCCCGTGCACATGTTTACCTATTTGTTAGCTGCGCGGGTGTGGTGACATTATTCGGGGTAAATTGGTTGGCGTGTGCGAGTCCTTGAACGAAATCGCCGGAAACAAGACGTTTATGTGGACCCATACACAATCAATATATAGAAAAAACGACGATAGTCATCACCGATGAAGATGATTTTTTTTCCAATGGAAACGCGATTGGGGGGAAAAAACCTAATTCCATAAAAGATCCTTGAAATGTTACACCAGATGTTAAACTCGTACGGTACTAATATAAAATGTATATAGCTTTGAATAATCTCGACGATATTACAGTACGAACTAGGTATACATTATAATATAAGCTATTAATAATTAATTAACTATAATACTATCAAAACACCGATATTAATAATATGATAATGTTAAATAGTATTAAATTATTAAAATGCAGAAGCTTGACATCGACATAGTTTATGTTTTAATATCCCGGAAAAACAGATCAATATTCAAATCACGACCATGACATGTGTTTCAAATAATTAGTGTTTAAAAATATCTTAAACGTTGTAAATCAAAATAAACCGAATGGAGTACGTTTGAAATTTTGAATTACTTTCTATAGTGATTGAAATTAGAATTCCAGAATGGTAGTAGAAAACTATAGAATCTGACGTGTACGTCAACGACGAAGAATTAAAAATTATATAACAATATTATAATTTATTTTATTTTATTTTATTTATCTTCTTTGAAAGTAATAAGTAATAAATACAATACTTTTTATATATTTCTTTGAAACCATTTTATATGCAGAACCATTGATTATAAATACTAGTATACTATTGGAACTTTCCCTCGGTACCATTTCTTTCCTACATTTCTAGTTACGTACAAATATAAAAGCTATATGAAAAAATGCATATCGAATAACTAATTTTATTATCCATGGTAGGTCATTATAAAAATAAAATACCTAAATTGTATACCAAACTATACTTTTTTTTATAATATACTGAATAACCTATAAATTTAAAATGTTTATATGCCAACCGAAAAGATCTATAATATGTTAACACTAACCCATATTTTTTTATTTTTTTATTTCATTTTATATACATATGAATACTTGGCCCCACCGAGAAAACTCGTGTGTTAGTATAAGTACTACACTAATGTGCAATCATAATTTAAAATTATTGTGACATTTTCAGTCACATGAAATCAAAATTAAAAAGTTAGAATATTACCAATATAGAAAAATGTAGGTATAATTTTATATAATATGTATATGTAATGCAACTAGATTAAGAAAAATAGGTATCAGAACTCAGAAGGTATATAATTATTACTTTATTTATGTTTTGATTAATACAATATATTATTATATAAGTATAATATTGTATTTATTATGACAATATACGTTCAACGGCGCAGAGTTAAATATTTTATTTTACTTTTTAATTATTTATAATACTATGTAATGAAATCAAAATTCAAATCGTTTGTCCTTATGCATGTTTATTGTCTGAATAATATTAATAACCTCACTACGGCATGACTTCTGTATGACTATGAATATTGCTATACGTACCTACATTTTAATAGAATAATGATTTACCGTCATGAATCACGAATACGAATAAAAGTAATATAAAAATTATATGTGAATAAACTAAAAGGTTGTGCATGGATTCTTTTATATTATGTAAAATGGAAAATGGTTAAATATTCATTATAATAATGATAAATCATAATTTTTTATTTAGTCACTTTTAACCGTATTGCGTGATGCGGCACGGTACCTACTATAATCGTTAAATTATAACAACCAAGACGCATTTATATACTACACTAAATGAAATCTTTGTATGGCTATTTAGAAGTTAATGACATTCCAGAAGTTTAGTGGACCAAAGATCGCGATTCTTCAAAAAGTCGTAAAAAGTTATACTTCATTTTGGCATTCGTCCGAAAATATAATCAAAAAATAAACTATAACATACATAATTTACGCTTAGTCCTAATATTTAAGCCAAAAATTCAAAAAATCCCATATTTGACTTTATGCCACGCAATTCAAAATATTTTGATAAAAGTGTACATTTTTTACTGCAGGCATATGATATATTATGTTTAAATTGAATTTATTGATTATTATGAATATTTAATAACAATAATTTTCATATTTTAACTATGCACATAACTTCACAGATATTATATTGAACTACCAATACATACGAAATTAAGAGCACGTTATACCCGCACGTGTTGTCTCCGTCTTACAAGTGCGTAACATACCAAATTTTACGCTCAGCAGAACATGTGTAGCTCCGGTAGTATAAAAATTAGAGCGAATTGACCTCTTATAAAATCTAAAGGTAAGATTATTATCTAGGCAACCTCATAGGCTTTTTATTATATTTTAATTTTATCGCGAGTTATAAGTATTTTAAAATTGTGAATTTTTTATACATCTTAAAATACTCATAAAATAATCTTACCTTTAGATTTTATAAGAGGTCAATTCACTCTAATTTTTAAATTAACGGAGCTACATGTGTTTTGCTGAGCGTAAAATTTGCTATGTTACGCACTTGTAAGACGGAGACAACGCATGCGGGTATAACGTCCTCTAATTAGTTAATTTTTTTTTTGAACGTATAATAATAATAATATATTTCATTAACTAGTTAATTTTGTATGTAAAGTTCAGTATATCTGTGAAGTCCTTGTGTTATATACTTTTATAATATAATCAATACGTAACGCTGAAAATGTGAATTCAATATACCTTTGAAATATATTTAAAACTGTGTATTCACAGAGGATTCATAGAACTAACTAGAAACACTATTATACTATAAAAATCGAATTAAGTACATATATACTGAAAGTATGAAACCAATTATCTAGGTACTAATACCCTCATTTTAATTTTACGAAACACAAATGGTTTTCATTGCGTTATACTTTTTGCTGCATTAATAGCACAAACAAACAAACTTAAGTATGAAATCAATGTTTTGAATGTGTACTTTATGTTAATACGATTAGATGTTTAAATATTTATTCATCAATAATACTATGCCAACATTCAATGTAACAAAATAAATAAAACTTATTGAAATAAATATAAAAAATTTAAATTAACACTAAAGTAAACATAGAACTTAATAGGGATATATACACGCAAATACATGTTCTATCCACAGGGAAGTTGTTTTGCTATACATATAAAATGTAGATTTTGAGAGTACCTCGTCATTGAGTAAAGTCACTGTAATGATGGTTGTGTTTAATTTAAATTGCATGATAGATTATTGTATGTGTTTCATAGTCAGCACTCAGTTCTATTTCTAAGAATATTTTATAACTTATTTTATAAACGATATCGATATTTACATTTAAATATCCTGCAATTTTGTCAAAATGTAATTTATAACGCTCATAAAAAAAATGGAACAATATATTTTCGATATTTTTCAATGGCCGTATAAGAATATCTTATGGTATGAGAAACGTTGAATAAAATAAAAAAAATTTTTTATACAACAAATTAAAAAAAAAAACGGAAAAGTTGAAAATTTAAAATGTCTTTCATAGCACAAAATATTTTTAACCTTTAATTATTTCTAGAAAAAGCAATTATAAATATCAGATGAACATTTAATTCTATAAAGTCTGCAAGATTATATTTTTCATATTTTTATTTTGTCAAAAACCGTTTTTGCGCAAATATTCCAGATTTTCCGTAATTTTTTTTCTGATTACTCTGAAAATAACGGGTTTTTTTACGTTTGAATCCCCAATGTATAAACTAGATTCAATCCGCTACTGGAAACGAGCATTATATTTAACACAGAAAAAATACGCACCTTATTGTAAAATCAATATGTTCCCGTAAAGTAATTTTTTTTATACAGTGAATTACAAATTATATTAACAGTAATAAATTATTCCTAGAAATTTTATCAAAAGGTTTGTAGAAGATCAGACCACTTCATTTCTAAATATACCAAATTAATATTTTATGTAATATACGTATACCACCTGCTACCTATCTCGCTTATTTCTTCCTTGAGTTAATAGATTTAAAAATCAAAAGTTAATTACAAACTTTTTTATTACTTGATAGGTAATGCAGTATTAGCCACTATAGGTACTTAAATTATAAATTTACAGCAAAATTAATTATATTTTTTATTTTTAATTATTATTATAGGTAATTGAAAATTAAATAACAAATGAAAATATATTAAGTACTTATAGTGTTTTAAACAACTTAATATAAAATTATATATAATAAAGACGTACCTATACACATTTAAAAATATATGGGAGGTAGTTGTTCGAGTATTTGCTACCTATAACTACATAAAATAATTAACCTATTGCTTTATTTTTTATCAACGAAATGTATATTTAACAAACGTATTATATTATATAAACTGTACCAATTAACTATAAATAAATACATAATTGCCATTGGAAAATTTAAATAATGTCATTACTGACTACTGATTAGTGATTACTCTTATTCACTCTTCATTATTAGTTTATTACAATTTATCATCCTTAATATAGATAGCTATTTGTACCATCGTATCAATATCATACATACCTTATCGTCTATATGATAGAAAGCCCCCAATGAAAGTCTTATAGTTTTAAAAACTATACTAACTCGAATTAAATAGATACATATGATTTTTTTTGTGTATTGCATATTTGCATATAATTTATCAAAGAATAGAAGGTAGGCTGCAGAAAACTGACTTAACTCTTGATCCCGGAAAACTGACTGGTGAAATATAAATACATAATACACCCAAACACCATCCGTTTGGTTTTTGCCACATTTTTATAAGAGCTAGTTTACAACCCAGGCGGAGTCGGGGAATACAACACAATGATCCCATGTACCTACACAATGAACGCAGTACATACTACACACCGCACACACATAAATATATTTATGTATAATTAAAACTAATCAACACGTAAATTATAAGATATTAATGCAAACAACTCGCATATGCATTTTTAAACAATATTTTTTTTATTCTCTGATTATGATATATTTTCGCAATCCACCGTTTTTTACGAAAATTCTTAAATCGTTTTAGCGTCGCAGTATAACGATAAGTAATGGCATATTATATGAAAATAAAATACTTTAGGAGTAGGTCTGGGAGTAGGAGTAAGACCTTGATTAGTATGCAACGCGACAACAACGACAACCATACGAATATACGATGATCAATCACACAAACAATTATATTGGACTTGGCAGAGATCGATTTATATTTATACATAATATTATGTATAACGTTTTGTCCAACATCTGTACAGTAATTAATCTAAAATAAATATTAAAATAATAACTGAAATTTTTTATTTCTTTGTTATCAAATAACATGACAAATGGATTCATCTTTAACTGTCATCACCTAATGACTTTCATATTGTTTTCTATAAGACAAATCGCCGGTCAACCGTCACATCCAGAGCATTCGACCACCAACAGTTCATTAATTAATAAATAATAATCTATAATGTGTTTTACTTAGTTTTATATCAAATGTAAATACGTAAAAGTGTATACTAAAATAATACCATACAATACCTACCAACCATTTTATCGTATTAAATATTATTTATGTGTTGTTGATTTTTATTACACATTTAATTACCTAGACAAGGCCATAATAATATAATTATAATAGTGGCTAATGTTAGCTAATAGTTTTAAATTACTACTTCGATCACTTCATACATTACAATACTAAACCCTTTAAATTAGGTCGTCACCTCTTATCATTAGCATATTATATTATACAATATAAACTATTATATTAGTTAACTATATCATACAAATACTAACTTTAGTTATCTAGTACAAAAGTAAAATAAATTAATGTAGCTATCAATAATAAAATCCTAAAATATATTATGGTTATTATCGCTGAATATATTATAAGTATTGGATATACTTTTTTTTAACCCTATAGAAATATCATTGAAATCATTTATATTATTATTGTTTGCTTAATGAAAATTAATTTATTTTTCGTAACAATGCACTATTGACCGGGAGTCAGTATATTCTAGTCTGGTTCAGTAGACTAGATTTTTAATAACCAGGTAATATATTATACAATTATTAGATACAATGGTCATAGAAAAGACAATAGATATTAAAGAAAATGTTTTTAAGACAAAATAATGGGATTTAAAGCCTATTATGTATTTTATATTTTGTATGATTTCCATAACTAAATGATAGATCATATTATAATAATAATATGCCATAATTAATTAAGAAAAACATTTTTATACTCTAAATTAATATAATAGTGACTGGAGTCTACCAATACATACATACAAATAACATTTTTACAACCTTCATTAATTTTAATTCAACACATCATGATTATAATCAACAATCAAATTACTTTAAAATTGGTAATTTGTGTCAACAAAAATGTAATCTTTTGATAGCTTTTATAACTTTAAACTAAATTTAGATTATTCGTTTAATGATTAAAGTAAATATTTTATTTTAGACTATACAAATAATTGTACTTCAATAAACCATTTTAAATTTTCATCGATGTACTGATAAACTTCCATAATAGAACCAATGACCAATTTATTAAATAAAATTAAATAATTGCAGACTTTATCATATGATTGAACTGTATAAACTGAGCGCAGTAAATCTAGCGTGCTTATTAAAAAATAATTTAATTAAGTAAATTAAGCTAATGAAAAATTATAGTGTAGCAGTATAATTGTTAAAAATATAAAACATTATTATTTATTATTATTGCTATTTATGTTTCTCACACAACATAAAATAATAGCAAAACTGCTTTTTGCAATGTATGTATACTGTATAGTTAGTTAGTTTATATATTTAATATACCTCCAGTCAGACCTACAGTTAACTTGGACAATTTTTTTTTTTATTATTATTAATTAACCCGTGGCAACTTAGGCCATTGGGTGTTTTTTTTAACTGTGGAGGAGGGTACTGTAGATTCTAAACATGTTTACACAGTTTTAGCAGATTTTTTAGTGGGCACCTGTAGGAATCTCCTATGCCCGGGTGGGGGATGGCGGCACTCCTCTCCGGACACCGTGACTTGCCCAAAGAAAAATTCCGCCCACGGCCGAGGTTTTGAACCGGCGTCGGTGCGCGTCGTAACCGACACCTTAGTCCACTCGGCCACCAATCCAAATCCAAACAAATGTTGTAGTGTTTCTACTTTCTAATATAAATACTTTTGTTATCAAGTAGGTTACATACTGTGTTCTTAAAATTTTTCAAATTGTTTTTGTACTAGAATAAATAAATTATGATTGTTTAATAAGATTATCATAACTTATGTACTGAAATTAATATCATTAAATAAATAAAAATAAAATAAGAATAGAATTATGAAAATAAAAAAGCTATGTATATTCATCTTCTTCTATAGATTTTGAGTTCTGTGTTCAACGATAATCCCGTGTTTATTATGAGTTTTTAGACGATATCTTTCTTGATTTTTAGTTAGTCGTTTAAAGTCAACTACGAAACGTTTCAATTAAATTATAAATTAGACAAGATTAAAAATTAGAAGGTGAAAAATAAGAAGTACTTTAAGATTTTCATATGAATTTACAATTGTATCTTTGATATATTATGTTAGCTGAATAATTATAAAGGATCCTATATAATACATATTTTAAAATTGACCAACAATAGAAATGTCTATGTGGCATGTTAATAAAAATAAAAAAACTATACACACTTTCAGTTGTAAAAATATTTACTATGTACAATGTACATTGTACACATATTCAAAGGCCAAATTATAATTTATGGCTATTTGCTTGGTAGTCTATATAGTGATGTATAACATATGGTAAGAATATTTACAATCGTCTAGTATGGTTGGCCATCACAAAAATTACATATTAAAAAAAAAATCGTTAAAAAAGTACTACAATTATTTGTCACACTATGAACTCGCAAAGCACATATCACTATATTATGGCATCAGTTAGTTATCAAAGCGTCAACTTCATGACAATAATACTTTAAAACTTCCGGTCTTCCATATATCAATGTGGCTATTTTTTTACGTTCATCCATTAAAAAATGCCTATTGTGTATCATGATAAAAAGGAATTTTATACTTTTTTTATGAATTTTGTGTTTTAAAAATAGTGGATTATATTAAGTCAGCGAACATAATGGAATTTTTTTAAATAATTGATATAATACATTTTTATTTATTCATAGTAGGTATACTAAGGACTATTATATAATAATATCAATAATATGTAACATATGTAGTACACGCCTGTGCGTGTAAAGTATGTTTGATACATTTTAATACAGTTAGTACTACATAGTACCTAACCTAACACTCAATTAAAAGTGTTTACAAATACATTATTTCATCCTTCTTATTTTAAAATAAATTCATGTTTGCTTAATTAGCTATTAATTTATTCCATTTCTATACTTTATTTTTACAATTTGGGTTACCCGTAAACATTGTAAAACAATTAAGTCTCAACTGTTTAATTTACTTACGAAACTTACATAGACATGTAACTTTTAAGATATCCCTTGTCTGAGACTGAACTAGATGCAGAATGTTCAGTACAGTGAGTTTAAAGTAAGAAATTACATCCATTATCATCAAGTTACAGTGTTGTCAAAATCGTTTAAGTCCAATGTCCGGTGTGCGGAAACGCCGTTCACCCGCGTAGTGCACCGTTTACATCGTTAACCTATCATATTACCAGCGAATGGTTGACTATAGTGAATGGCTGTAACATTGACTGCATCATATGCATTCGATGACCATTATTACGGTTCAGTTATTAACTTTTTAATAAATTAGCTGAACTATAATTTCATGAACTATATGAACATAGAATTAATTTATTTAACTGATAACTCGTAAGATTATACATTAAATGTATAATATTTACGCCAATCTGTAAATTTTACAATTTAGAATACATGAATATTGTATACACAACAAGGTTGTATAATCATTTAATTTGTAAAGGTAAACGTATAACAATTACATATAATTATATAGGTACTAAAAAAATCAATTCGTTAGATTATTCGGTAGATTGGAATAAAATAAGTATTTATCTATTAATATAAAATTACTATAATTATTATTGTAATGATTTTTTGTTTTAACGAATGTAAGTACAAATTGCACGATGTGTGTGTGTGATATTGCACACCATATAATATTATATAGCCAAATAGGTAAAAATAACTATTATTTTTAAAACTATTCACACTAAGTTAGTTCTTTTTATTTTAATATGCCTTCGAATAGCCAGCCAAAAATCGGAAGGATAAAAAATCATTGTCCAACAAACTAGCAAACTACACGCATCGATGCACCTGTACATAGTTGTTGTCCGGCCGCCTACAATTTCAGTCGCCCGCGATTCCGGTCGCCCAGTGCGGCAGTGTTGTCGTCGGCACCGACCATGCACTCAGGCCCGACACGTGGAACGAATCAGTTAAGATCAAACAAACTACACTGTAGTTAACACAAAAGGAGAATAAAATGTATTGTAGTGGAAACGTCTACAGAATGAACTATAAAATGTATTTTCCCTTTGAGACATTAGAAATATTGAAGAAATAGGTACCATAATATAAGTTTATATACATTTTACATTTGCATGAACTGGTTTATGAAAAAATCACAAATCCGCAACTTGAATGCATAGGAAAATATATATTTTTTCAATAAAATCTAAATCAATAATGAAAACTTAATTTACCTACCTAATAATTTCTACGGGTATTTTTATACAAGGTTTCCAATAATTGATGATAAAATCTTTAGATAGTATCAATATTTGAATAATACTAGGTACCTATACTAAAATTTATAGCACATAATATGTTTAACATATAAATATATAAAATATTATATTGAGTATATAAATAGTACGAAGTATCTCTTGGCTTCTTGAAAAATTAAAACTGCAAGTAATGGGTTTTATAAAACTAACTGTACCTACTTAGATTTTTGGAGAATAATTTCATTAATATACATAGTAACTAGTAAGTATAAAGAAAACATAATATCATAATATATAATTCTTAAAATGTCAGTTAATGTGTGCACAATAAGTTAACTCGATTGTAGTTAAAGTTGTGCGGCATATTAAAAAACTAAATTATTATTTAGAGACTTAGAAAATTACATACTTATTTCCTTTTTTAATTTTAAAATATTATTTTCGCCTCAGAATCACAATATTACCTATTCAAAAAATATTTATTAACCACCGGTGTTCACCGAGGAAAATGTCAAGTTGTTTAAAGTCAAGCGATAGACATTGTACATTATTAATGTATAACTCCCTGTCGATATTAACGAGCACCTTTAGAAAATAATATAATAGTGATGATATCTACAAAGATTTAAAGTCCATTAGAAATGATCATTATACTTCGACGTCATGCCAACCTCGGCGATTTAGGCAGCATACCTACATGTATATTACGTTAAATAAGGTGATAAGGCAGTTAATTTTGGTTCATTATATTTCCGAGGTCGCAGGCGTTCCAATTGTACCCACATAAACAAAATTACATACCATACAAGTACGATGGTGTGGTGTGACGGTATAGAGTAAAATTGGATTTTTACGGACACAAACCAATAGCATTATCTTTTGTTTGGACAAATTACGATATAAATATTGTACAACTGACATAACAGCTGTCAAAAAACAAACATAACATTGACCTTAATTAATGAAAATTGAATTGATATTATTTTCATTAAATTATACAAAAACAGAATTAAAAATTAATTTTTGTCATGTGCGACAAGTATAAATATTCCGACCTAAGTAGGTATTCGTATACACTTAATGAAAAAAAAACACCATGAAATACATTTTCAGATAAGTCTTGTACAGCAGTACGTGACTCGCAACAGCATGCACCACCAGCAGAAAACAGAAGTAGCTCCGACACTGTCAGCACACAAGACCATTTTTAAAAACGTACACACTGCAGGTAAAAACGAGTTGAAATTCCGATCCGATCCGACGCACACTAGTCGTACCCGAACGACTTTCATCTCGGATCCTGTCAAAGATAATTTCTAACGAAGGCGGCCGTCGTGTGAACCGAAGGAACGTATATAACAGACAAGTCATCGTTGAAACGTATAGTATACAATATGTGTATAAGTAAGATGAATAATAATAATAATAAAAGCTAAACACAGAAGCGGCATAAATACGCAACAGATATACATATATAGTAGCAAATCAATTCATGGAACTATAGAAGACATTGCATGTGAAGAATCACGCACCGCGTATTTATTTTTAACGACCTCATCCGTTCTACATTAAAACGCGGACAATATTAACCGGGTTAGATCTTTGGCAATAAAATAACATTTATATTATAAAAATTTAAAACTTAAGACTTAATGGATAAGTCTAAAGAGATTAAGAAACGTCAAAGTGAGTCTCTAGTACCTATATGTTAATAATATCATAATAAATAACAATGCTGTATGAATTATTCTAAAATATGATTTTAAAATAACTATTTGATACCAATCTAATCTAAAATGTCATCTACATACAAGACTATTTCAGGAATATAAAAGTAAGCATTTCCCCGGTTTTTACGCAGCATACACGGAAAATATAATTCCACGAAATCTAAATTAAAGAAAACTGTACGATTTCATTTGTGCTAGGCAATATATAATGGAAAATTATACACGTCACGTTATATTCAATATACGAGCATGAACCCGGTCCTATAGTCCAGACAAAGTTAACTTCGTCCTTGGCCACCGTACCATTCGTACCACAGAACTAACAAGAACCATATACGTCCGACTGCAAAATGAAAAAAAAAATCGTGACGTCGCGGTAGCCCACGCACAAGAGTAGTTTTTGTAAGACATGTACACTGTATTACTATCGATATTCGATCACATTGTTATACTTAAGATTATAATAATATTTATTTGAATGTTAGATTAAAATTGAAGATTAATTCTCTTAAATATGTTCTTACCTACTTTAAAAATGTTTGTATAAAAATATAAATATTAATCAACTATATTCACTATTCAGAATATTATAATAAATCTGACTACAGATTATAATATATAATTATATTACTCTTAACAGTTTATTTTTTAATTTATTTATAATTTTTTTTTTAATCAGATTTATTATCTTAATATATAAAAAAAATTAAAAACGTATTTAGAATTGTACAATTATATAATATGTTTTTTAATATTAAGCACTCGGTAAAAAATAATTTCATACATAATATCCAAGACCACCAAGATACTTTTTTGAGATAGTCTTAATGACAGTACAATATCTATATGTCAGCTAATTATTGCATAGTACATAACATATTATTAATATATACAACATGTAATATGCATATAGGTACTAATACACAAAAAACACTGTAAACCAGCCAACAGCAATGTAAAACATTTTTAAATGATAAAAAATTCTTCAGAAGTTAAGAAGTATATTTATACATTTTGCTAAAACATTTAAAAAATATGAGTTATATGTAAGTACATGTTATTAAGTCACCATGTTTTAACATAAAAACAAAACAAAATATAAAATGCAATGGTCCACTAGAAAATTATCAAGAGCAATCACTTTATTTATATTAATCTAATTAAAGTAATTATAAAAATAATTCAATAGGTAGTAATAAAAAATATATGGAAATTTTTTTTTATTTGTAACTTTTAGTTAATTATATTTAAAAATATAAGTATAAAGACTATAATATATTAATATTTTATAAATTTAAAGTTTTAATTAGACGAAATATCTTAATATAGGGACCTACAACATGTGTATTAACTCCTTAGTCAAATGTATAATAAATCATAATATAGTGTATATTTGAATAATAAAAGAAGTTATTTTAATATATAAATCCGGTATACTAAAATGTATAGTAATATAAATGAATTGTCAAAAAACTTTTGTCAGACCTTCAATCACAATTCACGACAACTCGCTGACACTTCGTATTACGCCCAAGAGACAACCATTCCCCCTAGCAAACTATTGTTATAGAACATCGTTTGGGCTCCCCGGGATTTTAATCCACAAGATGACGGTCATAAAATTCTAGATCGAAGTTCTAGTCGTAAACTAGCGAATAAATAAAAACAAAAGGCAGTTTATTTTCTATAATTCCATAGCGGTGGATATAATCAATGTACTTTCATCGAGATAAGTTTATTTGGCAATACATACTCCCCTAAGTAAAAAAAGAAAAATATATTCTTCCTCTGTACGGGACGGGACTTCACGATTAGTCATCCAAAACCCTCTTTGGAGGGTTCCAACGGTTGCCATGTGACTCACGGCTGCGATTGCGCAATATACTCGCAAGCACACCCTTTGAAACCCGATTTATGCTATAACATGACATTCAAAAATGGCCAATGAAATTTCGAAACTTACTAAATATTAAGACAAATGATAATTTATCATAGATACATGAAACATAGATACATATCATAGCTACTCTTTATCAAAGATATACGAAAAAATTATTTATTTATTTTGTTATGAAACCATAATCGATTATTTATAAAATTGATTTCGAACTAAATTGTAAATGTAAATTAGGCTATATATTAGTTGAAAATAATTTAGGATACTTTGTACTAAACAACACCACCGTTTTAAGATCATATAATTTTATAGGTACTTAATAAATTAAAATTATAAAAATGTAGATAAAATTATTTTAACAACCTCTATTTTATATTTTTATGTAAAAAGTAAAAACAATTGATACGTATAATATATTATATTTATATAGGTACTTTTAGTAGAAATTATGTGCCTAGTTTTGGACGTTATTGTTTTAACAATATTGACTAGGTAGTATATTGTTACGTAAAAATAAGTGAAAGTAAAATTATTATTGATTATTAATTAATTATCATTAAAAAGATTAATTGGAAAATAAACATGGGTTAACATAAACAAGATAGGTAATACAAAATATTTTAATATTTTAAACACATAGGTTTTCATTGACTAAAATATAAAACAATAAGATACAATACATAAAAATATACTAAAATGTGCTAAAGCAAAAAAATAACACAAAAATTGCATGTTATTATAATAGGTAATAAAAAAATACATCTAAATTAGCAGTTCTACGAAACAAGTTTTAAACACTCTTAACAATGATTAATATAAGAATCTCAAAAAAAGATTCAAACACCATAATTGCATTGCTTTAATCATTAGCCTATTGTTTCAGTTCACCAAAATTTAAATTTAAATTTAAAAAAATACCCAAAATATAATGCAAGTAAAGTAGGTTTTTTTAATAACACATAATCATAATGTGTAAAATAATAACATTAAATATAATATAATATAGTAGGTAATAATTTATTACATTCAAATATATCCCATTTCAACATTTTAAAATTTTAAATATCTGGTCGTAATTTATAAGTGGATAGTATATATATATACCCCCAACAATATACATTATGCATAGGTATAATGTATATACTATATGGTATAAGATTTTTTTATGAAACAAAATATCATAACAACTACAACCAGTAAAATGAGCTACATAAAGCATATAAAAATAAGTATTATATTTCTCCGAGTATGAAAATAATTAAATAGGTACATATATACCACAAGCACAATATTATATTATTTGCTGCGAGACGGATAAAAAACACATCAAATCACCGAATTGTTCGTATTTACCATTTACTAAGTATCTTATTATAGAATCCAGCGCCTATTCACCATACAATTTACTGTATATTAGTTCAGACCATAAAAATATTTTTAACAAAAATATTTGTTTCAACCAAATTGTAAAATTCTTCATCCCTCCCCCCCCCTTCCCACCAAATAAAAAACGGTATGCGTTATATATTTTTACAGTAAGTAGGTATACAAGAAAAGACAATATTATTATTAGATACGTATATCATTTTTTTTTAAAACATCATAATAATATGATATTATTTAATATTATGAATATGTAATACGAGTGCGGAAAATTATAAACATTAAAATTCGTGTATGGTTTTATATTGTATTTTGTTCGTGAATATTAATGTGGGTAAAACAAAATACAATTATCAACATAGGTTTCTTAAATTCAATTTTATATTTTTTAATTCTCTATCAACTTTAAAGGGCGATACACTTCACTCATTCATTCTTTCTGTCCCCATAAATTATACTTTGTTCTATTTCTGTATAGTTAAACTGGTGTAGCTATTAATGAAATACAACAGGCCTGACCGTGAAATTACTGAAATCTATGCACACTTGTGTCTGTGCCCCACGCCATATGATCGCAATAAGGGACCCGGCATGATATTTCTTTAACAGTCCGCAAAAGTGACATCGAAATGCACATAAATCAGATGCGATTCGAACTGTACAATTAATATACGTTATATTGTAATAATCGACATGTATGACATGTGCTCACGTTTTCAAATAAACCAAAATTTTACATTGACGAAATGCACCGAATGGTTTTTATGACAAACCTTTTGTAAAAACTAATATTTAAAACGATTGTAACAAAAGTACAAAATACATTAAACTTGTTAAAAAAAAATGTTTAAAGAGTCCCTATATAGGTAGCTAGTTGGTATAATGTTTTATTTGCAGATATAATAGTATGAATAAATTAATTACCCAACTGTTTTTTCATTTATGTAAAAATACAGTCTGTACAAATTAGCACAATAGGTAGGTATGCCATATGCGTGACGATGTTAAAGGGGGGTTTCGTCAATTGCGCCAAATTTGAGGCACTTCCTGTATAGTATACATCTATTGCGCCAGTTTAAAAAAGGTATATCAAAAAGGTATACATCTATTGCGCCGGTATTAAATAAGTAAATTTAAATAAAAATAATTTACATACATATATTATTATATACAAATTTATCTTTCTGATGGAGTGTCTTGAATCTTAATCTCAATCCAAAAAAATTAAATAAAATTAGAAAATGTAGATATAAAAATAGATTTATATTTAATTACCTTATAATCATTTTTTGTAGTGGTAGCTTATTTGCTGTATAAATTCAAACATATCTAAATTTCCATTTAAATACTTGGATATATTATCTTCAACTATGGTTTTTTGTTTTTTATTCTTATGATTTTTATTTTTATTTTATTTTTCGACGCTATTTATTTTTATGTATGATTGTAGTTGAATAATTTTTAAAACTTCATAAAAAACAAAAATGTTTGGATGTGGTGAATAAAAATTATCTTTAAGTAATACAATTATATAATTCAAGCTTACCTATGATATAGATATACGATATAGATATATATTAGATTAAAACACGTAAATTCCGATTTGTAGTTATAATAGAAATAGTGTTATAGACGTTTACAATATTATATATTTAAGAATCGATCAGCGTAATTGACATACACCATTTATTACATTCAAATATCGATCGGCGCAATTGACGTACACAATTTATAACATTGGAATATCGATCGGCGCAATTGATATATATCTTTTTCCTATCCCAAAATTGTTCTTTCTTTACCTGCGATTTTCGGCGCAATTGATATACGTCCGTTAAAGGATACATACATAGGCACCTATTATCGTGACACTATAATATGCTACATTCCAAAAATTAATGTAACTTTCCAATCAGAGTATAGTTCAATGAAATCAGTAATGTTGAGATATCAACGAGAATAACTATATCGTACATGTTATAGATATATTTAAAGTTTAGTAACCCGAGGTAAATATACTTGATCATTTGATTTACTAATAAAATATAGTATTACCTTGAAGTGCAAAAAAGTGGGCAAATTTAAAAAAAAAAATAAAACTTTAAAATGGACCAAATTTACATTCATAATTATTACATTTTTAAACAATATTAGACATTGATCCAGAGTTATTTATTTTAACACTTTTTTGTTAATGAACATTGTGTAAGAACTCCCACGTAGTAAAATGTATATTTTGGCAAGGCTACTACCGACATTCAAATAAGTAAAAACAAACAAAAAGAAATAAGTCGCATACTTGCATGTATATAATTACAAACCTTACAAATTATTCATGGAAATAGTTCTAAGATAGATATTTATTTAATAACATTTTTATGTGTAAATGGTTTACAATAAGAATTTCAAATTTTAACTATAACAATTAAAAATTAGTTTGAACCATGCGATTATTATAAATTATTATAGGCATAATTATTATAGTTTGGAATATAAATCCAGCAGTCTGCTATATTCATGTGACCTTGATGTGTCTTATACAAATTATTTTATTTTTGTTTTATTCCCATAACTTAAATCATCATTTAACAATGGTTTGTACAATAGTTACCAAAATATAAAACAGCTGAACTTAAAGGTAAATTTTTAACGTTTTTATCATATAATTACGATAGAATTACAAATGATAAAATAAAAAATTAAAAGGTAAAGAAACAAACTAATTATAACAACGTATTTAGACCATTACAGTAATCTCTCGTTATCCACGGATTTATTTTCCGCAATCAAGTAGGAAAACCCATAAACTAATAACCATTACCAACCTATATTTTATCATTATTATAAACGCTGTAATTTGTTTTAGATAATTTTTGTTGTATCATTACGCATAACTACATGTACATACTATACCATCAGAGATAAATACTTAAGGTAAAATATTGTACAATAAATATTGCCAATCTATGGTCTCGTTATCCGCAGAACGTAACCTTTGAGGATAACGAGGGATTATTGTATATCCAATATACATTGAATATTTATACGTAAAACGCTATAAACCGGCGGGACATCTTATATAGGTATACTAGACTTGGATATTAGTATATTACCTATAATAGGCGCATAGGGAATAATAATTTGTAATGGACTTTATTCCATATATTTATCGAATTTTTCAGTTAACTATAATATTTATAAAGCTAATGAGTATTGAGTAGTATCGAAATATGTCATAAATGTTGATAATATATTATAGAAAAACAACAAATATAGGTACCTATCACTTATTATGACCTGGCTGACGTCTGTACTGCAGATTAATGAACTTATAAATCCTCGTATAAACCATCCTATACATCTCTTATGTGAAAAAAAACAATCAACGCAATAGCATAGCTCAAGGGGGAGTGAATTTCTACATAAATACATTAACCCCACCTGTTGTAAATCATATTATATGTACCGTAAAAGAAAAACTATAGACCTAATATATTGTATATTATATAATATCATAACTGTATTGATCAGATACGCACCGGTGCTGCAGAAGAACGACAACACCTCTGGCTCCTGGCGATCAATGTTAATAAGACTAATTATTAATATGTTCATAACAATGTAACATGTTATTATATTATTTCATACGACAAAGTGACAAAAAATGCCTGCGGTTTTAATGTAAAACTATGATAATATAATAGACATTGCCTCAAGTAAACGAATATGTGTATCGTGTATGTACATTACACACTACAGTAGGACTACTATGCAAATTCAATAAATCATATTCAGCAAAATAAAGTGTATAACACGTATTATAGTAATAATCTATTATGTAAAATAATATGAGATTTTACTTCGGATTTTACTCTCGACGTAGTACTTGTTCTTAATGATATTATGTCTTAAAAATCCAAAACTCTTTTGAATACAATAAAGAGTTAAAAAAAATTTGCTAAACTTTCACATTTAAATTATACTGACATATTGTTTAGCATAAAAACCTTGTAGAATAATATTTCTTGGAGAAGCTTTAGTGAAATAAGTATGAATGGGTTGTTAACTTCATCGTTATATTGTTACTTCTGACAAAAAAAAGAAAAATTGTGTTAAAATACCTATTATAAAATAAGTCTCATTTTGGCACGTCGTAGAATATTAAATTAAGATAACTGATGGATTCAAAAATAGATGAATTTAAGCGTAACTAGAACATTATTTATCAGCATATATTTCGAGGTCATTTGTCTATCATATTACGGATATAAGTCAGATAATGTTGTCTCATCAGCATATTGTTACCTGGATACTTTAATAAAACACGAAAACTGCTTAAAGTATACATTTTTTTAACGAAAGAATCTTTATCAAAGATTTAGGTCAGACGATAGTATGCATACTATTTTTTTATCCATACATATTGCAAATACAATATGCAATATGCATACAGTGAACGTGCAGTACCTACCTTCCTCATAATATATAAATTATTAATAAATATTATAATGAAATATGATAAGCGGATAACACAGAAAATATTAGACGTTACATTTCAATAAGTTTATATTATAAAAGTACCTACCTATATTTTATGAGAAGTATAAACTATAAAATGTTTAAACACCTTAAATTAATCTTAGCCTATTACTTATATACTTATTACTTATACATAATTTTATCATAAATATCTAAATATGTATTGGTACAAAATAATAATGTAAAGTAGTTACACATGATTTACAATATTACTTGTACTCGAGCTAGTGCCTATATATCAAATGTATTTAATTTCAAAATAATACGAAGAGCAAACTCCTACCTCACACGTCCGATCCTTAATGTGCGTTTACCCAACCCTCCCCCCCCTTAATTCTAAAACTGTGAATTAAAGCATAACATTACGTTTGTCAGTCGTTTGTTGTAAACGTTTTGTTAAAACAAAATTTTCGTATATAAAAAGAAAGGCAAAATGTATGAGCATATAAAGATTGAAGATGAGGGAGGGGGCTGAATAAATGTGTGGAATTTGAAAACCTCAACTCTTTTCATCTTAATCGTTTGTAAATTTCAAATTATGTAATGTTCTAATGCACAATTTTGAAATTGAATGAGGGGATGGGTAAATGTACATTGATCCAGACGATCGCCACAATCAGGACCACAACTACGACCACATAACACAAAATTAACACTGCAAATACTGAGGTTGTCACTAGTAAATAATCTAACCTATAGCACTCTGCTATCTGGCCTTAATATACATAAATATAAAAATAGCATATAAAAGTAAAACCATGACTTGGCGCGGCGCTGTGGTTACAATCAATCACGCATAATTATTGAGAGTAAGTAAAGTCCGCTGCCACTAGGTCCCGGATGGGTGACCACCCGGGTTTGCAGAGACAAAAACCTTGTCGCACATACAGGTGTTGCTAATCAACCGTCCCAACCTTCACAACCATACAAGCTGAGTCGTCAAAGTCTTAATCTAATTATAAAAAAAAAGGCAAGACCTACTATTTTTAACTTTTATATTTAATTTGTTGTATATTATCCACGATCATTCACTTCATTTCTTAATTTTGCTAATCAACATTTGAACTGGTGAGGTAAAATAACAATAGTGTAATAAAAATTCGTTTATTACACGACGTACAGGTACAATTTTGAGTAAACCAGTATAGTTTTATACTCATTGTATTCGCTGCTGCAGTGTGCCAATACATTTCTCGGCTAATTATTGATCTACTTTATTTTTCAATAGGTAATCGAATATAATTTATGTAGACGGTACCGTGTGAACTTTAATACTTACCAACGCCGTTTATATTGATAATTATTTATCAATATATAGGTACTAAATAGTATATACATACATTTATGTCATAAACATATTTGTATGTGTCATATAACTCGAAGGTATATACTATATCCTTTAGTATAGGACATATACAATCTATACAGATATTAATTTTTTTCTAATTAAAGCCATACGATAAAATGTACATGCGGTATTCGATAACAGCTACAGTCTATACACGTCACAATGTTTTAACTATATTGCAACAACTGATTGAAAATTCGACAACAATAAATAACAGTTGTATTTACATCGTATCGTGTATTTACCGGTCGGGATAATATGACAATCGCGGAGCGTGTCACACCTATATAGGCTATATTATATATTATAATTATGCACGTGTCATATTATACGATGGTGTATGGCCATACAGGTAATAACTAATAAATAATAACTAATAATTAATAACATTTACATAGGTGACGACAGTCGTGGATCACTCGCTGTGCTTTCACGATTTCGTAAAATTTTTAAACAACGTGTCGACGCGTTTACAATATACCCGTAGATAGTTATTCTATACATATTAAATTTTAGGTAGGTATATTAATTATTATTATATTATAATGGCTGTAAATAATATTATTATCTCGGGCATGCATATTAATAATTATTTCTATAACCAATAAAAAATACGGTTGTCGCGTATTTGTAAGTAGTTGTAACAACGATGACGGCGGCTAATATACACAGAAGATATTATGCTGCAGTATAAACATTCGATGGCTTCTTGACCTCAACCGCGGAATAGTTATCTCGATTTATAGCATAATATTATGTAATGTGCACACACGCACTATTAAAATATAATATACTCCTATTCATAAAACGTAACACATGAGTCTCGTCCCGTCACCTACACACACAACACACGTACATTAACACGATCGCTAATAGACTTCCGGTCGCGCGAAATTGACTGCGATATTATAATAATATAACGCGTTATGTGCACACGATACAATAATATTATTATACTCTGATCTATAATAGTATCATGTAACGTAAGTGCACACGAATGCATTAAATTATAATATATCGAGGGGAGACCCAGAATATTTTACACGTGAAAATTATGTTTCAAATGTCCGTACATTTACTATGGGATATGATAAGCCTTAAAGCGCGGCAAAAGGAGCGATAGGTCGATTGAACAGATAGAAAACTGCACTCGGAAAAGAAATGAAAAACTGCACAAAAAGAATTCTAACGATTTTCCAAAGCCCGGCGAACTTATAATACGGTCTCGAGGAGATGATATATAATATATACCATAGAACATATACCTATGCAGTATAACTTATAAGTGTACACGCCGGCTGATTCTCCAGTACTGTTATAGCGCAATGCGTCATTGGGATGCAACATCACGTGCTGCGCCTTTGCCTGGGTATACCATAATATAATTTATCATATATAAGCACCATGGCCACTGCATATAAGTTCTGTGGCATAGCGTAGTTACACGGTTGTTGATACGTCCGTAAAAAAAAAAAAAATAATTCATATTATTATTATCATCATTATTACCTACTACTACTTATGCCGCCACATCGGCACCACTATACAATAGTATAATAGTAATACCTATGTTGGTAATATATCATCACGACAATAGTGCCCATAATGTTGTATAATAAAATATATGTGAAGACGCAATGTATTACTTTAACACTGATATTTTTGTTGTTGTTGTTGTGCACGTTTCTGGGCATGGTTTGGCCAAGACTCCTGTCCGTGAATTCAAATGAGCCGACACTGAAATTCCCCCGCGAAATTTGGCGAAATGGTTATGTATAAAAAATAAGAAACGAAATAAGTAACCGATGACAGTAAAAAAAAAAATATAAATACCGATCCTCTTATACAGCACGTGCTAGCTAGGACCCCGCCACAAGTAGGTAGGATAAACATCATTATATTAGGTATCACGCAATAATTATAGTAACATGTAACACTGTAACATGAAAACGTAATCAAAGAATCTATTTATTTTTTTTTAATTCAGCTTTAGTTTTTAAAGTTAATTTCAAATATTTTTAAACTAAAAACAACTACGTGCCTCATTTGTAATATAATTTTTTCGAGCGTGATTGAAAAACTAAATTGCAGTACCTACGTATAATAATAATAATAGGTACGTCCACGTAATATTATTTTATTTTACTTTTACTTTTACTTTTCATTTTAAAAACAATAAAATCAACAAAAACTTTTGATCAACATATTTTAAGTAAAGCTACGTTTTTGTAAACGTTTTTAAAATAATTTATGTTTGTATAAGTTTATACCAAATAGAAAAGTAAAAATGACTAAAAGGAAGGTATACGAAAATAAGAAGTATTGAATAATTATAATATTTAATGATAACGTTTAATTTGAAAATTTAACTGCACGGTCTAAATAACTGTTTAAAAAATTTAATTCGGTATGTCTAATAGGTATAAATAAACCTAAATTAAACAAATTTTGCTAAACGATTAACACTTAGTAGACAAATAGTAAATAAAAACTATATAAATCATTAAAATCGAAAGATATAAAATTAAGTTTCTATTGTAAAGTACCCACTAAAGTCACTATACTAACCATGAAATATATCTAGTACACCTAATATAAAATATAATGCATAGAAATTCTTACTATTATAAAGTATAATAAACTAAATTATAAATAGATCGCGTAAAACTGCGTTCAAAACATCATGCAAAGGTATAGATCGTATGTACGTCTTTAACTGACATAATATACCTATTTAAATCATTGACTAAAATATTAAAAATGTGAATACTATATTAGGAGCGTGTATCTAGTATCTACATTGTAAGACTACTATTTTATATCAAAAAAATTGCATTAGTGTAAAAAATATTAATGACATTAGTCGTTACCTGATATTGTAAAACAAAATTAAGCGTAAAATATAATTATCGAGATGTAAAATATACCTTTGAATTTACGGGTAGGCGGTAGGTATATCATGTTTTTGGTAAGACATAAACCATTTTCATCTGTTTACTCAATAGTCATAATTTAATAATTCCCTACACATTTTATAGTGTTTAATATTTTAGGAATACATATTTTTTTCTAATAAAATTAATAACAATTATATTTTAATAAAAGAAAAGATTCGTTTACAATTTACATATTATATCAGTATAAATATAAACAAATTTATTACCCAAATTTGTAATTCAAAAATAATTTTCAGAAAATCAATTAACGATTAAAAACCAATTTATTAGTTAAACTGTAAGACAATTATCATTGCAATCCTTTGTCTAATGACCAAGTCGCTCAATGTTATAAATAGTCATAGATGGCTATCTACCTAATTGTAACTAAGATATTAATAATTATCGCTCATCAGTTGTTATAGCTTTCAATATAGCTCATGCCGTGAGCATCCAATTACGAATTGCGTGGGAAATAAAAATGATATATATTTTTATGGTGTGATAAAAAATGTAACTTAATAATTGTTATTATGTTTAAAAATTTCAAAAACTATGTGGCTGTAGGTTATAAAAACTTTGCCTGTTACTCATCTTTTCGTCAAGTTATAATAAATTATACATGTATTATGTATATTATATATTATATGTACATACAACTGAATAAACTAAATATCTTTAAACTAAAACACTAGTTAATCATAAAAATCTTTCTGGAAACATTAAAATACTTTTTATCATCTCATAGCTGCTGAAAAAGTCTAAACTAACTTTATTCGAACTTTACAAAATTGTTCCATCATAATATTGTTCTAATAATTGAACGATTGAGAACGAATCAATGAATTACTGCAATTCTGCGCAACTCCAATACAATAATATTGTGTTGAGTTCCAACGAATCGAAACGAAAATGCTAAATAGTCATCGAAACATGAACAGTGCAACTTAACCTATCGTAGTGGTTATTATAATATTATGTATAATATCGACTAATATTGTTAGTTGAAATGGAAAAAATCTGTGCAGCGCATTAAAATCCCATCGTGGCCAAACTATAATAACAATATAGTGTAGAGACGAAAAAAACGTTGTTTTTGTGCTAGTCGACGAATAAAAAATAAACGTACATGATACATATTATATATATATAACAATAATTCCCAATAATATTATTGGTTCGCGTCAATCCGTTTCTACGAAACGCTACAACCGTACTACACCAATGCTCAAAGAAACGGAATGTAAGATTTGACGTTTATCTTGTTGCGCGTTCGCCGAAAGAGAGACACGTTGCGCCGCCCGCGCACCTACCAACAGGCTACGACGGCGGTGGAATCGTTTTTCTACGTTACAAATCGGATCGTAAAATCGAATGAAAAAATAAAAAACGCTTAAAAACACGTCGGAGGCCGAATTTTATTGTTTGGTTCCGCGACGTTGTCGTTATCCTCGTAATTTCACTACATAAACAGGCGCATACAGGCGATAAACCCCGTTCCGAGTATAATAATAATATAAAGCAGAAAATAATAATATAATACATAACATTATAATAATAATAATAATAATGATATTATATATATGTACCGGCTAGACCGTAATGTCGTAGTCGTCGTCGCCGTAATAATAATAAAAAAAAAAATAATATAATATTCAGAGAGATCTGTTTTGAAAATCTCCCGGTGGTCGCGACCAGACGCAATCCGACAATAATGGAGAGAACCACGAATGCTGTACCGTGATAATAATAATAATAATACGAACGCATACGGTACAATATATTATTATTATACGCTAGGAGACCGTCTACCTCTACAACTACAGTCTACACACGTCGTCATTCGGTCGGCGGCAGTGGTTTGTTGTGGTTGCTAAAACCAGTTTACTCCGGTCCGTGACCGGGCTACCGTATGGTCGTCGTGGTGTCTGCGCGCGGGGTTTACGCATTACCCGCGCGAGATACGTTTTTCGAAAAAAAAAAAATCGTTCCCCGGCCGTGCCCATTACTATACGTCAACACGTCGTACGTTATAGGAATCGTGACTCGAACATCGATGACGATTTGATTTTCGGCCGTTTCTATACGAACGAAACGATCGTCCCCCGTCAATATAATAATATTATGATACGCTCGTTTTATACTGTTATCGTTATAATTTCCGTGCCCACAACCCCCCGTCCAATCTGCAACGCCTAAATTATAATAATATACCAAGGTACATATTATTATATGTTAGGTGATAAATTATGTCATGATGTCGTGTACGACAAGGGGGCACCACTGTGTGCGATGCACTTCGAGACGGACTTGGCTTCGGGAAATAAAATAGATAGGTTCAACTCACAGAATGCGTTGCGAAAATATTTTTCGACGTTCATCGACCTCGCGTGCGGCAGCGACGGTTGCGGTCCATGGGAAACTCCGGCAAGACTCGCGAGCACAACTTTTTTTTTAAATAATATCTTCCTCGAAAAGTCCGTCGGCCGAGCGGTCACATCACACGCGGCGGGTCGTTGCGGAACTCGCGATACCGTCCACCGACATATAATCGCATACGACAAACCGACGATACTCCTAATAGGCGTAATACTGTTTACCGTTAAACAATATTGTTTAAATCTCCGAACGGGACGGGACAACGTGAGAACGGCGAACGACGCACGACAACGAAAACGACAGACGCGCGCACGGCGGACGCGAACGCGGCACTGACGAAAAACACGCGCGCACGACGGCAGCCGGTCGACCGGTAGGCAACGGCAACGCTACACACACGTTTCGGCCAATACCGGCACGGCGTTCGGCGGCCGTGGCTACGGCACCGCTCTGTCGGTCCGTAGTGGCGGCGGGGAAGGGGAAGGACGTGTCGTTCGCAGGCCGGCCGACCGATCGTCCGCCGACCGCCGGTCGCACCCGACATCGATATTGTTATTTGTTATCGTTATGATTATTATCATACCGCGGTATAGTCGCACCGCCGTTGTAGTGAATAGTCGGTGCGGTGCGCTGGCGATGTGGCGGCAGTAGGAGGCGCGCGGGGGTGGCGGCGAAACCGCAGTGGTGCCAACGTGGACGTCGGCGGTGCGCGGGACCCGATCGATTAGGGTGTCTGTCCGCCGTCGCCGCCCCCGATGGCTCCCGAAGGGTTGAGCGGGTGACAGAGCGAAGCGGCGCGTCGCGCTCACTCGCCTCGCTCCGCACGCGACTACCGACACCGCGCCGACGGGACCGTGGTCGCGGGGGAGAGAGAACTTACGGGTCCAAATTCGAAACGCGTTCGGCTAGAAAAAGCCGGTGGACAAACGAAAACATATTCTCAAAATGAACCTTTGCCTTCTCACTGAATCTTCGAAACAATAAAATCGTACACAATCCCCAGACCGTTGCCTATAGAAAAATCCGAACCGTAAAAATCATAAAAATCGTATTCCGTCTGGCGGCTCAGATGACAATTTATTTTTCTATAAAAAAAATAATACTTATCTTTATTCATACTGTTCAACGCGAAAAACAAATAACATTTCAAATTGTCTAAAAGGTTCTGCAGCAATTGAATGAGCGGTTGTAATATTAATACTAATAATATGATATAATATATTTGATCAAAGGTTTATTTATTATCCGGTTTTTTATGAGTTTTTCAATTGTAAAGCGGATATTTTGTCCGATTGTGATGTATAATAATAATATAATATATTAATAATATGTATAGCGTATACCTATAGGTTATAACACATATTATTACATTATCTTGTTGAATATTGGTTTAATTTGTTTATATAATACCTATATTTAGTAGTATGTATATACATTAACGCAATACACGTGTAAGTGTCGCAGAATTTACAGTGAATGCAATTAGCAACAAATCACTAATTGGTAATTTACCATACTATACACCAACATGAAGGCTCCGATTTAAGTGATACATAAATTATTATAACAATCAAAAATACAAACACCAGTTAACCCGTTATTATGTTTGTCATAATTTGTTTATTTTTACTTATGTAGAAAGTAAATAAAATAAGCATTAAACGCACTTTACCATAGTATCTATTCAAAATAAAAGGTACATGCACTTTGTTATTAGTTATTACTGTACCTATATATTAAATCCTATAAAGTCAATAATAATATTATATTAAAATAATTAACAACGTACCTATGTCTTGTGACTGCGGAGTGCAGTGTATCTGTTTTATAGAAGTTTAGAATCTAAACCTAAACTAAAGCTTAAAATATTAAATAATATATCTCGAGTTATCTCGTATAATTATTTATTATCTTGGTTTTACTCGTATAAGTCGTAACCAAAGATCAACAACTAATTTAGGACTAACAGGCAACAATAGGTTTTTATTTTTGCTATTTGAATCAACGACGTCGGGAGAACTAGTTCACTAATAATTCCCTGATACTACCTACCAATTGACGGGCCTAATACAACAATCAGACCACTCCAATTTTTTAGCAAAATTAGTTTTGTCTTTCAAAATATAAAGAAAAAATCTCTATAAGTGGGTGCAACAAACGCACATCTCAGATTATTTTTCATTCAACTAAAGGTAACAAGAAGTTGGCCAATACTGAGTTTGAGCGTAAAAAACATACTACTTCTTATACTTCAATCCTTAAATAGAATTAAACGTTATCATACTTAAATAACATTTGTTTCAACTAAATTTTAAATTACATTTTTATAGTTTGTCTTACATTTAAAAAAATATAATATATTGCATATGGTGTTAGTTACGACCAGATAATTAAGGTCTTATTTTATTAATTATAATTTGTTATCTACACACATCACATACAGAAATATATAATATTAATTTCTGTATTGGAAATTTCTAACAAAATGTAGACAAATTTTCATGAAGATCGAGTTGTTGCAGCTGTAGGCCTATCAAATGCATCTACGACAAAAACTTAATTAATTGTTGTATTATAATTGTTACGCCGAATAAATCCGGTTGGTTGATTTTAAATATTTTACTATAAATTACTTAGGAAGGATAAAAAATTGAAAGAACTGCAAAAATACATCTTTTTATAACTTATTTAATGTTTATCTATATACCTATTTATTTGATCTTCTTATCTGGATTCAGACGTTTCAGTATTCTATAAATGTATATTATTCTGTATACATCGTACAAAACGTACAACATGAAAATAGTTTTTTTTTTTTTGATGAAAAGGAAAATGTAATTTAACTTGTATTGAAAAATACTACCGGTCACAACTCACAGTATCCTAATTTTATTTACTTACGTTTACTTTTTAGACCTTTTAGAAAAACCAGACCGACAACTCCAAGCCATTCAGTTTTTCTCAATTTAAATAAATTATTGATTTATAAAAGAAAAAGACTGCAAGCTTTGTAGAAAGTTCAAACGCTTAATCCTCTGATATACATACCTATATGTAGGACATAGGTCGTAGGTATATCATATATATTGTATGTTTTTTTATCAACATGTTTTCTATATATCTCATTACATTCCATTAAGACGTTTAACGTTTATTATATTCATATTATGTAAAATTTTTAACTAACGTGAAGTTTTTTTTTCAACATTATATTTAAGTATTTGTGTGTAATAATAATTGTATACTTACGAAAAATCTTTCAAGAATTGTTCTTCCATAAGTATGTAGTATTATGATATATACATAATAAATTAATATTATATTTATTTTATTATAACCCATCGGACATCGTGAAAACTGTATACATAGAACATTCCTCCATTTACTATATTATGAGCGATATAATATAGAAATAAACATCGGTCGTGGTATATACATACTTATATTTCAAAAGTGTTATTACTACCTAGTTTAACATTTTGCTAAAATTGTTTGATGCCAAGAGAAAGTTTATAATAACTTGTTGCTTATAAGTGAAATAAACATGTCTTTTTTTTTTGGCGATCACAAATCATGTTTATCAAAGGACGTTTTTGTTCATTATCGTTAAAATAATTAAATAACACTATAAGGAGCTCAATTATTATCAAACAAACGATATTTTTCTAACGAATCTCACAAAAAGCCTTTCTACTTCTCTATTCAGTTTATTTAGTTCTATAAAAAAAAAAGTTTAAAAGTTTATAAATTTATAAAAATATTTGTTTAAAAAAACTTTTCTTAACTGTATTTGGTGAGATTTAAAATTTTATATTTTTAAATTACTAACAAAAAACAACTACCCATACAGAAATAACAGCATTGTTAATAATTAAAAGATATTATTAAACGTAAAAACTTACGAAATACAACATTTTATTGATAACTAATAAGTATTATTTGAATTTGTATTTATATTTTTTTATAATTTTAAATTATCTTTTAATAATTATACCTATGATGATGTATTTTAAAAATAAAACTAGTACCTTTAAAATATTATCATAGTAGGTACATGAAGAAATAAATAACAAAATAATTAAGTAACTATTAAGTTTTTATGTTTTAGGTTCAAATATATAGGTTGTGATTATAATTATTATTGTCATTGAAAGAGAACCGGCGACCGACGACGCCTTGATCTTTAACTCTAATTGGCACGAGGTGACATATTATATACTAATTTTATGAATATAATTTAAATATATATTTTACATTTACAATAATTATTCAGTTCCGTTCTTAAACGAACCATACCGTTCGCAATTTTTAATTTATAAATAATAAATATTATTTAAACTTAATGTATGAAACATAAATAGGTATTCTAAGAAACTTATATGGATACCCCACTGAATGTATTAGCGGATCGATTAATCGACTCATTTTCAAAGTAGATACCTATGCTATACTCCTTTAATTCAACTTATGATGGATTAAAACATTATTTTAGGTACCTATACTAGGTAACCTACCTATATATATGCGCAGTTTGTATACAGTTAATGATAATAATGTATTAATTATTATAGTTATCTAAATCAAACGGGTTGATAAGTATATAATTAAACACGAGAGTTCATTGTTAAACTGAAGTTTGATAAATTATAATATAATCAACGACCATATAGGTTTTTCGCACTAATGTGTTTGCAAAGTATGGATTTTCGAATTTCCCCAGCATCGCGCGTACAATAGATACTATAATCTATACACTTTGTCTTTTGTCTCAAGCTATTTTCCACACCCCGTGCACTGTGTACGTCCGTATCAGAAATGTGCGCATTCAAATATTCAATTATTATTTACGATACGAGAAAACTTTTGTCCGCCTATACGAATCTCCTTCAATTCGTTTACGGTTCACTCCGCCGCAGATTCGAGAACACGTGTTTCATACCGCGAGTTATAGTCGCAAATAACTCAACACACACATTTTTATGTACCTAATATTATATATTAAATTCGGAATTTCGGTGTGATTAGAATTTTGCGTTACAAAATAGTAAAATATTACCACAATTTTTATAACACACGTTTCTGATAGGTTATCGTATGATATAATATTTAATACGTATACACATAATAATATTAACATCAAAGTCCGCAATTGGTGGACGACTGCAGATATTATACACGCGTTAACTGATTAGTTAGTCGGACACCTGTGTGCTTTTCACATTTTCGTGATTACCACTGAGATTACATATATATAAATATTTACAGATATATACATACCTAAAACATATTATACAGTTTACAGATATTGCATACACTAATATACTATACAGACGAAGGCACCGCAAATAAAGTAATCGACAAACGTTTCAAGAGTACCACTGTAAAAATGCTTTATTACATGTCAATTAAAAATTCAAAAATGTATCAAAAACCTCACATATTAATGCATATTATGTATAAGTATGATAATATAACCACACAAATTCATACCTATACATACTAAAATAGTATAATTATATTATACGAGTAATACAAAATATTAGAAATTAGAATAATAATAATTATTGTTTTTCTAAGCGTTGCTTTATTAATAATATTTAGTTAAATATTTATGAGTTTATATGACGTTAAGACAAATTGTTTATATAATATACAAATATTATCATCTATACTCAATGCTATTGTTTCGTTCACGGATTTTATGACTTAACATAATAATCATGGCTTACCTTTGGCTTGTGCAAGGATTTCATTATAGCCGAATTTCCTTTGCCCTGAAATCACACAAAAATATGATTTTAATTAAATAGTTATATCATGTTTGGATTATATAATGTGGTATATTATATAAAATGTCAATATTATCACTAATTTCGCAATGTTGTAAATATCACTAAACTTAAAAAAGATATATTAATTATAAAACCACTAAAAATTTATCACATAATAGGTACTATCTATATTACATATTTACATAATAATGAAAATTGTAAAATCATTGATCTAGTAAAGTTAATATTGTTTTTTTAAACAATACAACCCACTATAAGTGTATATTAAAACGTAGTAGTTAACCAATATTTTAAGTACTCCTTGTCATGGTGCAAACACTTGACTTTGTAATATCGTTATTGCGGTATAATATAAATTATAAAATGATTCCCATCGCTGTACACACAACGTCGTGCTATTGTATCGATAAACATAAACTCCATAATTGGCTTTCAAGAATTCTTCATGTTCTCAAAACAACACTATTTTTTTATAATATTTTAAGAAGAAAATGTAAATTGGATGCACTTGCAGTTGGCCGGTACATATTGTTGTATATACCACCGTGTACTTATATTAATATATAAAATATATTATATACTGTTACAATTGTCTATGTAATCGTCAATCTAATCAATAAGAGTATACAATAAAATTATATTATAAATTGTACTAAATTCTATAATTCAAAATCAAAAAATAAAATACGACAAAAAAACTATGCAACTAAATGTAAAAACTAAAATAAATTATTCTTTTGGTTTTTAAAGCCTTTATCAACAAATAAGTACAAAGTACTATCATATTATTTAATAATTATATATACATTACATTTTTAAATAATCTTAATTTTTTTTATACATTTCTCAGAAATCTGATTTTATTACTAATATTGTTATACGATTCTATTAAATACAATAAATTATACTTGATACCACGATTTTCTGTTTTTGTCTAACAGACGCTCTACATAGGATTTTAGACAGGTTCTTTGCCAAACATACCAATTGATCCAATAAAGCTATAAGATTTCTAAAAACAGATTTGAATTTGTCATCAAGTCTACTTGAAACTGACTTTCCAACATTTTTGATTTTAGATTCTGAGCGAAGCGATGAATGTATTGATTTTACAATGATGTGTTTTTTTTTTATTTTTTATTGTGTCTGTCATCACTTTATGGGACAGTAAAAGTGCTTGGATTTTCTTCAATAGTAACTTTTCTGATAGGAAAGTGAATCTAGTTGGTACTTTGGGGGGTCAAAAGTAAAAATTTCCAAGTAATTTTCAAAAGCGCCGTGAAAAACAAAAGAAAAATTAAGGATAAACGGGAATTTTTACGCAAAATCTGTTTTCGAGAAAATCGATTTTGGTTTTTAGTGCGACACAAAAATAAATGACTGTAGATACTTGAAAATTTCACTGAATGTTTATATTAGCATTTTCAATACACGATAAAATTTTGAAAATAATTAGGCTCTTTTTGAGTTGTTTACGGACATCGTCAGTTTTCAATTTTTTTAGTTTTTTTTTCTGTAAATATCAATAAAATTTTATTTGTTGGGTAAAAAAGCGTGAAAATTTAATATATAGCTCCTGATATATTTTTCTAATAGCAGTTGAAAAATATTCAAAATACATAGGCACAATTTTTTTTTATAAGCATTTAAAGTTCAAATTTTGACAAAATTTATCAAATTTAGAATTTAATAATTATTTTGTAGTTAACAATTTATAAAATATTCAACGTTTATAGCTATGGATTGAAAATTGAAAACAAGGTTCCACGTAAATAGGTTATATATAAATTACTTTGTTCACAATAATATCATCAAATATACTTGGTAATATCATAGGCTGACTGACCGTTTTTGCTCCGTTCTTAGACAACGATATTATATCATTGAATTAAAATTTAATACCATCATTACATTACAGTGACCCACTTGTAACCTACTGTACATCAAAGCGACATTCACTTGCCCACCTTTTTTTCATTTTAATTTCTCCAAAAATTGAAATATGACAATTTATAAAATATACTCTTTTTTAATATAACATTTAGGGAATAATATCAAAAATGTGGTAAAGTCAATTTCAAGGAAACTTGACGACCAATTCAAAAATATTTCCAAAATTTTTATCGCTTCATTAGATCAATTGGTATGTTTGGCAAAAAACACGTCTAAATTACTATGTCGCGCGTGTGTTAGACAAAAAAAGAAAATCACGGTATCGAATCCCCTTAAAACTCGATAAATATTCTTTTTATTCATATATAAATATGAAAATATTATTCACTTGTTTTAACGAATGGTTCAGTATTTTACAGTTCTGCAGGTTTACCTTTTTTACTCCCATTTACTCAATATTTCCTTCGCAGATAAATAATTACAACCCTTCTTCTCAAAATGTATCACTGAATATGCTCGGCTATAATTAACGCTTTGCTGTTACATTTTTCTTTAAACCATAATAATATTTTTAATCGCTTCAGACTTTCAATCTCACCTCCTATAAATTTACTCCAACCCCATTAACTACAGCGCCGTGTTCCTACAAAAAAACTTTCTGTATTAAACTCCCATTTCACATAATATTTACCTAAAAAAGAAAAAAATGGTTGTTTGGTCACGTCGGCATAGCTGCAATAGTAATGAGATCGCCTTGCATAATATTATACTCCAGAAAATCGTGTGTTTACCTTGCACTTCCCCCTTTTGCTGACCATGTTATCACTCAAATTCCGTGTGGAAAGTCCGGCAGCCCAAATGGTCGTCATTAATCCCTGCTGGCCAACGTTTTAACCTAGCATATAGGTGTATCACCCACAAATCACAATTTATCGTGGCTCTGCTAGAAGCCCGATCCTATCTTAAGAAATACCTTATCATAACCTTCTCTAATCGCTTAAATTTATACGTATCTAGCTTGGTCATGAATCATAATCGACTTCTATTGGCTATACTACTTGTTTAACTCCCACGACATGTCTCTCCTCTAGCCATTAAACATAAAAAAATATGTCACCTGATGTCACCTTTTTATAATAAAATAATTATTTCTATTCTTAATACATTTTTAATTCTATTATAACTAGCTAAATATTTTTTTAACTTATTATATCTAACAATTATTCTGTTTATTCAAATTTATTCATAGATATCAAATTTTTTTGAACTAAAAACGGCTTTATAGCACAGTATAGTTTCATATCGATTTATTTTTCCCAAAAACATATATAATCGAAATTCCAGCATACATAAATTAATTATTCATATAATTAATATTTTAATTATAAGCCATTAATTGATCTTTAGCTTATTCAAATTTTGTTCAAAGCGCATTATATTTTAGAATATATTATGACATATTATAGTATATTTATATGCGTTCTAAGCTTTAAACCATACTGAAAAATTAACTATAATAGCGAATTAAAAACTTAAAAATACAATTTGTCTCATTATTAATATAAATTTATCTCATATAGGTTCTTATTATTCATAAAAATAGTATTGCATAAAATAATACTTATATACCTCTTTTTGTGTGTGTGAGTTATTATCCTGCAAAATCGAGGTACTATATTAAATATAACGCACCGCACATGTCGATGTTTCATTTAAATATTCTGAATATGTAGTTACTAGTCAGTATAAATGGGGGTGAAGGATGTTTTAATTTCATATATTTTGTGTAAATGTTCAACTAATCTAATCATTTTATTAGGCATGTCATCCTGACGGTACAATATGTAGTCTCGATTTGCTTAAACTGTATTTCGTTGGTGTGTTTGATCAAAACAGACGGATGAGTCACATTTAATACATCAGCCCGACAAGAAGCTTTTACGTTTAAAACTAATTCATGTCGAGTTACATCTACATAATATAGTGTTCGTCTAGTAAATATCTATATTCCACGTATATATAGTATTTACACCAAAAACACATTTACGTAATTTATTTAATTTATTTTCATTTCACAGATCCGAATAAAATTGTTCTCACAAAAAAAAGGGTAAACTCACCACACGATTAAGCTGTTTCCGTTTTTCATTTGTACATCGTTTCCGGGACTAATTTGGTATGAAATAAAATAATAACGAATATATGTTTACAACGATTCAGTTTATCGTGCAACTGTGATCTGTATTCAGCTATATAAACTAATTTATCGTATGCCAAGCATAGAACATACAATTTTTATTAATGCCTCTACCATTTAAGATACACACAAAACCACAATTATATTATAATCGTAATATTACGTAATATTTATATCATGTAAAATTATTCTAGGTAGGCTTGAAAATTCAACGTTAAATTACTTGAAATAAAAAAAATTGTGTAACAAAGAATGAAAAATACGTCAAAAATATGTACTTTATATACACGTAGGTACAATGTACATTCGTAATTGGTTACTTGCTTGAATAGATATAAGATTTTTTCAAATGAATTTACAGGGCAAACATTTATTTAAATATTTCTTCGACCTCAAATTTTAAAACATATTAATTCTTTCCTAATATTTTCAGCAAAATGCTAGAAAGGTAATATAAAAGTTGGTTAGGTATAATTATGATTCTACCTTCAGAGTTTTAAAATGTAATATGATTATACTATACGTTTATACGTGTATTTTATATGAAAAATAAATATGTTTTTTATTGCGACTTAAATTTAAATCATTAGAAGTCAACCATTCGAGCAAATATGTATTTAACACACCGCAGATGAAAGTACAAATGTATCAGAAAAACAGCAATAGAACTTTTTTCGTGGTAAAATACGTGCAAGGAATAAAATTAATTTAACATTTTTTCTCGGGATTTTTCAAGGAGAAGGGAAGATTAAAGTTTTAATATGGCTTTGTGGGCAACTCTTAATTTTTCGCTCTAAAATTGTTTGCACTTTGATAAATCATTTTTATTCGAGTTAAATGACTATATTCCGTCTTGAATATTATATAAACAGAATAAAAAAATAATAATAATAAGTAAACTCTGATAAAACTTTATGATTTTGTTTACGTTTAATGACGCGATTAAAAAAGTAAAAAAAAAACTAGTGCAAATAATAATTTTTAACGAGTCTGCAGACACGCGGTGATCCCAAAATCGCATACGATGTTATATCAACAATTATTACGACACTCGTAGTGTATAATAATAATAATAATAATAATATATCACTGGCGATAACACTTTCGTTGTAAACATAGTACCTATCTACATGTTAACAATATTATAAAGTCGCAATATTTCTATTTGGTTTCGCGAATCCGTAGTCTGTACGCTATATATACGCCATGCCTACATTATATTATTTTATACATTACAATATATTATATTATATTGCGTCTTCTTTTACTCACTATCTCTGTCTTACACACACCTAAACTAAATCGACATACGACGTTGTATAAAGCGAACGTGAGCAATATTAATAATTATTAAGTTTATAATAATATACGGCGTGTGCGATTCGTGCGTGGCGCAACGTCCGAGTAGTCTTTGTTAGAGGCGTGCACAACAGCACACACATAATATACACACGCGATGGTTTACCGACAAATGTGCCGCTAGCTATAATAACCGCCTATATAGGTGCCTAGTCAATAACACAAGCCGTTTCAAAAAATGGGATTGTGGAGGATATGGTGACTATATATGGCCGATACCGAAGTAAGTATACCTTTTCACCACCACTACCGCGCACCATCCACGAAAATAATAAAATACTTCCCTAAAACGTATTGTATAGTGAAAACAAACACCTATAAATTTTAGACCGGGTACATTGGTATGGAAAAATATTGTCTCGTCCGCACTTGACGATCACGCGATCGTTATTGCATCAAAATATACAACGCCTGAGTAACAAAGACTGTTGTTCCCGACCTTTTCCGAGCTCAGTGATATATACCGTTTACGTATATCGTGTACCTATATATTATTATAATAATAATATATGATATAGGATTACTTGCAGTATACTTTTATGCATGGATATTAGGTATTATTTATTGCACTATATCACATGGGTACAAAAACCCGTTTATGTATACCTACATTATCTTTGTGGTAATTTTAATCACTTATATAAAGATAACCGATAAATGCGAGTTAGCATACTACTACCCATTATATTATATTATCAACTGCATTACACTTTTCTCTACAGAAAATTTTATTAAACCTTATGACTTATGAACAATGTGTTTCCCGTTCTCCTGTTGAAGTTCCAAACCGCTCGCACACCTACCTATTATAAGTATTAAGAATAATAGGTTAGATGGCCACTATGAGCAACCTGTTTCAATGCTTAAATATAAAAACTCACAATAAACGAATTCTGGAAATCAAAACGAATCCAACAAAGTTGTTATATTATTATTATTATAATTATTTGGTTTGCGAAAAATCGGTCATGCAAACGCAACGTACAAATACTTTACACAATCGGTTCATACTTCATATTATTATATACCTATTATACCTATATACTAATTAAGATAACACAAAAATTTGACGATTCAAGAAGATCTGCCTCAATAATCAATTAAAAGATATATTATATACAAACTGTAGTTACTATTATATAGCTATAAACAATTGAATGTGTATTTTATATGAAAAATATCTATTAAAAATTATTCAAAATTATAATTATTGTTTATCTATTATAAATTATACCTAACATTTAATTACTAATAAAATTTTTAAAATTTTAAATTAATAAATATTTATACTGAAATAAAGTTTCTGAGGAAATCAAAATCCTATTATATCGTTAGATTTATCTGAGTTAAACAAATAAGACTGATTTGATTATTTTTAATTGATATACCTTTTTTGTATTTTTTTATTGAACAAAATTTAGTATATTTACAACCCGTATTTACAAGTTATACGCGCAATGTGTAAATTTGATGAGAGTTTATTGACGGGAAGGGGAAGCTCTCATCTCTATTTGTATTTATGAAACTGTTTAAATTTTTACACCTATCGGCAAGAAACCTCCCTTGGATATAGTTATCAAATTAAATTAATTATCATGCTTCATGGCCACTAAACAAAATATTTTTGCACCGCCACTGGTGCTACTATATTGGTCTTGGAAGGATCTACTGGTGTGTGTTTTTTAATGATTTTATCTGTCTTAGGATCATAAAATGGTATATTTCCCATGCTTTGCGTAGATAGGTAGTAAATATATAATCTATATTTAAACTATTAAAAAAAAAAAACAGGACAGAAGAAATAAACAAATGAATGAATATTTTTTTATTATTATTATCTGCGGTTAGGACTTCAACAGAAGCTACCTAGAAGCTGATTAATAACCAGCATAGAATCAGTGGTTATTAGCCGTAAATACATATAATATGAAACATAATATTCAATATTATGTATTATATTGAATGAGTATAAATATATAAGCTATTTCCTAGAATATTAGCTGTTGCAATTAAATGAAGACATAGTAAACTAAATTTAAGGTTACTTAGTAATTCTCAGTTTTAGCACTACAGCGCGTAAAGCAATATAGTACATGATTGTTACAAAATAGTTCAATACCAATAACCGTTGCTGTGAGTGAAATATGCATCTATAATAATATAATGACGAATATAATATAACATTCATTTATACACCCAATATGATGGGTAAATTGCATAGGTTATTAAAGCGAACATAATATATTATAATACCATAATTGAGTACCTGCGTAGTGCGTATATATTATTATATAATTATATAAATATGTAACGTAGTATTGACCTAATATGGTATATTCGTTTACACCTCGGTTTACACTAAACATTATATTTTTGTAATATATATTATAATTTATAGAAAGTTATGAAAAATCAAACAGTTGAATGATATTACGTTTTTAAACTGTTTTCGGTAGATCGATTATTTTAGAAATTCATTGCGATCCACATACAATTCTCTTGGTTATGTCTTAAATTTAATATAAACTCCACAACAGTGTCTCGATTCATAATCATTTTAGGAGACAAATCGATCAAATTATGTCCTTAATAATACTTACTTCCAACAACCACCACTGATGTGATCTGGTGATGGATATTTGACGACTGATCGTTTTGAACCGTCATGATATTATATTACCGTTCTACAGCCTGATAGACAATTGAACAGACAAGATTGTTTTTCGTAAGCATTAACCGATTCAATTACATTAGCGAAGTAGGACAACTCTCCGATTCAGTACCTCGGTTACCGCGAAAAACCAATAGAAACAACTCCATCTTAGGTATCTTAGGCACGTGCTTTTTTATTTTTTTATTCTACATAACCACAATAATAATATTAAAACCATTAATATAATAAATCGAATAGCTCCTGAGAAATCAAACTATAACCCTCATCGGTATAAATTTTAATTTGTTCACTACTTAATACTTGTATACCTACCTATATAAATATATAATGTATAATGTATAATATGTATATTGCAAAATCTTAACATTATTTTAGTTTATTTAAATTTATATTTGTAATAACAAGATTTTAGTGAAACGAAGAAATATGATATTTAATTCCAAAGTCAATGTCAATTCATAAAAGTATCGTACACATAATATACAATATGGAACTCTACCTAAATATTTTTTTTTACAAATCAAAATTTCATGTGACACAAACAGATACAAATGATTATGCAATTCAATTTTATCAAACCAATAAATATATTTATTTTCATTTTTAAATTCAAATTTTATACTAAATAAAATTTTATTTAAAGTGATGTATAATATTATATGAAATGATTTATAAATTATTCTTTTTACTCTTTGATATTTTGAGTATAGAGTTATTTAGTTAATTAAAATATATGAAATATAGTACCTAACGATGGGCAAGTTATAACAAAATATATGTAAATAAAAATATTTCATACGTAAACTACTAACAAAATCTCTAATAGGTATCACATTTTTTCCATCCTAACCCCAAACGTGTCGATTATAAAATAAAAAAGTGTAGCTATATATTATGTAAATGAAATCGTTGACAATATTATGCAAAAAAAATATGAATATGCAAAAATTAGGTACCTGTATTCATTATTGCCAAAACCAAATAAATCACATAAGTATTTGATTTATTTATTGTAATATTTATATTTATATTTATAGCTTAAATAAATGATAACCTTGTTACAATTTTAATATAAGTATAATAAAATGAAATAGTTATATTTAAACCATAAATATAATCTATATGTTGTACACACATAAAAATAATTTTTATAGAGTTAAGTATTTAGGATACATGCAATTCGTAGGCACTTTGTAAAAAAAAAAAAAAATATTTAAGTTGTCTACATTAAAAAAGGTTAGAGTTTTTTACTTATTTGATATATTATATAATATTATACATAGGTACCTATATAAATGGTTTCATAAAAAAGGTACACCTTTTTTTAATTCTATATTTTTATCCCCAGTTCGTTTTTACACGTATTCTCTTATTCACAAAGCCACTTAGGCCAGGTTGCGAAGGGTTGTTATTACGAACATCGAATTACGGGAACCATAAAAATAATAAACGTATATCAACTGCACGAGATTTCAAACTTTATGTCCACATAAGATAAGTGCTACAATTTGTACGATGAAAATAAATAACTAAGAACTTCCATTCAAAAAATAAAAATAAAATAAACTCAAATATAAAAAATTCTAAACCGTTTAAATGTTTAAGAATATATTATGTTAACTTCTAAATTAATTTACACATGATGCTAGTTTGAAGTTATGAGTAAACAACAGTTAACATTAAACATCATAAATTATCACGATAAATTCAGCACATTGGAAGGCCTTACCCTTTCTACAATAAATCACAATAGCTGTTAACATCATATAATTTCGTATTTAAATAAACAACGTGTAGGTATAATATAATCTAATATAATATACAAAAATGTGGGTAAGTGGATGTCGCTCTGCTGTACAGTAGGTTACAAGTGGGTCACTGTACTGGAGAGTGTTAAATTTGAATTCAATGATATAATATCATCTATATATATAAAAATGGAGCCAAAAATGTATAACAATTCATCAATTAAGAACGGCTGGACCGATTTAGCTCAATTTTTTTTTAAATTGTTTGTAATTTCCAGGAGAAGGTTTTTACGAAAAAAAAATTTTGGAAAAATCCAATTTTATTTAACGTGAAAAATATTATTTGATAATATCGAATATTAATCGATTATATCGATTTAAATATTATTGTGTGTTTCATAATTACTATGGAAATCAAATAAATAAATAAATAATAAAAATAGAAAAAAGGAGGGGTACTTGAATGGTTTAGACTCACAATTGGACCCGGTAGGCTCAACCCGGGGATGTGCTCAAACAAGGATTTTGAGATTTACGATGGACACTTTGGTTTTTAAATCGTTGCTATTGGTTATAACTTATAGGAGAAGTAATTAGTAGAAATAAGTATTTATTATTCCTATTGGTTGCCAAAGGTTAATCGGGCAGAACAGGTACAAGCATGCATATCAAATCGCACATATTTTTGCACATACAGGCACAGCCGCTCATCGGCGCTACCAAGGTGGCTGAGTTGCACTTACTAAAGCGAATTACACACAAAATAAGTTAAACGATCACAATTCTTTTAATAGTTGTCATATTTTACGGGCAAAAAAGTGCGCAGGATCAGCTAGTTGTATAAGAAAAACGATTCTGAGCGAAAACGGCTAGTCAGCCTATGATATTACCAAGTATATTTGATGATATTATTGTGAATAAAGTAATTTATATATAACCTATTAAGTAGAGCTTTGTTTCAATTTTCAATCATTAGCTATAAAATTTGAACATTTTATAAATTTTTAACTACAAAATAATTATTAAATTATAAATTTGATAAATGTTGTCAAAATATGAACTTTAAACGCTTATAAAAAAAAAATTGTACCTATGTATTTTTAATATTTTTCAACTGCTATTAGAACAATATATCAGGAGCTTTATATTAAATTTTCACGTTTTTTACCCAACAAATAAAATTTTATTGATATTTATAGAAAAAAAAACTAAAAAAATTTAAAACTGACAATGTCCGTAAACAGCTCAAAAAGAGTCAAATTATTTTTAAAATTTTATCGTGTATAGAAAATGCTAATATAAACATTCAATGAAATTTTCAATTATCTACAGTCATTTATTTTTGTGTTGCACTAAAAACCAAAATCGATTTTCTCGAAAACAGATTTTGCATAAAAATTCCCGTCCTCCTTAATTTTTTTTTTTGTTTTTCACGGCGCTTTTGAAAACTACTGGAAATTTTTACTTTTGACCCCCCAAAGTACCAACTAGATTCACTTTCCTATCAGAAAAGTTACTATTGAAGAAAATCCAAGCACTTTCACTGTCCTAAAAGGTGATGAAACACAAAAAAAAATTTTAAAAAAATAAAAAAAAATACACATCATTGTAAAATCAATACATTCATCGCTCCGCTCAGAATCTAAAATACAATAATCACTTTTTTGGTTTTTTCATACAATTATAGCTGTATAGTACAGTTAATATACTTTTATAGATCATAGAACACAAGTAAATATAGTAAACCAGTCACGATGAATGTCGTGCTTCGGTTGTTTCCATCTGTCATGATTATTATATTTTAAATTATCGATAATATCGACAATAGGTATACAAAAGTAATAAAATTGTTATTTTGTAAAAATATTATTAGTTGTTTTCCTTTAGCTTACCACATTATGATTTAAAATTAATTAATTAAATAGTTGATTACTATTTCGTCTATAGGTGACTAGAACATTAAGTACTTACCACTAGGTACCTATATAAGTACAATATTTCGAATAACATTTTTATGTAAGTAAAAGTTAGAAAATTTAACGAGAAGTGTAGTTTAAATTTTTGACTAGGCCATGGTTAAATACTGATTATATTTCATTTTAAGCTCGTAAATAATTGTACATAGGAACCAAGAAGTTGCGTGATTGAGCATTCTAGTTTCATTATAATTGATTAGATTAGACTATCGTTTACCACTTAATTATACAAAAATTTAATTTTCTTCGTATAATCTTTTGAAAACATAAAATATTTTACTTAAAACATATGTTTCCATCAAGAACAAATTTCCAACAGAATTTATATTATTACCTATAGTTGAAATAAAAAAAAGTTTAAGTGTTTCTCTAATTACATTAAAAAAAAACTTATATCTTCTTACACAATTAAACAATTTTATATTGTAAATAATTTCATTTCCACGCTAAAAAAAAATTATAATGAAATAAATCTTTAAGTTAAAATAAAATAAAAATAGAAATCGTTATAATTTCATTTAAATAAGCTTCAAAACTTTTCGTGAATATAAGTCTATAAAGATAATGAACTATAAAGTGGTTCATTAGATTATATTTTATTGTTCAACACTCGTCACCGAGCATCAATCATTCTCAACATAAATAAATAATGATGTGTTTTGTTTGTTTTTAAAGTAAAAATATTTCTTGAGAGAAAATTTATAAAATAATGTATAAATCAGCCCTATACAACAATATACGTTGATGAATCGTTCACCCTAAACCGACAATATTATAGCACAGGTATGAGATTTAATCTATTGAAAAATGTATTATGAGATAGATATTTAATAATATACAATATACAATATATAACCGTAGATGTACACAAGATATTTAATGTAAAATAAGTGCGAATTACAAAAATTGAAAGTTTAACTTTGTAATCATACTTTTAAAAGACTATTCCATCATAAAGCTGTCACATCCTCACAAGACTTTTTAACAATTGCTACAGGTATCTATTATGTTACACATTTTAAGCTTCAGAAAATCTGAAATTGCTTCTCCTGAATCTACAATCAAAAAAATTGATAAGACTTATTTATTCTATCCTAGCTATGCCAGCACAAAGTTATATAGTATATATTAAAAATATCTTTGATCGTGGCTAATACTGATATTTAACTGATAAAATATCTCAATAAATACAAAAATCAATTGATTGACATATACCTACCTAATATAAAATGTGTATTACTGTGCTAATTTATATTCAAAATCACCTTGTTAATATCGGTTAATTAGAAATAAAAAAATATTCGAAAAGTCATTTATAAAATGTTAATAACTAATAACTAATAAATATTATTATAACTAGTATATCCCCCATATTTATTATATATTATACATTATACATATGACGGTTATCCTTATCAGATATATCGTATATTAATGTGGTATATACCAACATTGAATAAAAGATCGGAACACTATAGTAACCTAAAAACACATAATAAATGCTTGTATTTACAGTTAAAAATTCCATGGGCATTATTCAATAGAACGCGACATTTTGTATGGGTTAAAAAATGGGGTCGCTTGTAAAAAAAAAGTTTGCTTCATAATTCTTGTGAAATACTCACTATTTGTCTTTTGTACAAACAGAGTTTAAAAAATATATAAACCATCATACCCATGTAAAATGTACAAGGAACATGCACCCATAATCTGTGTGATAAATATTACAAAACTATACTTTAATTTATAAAATGTCAAAAAGTAATTATTTAAAATAATAATATTAAATAGGTTTTATTTGACTGTATCAAATTTAAACACGTTACTATAATACTATTTATATGTATAGTTTAAATATTTAATTAGTGAAGAAGTCTCACTGAATCCGGTTCCATTTCGTCATCCAGTTTTTTGTAATTTCTCTTCAAATTTACTAAATATTTTTTAATTTAACTAATTATTGTAAAATGACATATTTATTTTTAATACAAAAAAACTTGAAATCTTCTTTTAAATTACAATTGATATTTAAAATAGTCTACGATAGTTTAAATTTCTTTAATAATATTATATTATCAACTGTGATATATTATTTATTGATAATTAATTGATTTTTACTAGAGAAGCATGGAAATTAAAAATTTATTTGTTTTGTTAAAAACTGATAACGGAATATTAATCTTTTTCCTTTTTTGGTTTTAACATAGAAACGCATCATCAATTAACCGAATTATTAATAATAAAATAACATTTTAAAATACCACTACATGAATTCTCATCATCATTATTTATAAATTATAAATCGTGTTAACTTCAAAACTAAGAACACAATTATTTGTACAAGAACAAACACTATAGAGTAAAAAAATAGAGACGACTTAAGTCGTATTATTCACATAAGCTCAATATTATAAAACGGGAGTAAAACTTTTTTATCCACGCGTACAAAAAACCAAAGACGATGTTAGTGTGTAAGATTTCGTGCAGATGCCTACGGCTGTTAAATCTCGAGCATAACGTCATACAATATTTTGTTCTGTATGTGTAACAAAAAACAAAATATATATCATACAGCAATTTGTAATGCCAGTAAAAGGGTAGCTATGAATTTTACATGATTATTTAAAATTCAAAAAGCACTATACTATATTGAGCTTATCAATAATAAACGGAAACATTTGGCGTACCGAAACATATTACGATCGTATCGAGTTTAACACGTGGTGGGCATAGGTAATAGCTGTGTATTATATTATAGGTATAGTCAACATGCGAATATTATTATATATTATAATTTATATTATACACAATACAGGAATCGAGCAAAATTGTTTTCGATATTAATCGATAATTTATCGAGTGTAATATTATTATCACGTATTAGGTGCGTATAAACACACTATATCGCGGTGCGTTATGTATTATACCTCCTTATATACTGATAAGTGTACATATATATAATATTGTGTACCTACCGTGCATATATATAATAGGTACCTACATATCGCATAATCTACACCGCAAGTGCCCGCGGATACGCGTGTTTCCCATATTTCGTTTCTGAAGTAAAAAAATCTTTTCAACAGCGATAAACTTTTTACGACATTACTTAGCATAATATACGGGAGCGTATACGTATTGTCGTCACACGCGATGAAGCTTCAGCACTATATGTACGGTATATAGTCAATTTCTCCGTGTATATGTATTTACATGACGTGTTTTATTACCACCCCGATTCATCCTTAATTCGTACTTTAAAACTCTTGCGCATCACCGCGTCCCCGTCAAAGATGTATAATATTGTGGGTAGGTACGTAAGTATATTATGCGTACACGGTCTAGAGCGCGCGTGCAGTCTCGTCGAACATATTTTTAACATTCGTTTAACGGACGACGCGATAATACGATTTTTTACAACTTGAAACGGTTCCATCAACAGTCTAGAGATATATACATTTGGCAGCGGGTGGAGCATAGATACACTATCCTGCCGTTTTTTTTTTCTATTCAGTTTAATTTAAAACAACAATCCCTCCCCTTCACGACGAAAGCAACTTCTAATTACTCTAAGATTTAAACACTTCAAGTTAGTGAATATTTATTATGAAATTTTTTTTTTTTTTGAAGACTACACCTAATACGTAAAGGCACAAATAAAAGGTATAGGTATAAGAGGTACAAACTTAAAATCCGCTTTGAATAAAATTTGTCATTAGTACTCATAACTGTAATACTTATTATACTGTCGTCTCCGTCTAACAAACATACAACATACCAAATTTGCATTCAGCAGTTTCAATATTTTTGTGTTGTTACTTGTTAGTTTTAATAGTAAAGTGAATTGATCTACCTAATAGACAATAGAGTACCTAAATATATTATTAACTTTTGTATTTTTTTTTTTGTTTTATATACAAATATATTATTATAATCGCTGTTATATGTACCTAGCGCAATAAACATAAAACACGTGATAAGGAGAACCTTTAGTATGCATTTTCATTCAAAAAATACGACGTGCTTATAAGTACGAACAAATTGTACCACCACCTAACACTAAATATAGAAAAAAATTACAACAATAGAAATATTGTAACCATGAAGTACCATAGTTATCCAAAATTGACTTAGAACATGACCGTTCGAAAACTATATTTAATAACCCAGTTAAAGCCCAAGCAAGAGTGATGGCTGGTGCCTGATGGTGGTGGTGTTAAAACTATACAGTTTAATAATATAACGTCTGCACGACTATGACAATTATGAGTATACGAAACGGCCCTCATAATTGAGATGAGGTTGAATATATATCGTATGCTATATACATATATAATTACCTGTATGTATATAATATTTATATTGTTAACTAGTAATCAATAATTATTAACTATTGAAGAAAAGCAAACTTTCCATAATAACTTATGCATTAATGTGCCGAAGTTTTGAGAACCTGACGGCGCACGTACACTCGTGATCTCATATCACATCCCCCCCCCTCCCGATAATCAAAATATATTATATACACGGGGTGCGTGACGAAGATATGACACAAGGTTTACCATTTACGTAATAATATGTAGAAGGGCAACCGATGGGGGAGGGCAAAGGGGCAATTGTCCCCTGACAAGTTTTAACTGCATATGCACTTTAATATCAATATCACTATAACAACTATTATTCAATTTTAAGTAATTCTTATATCTTGCCCCGGGTGGGATTTTATTCTGCGGGTGCGCTTGAATATGTATACTGATCCTAAAGTAAAATATTGTAATTAATTATATAGGTGGCTTTGAAATAAGATCAAATAGAGAGCTGAATACTCTATTTATCGAGCCCAATATACTCGTAGCTGCCACACTCAAGAGCCAAAGAATAAGATGGGCCGAACACGTCTGGAGAGCAAAAGGTCATCACGAAATGGAAACCGAACAAAAGTCGACCGAGAGCAAGGCCTAGGCAATGATGAGAGGACCGAGTTAAGGAAGACCTCAGGATGCTGGGAGTTATGAACGGAGAAGAACTGGCAGAGCACAGAGAAGCATGGAGGGAGATAGTGGAAGCGGTAATGGACCTAGAATAAGCCTATAATAATAATTCAATTATAAAGCTATAAATATTTCGTACAACCTGCAAAACGTCGGCGGTGACGACCGGCAACTTGTACGGCAATCCGTACGGGTGCGGGTGTTGAGGCGGCAGTCTGGTGTTGATGGCGCCGGTGACATGCATGCAGTTCAGTTCAGGCGCGGCGGCCGCACCGACGTCTTTGACTTTTAAATTACTCTTGAATGGTTTTTTGACGGCCGACGACGAGGACGAGGAAGACGACGACGTCAGATCGGTGCCACCCGCTGTCCGACCCGCCGCAAACATCTGGTGCTGGTCGAGCGCAAACGTAACGCGTTGCGGCCGGCCGAACGAACCGCGGCCGCCGGACGACGACGACGACGACGCGGACACCGGACGGCCCGTGGCCGTGAACTGGTCCGCTTCGGCCACGGTGACGGCGGCCGGCGGCGGTAGCAGCTCTTCGGCGGACGCGGTCCGCTTGTTGATGAACATCGGCCTGGAGGTGGCTTGATGCTGGCCGCAGTTGCACGACGACGAGCGGGGTGGCCGGCCGCAGTCGACGCCTCCCAAGCCGCCGTTGTGCAGTTGCATGTGGTACACCGATACCGGTGGCGGTGGCGTGGGCGGCAGCCCAGACGGCACGATGCCGGCGTTCTGCAACTGCTTGGTGCCGGCCGCCTGCAGCTTCTCCTGGATGAACGCCCGCTTTGCACCAAAGTCCGGATCCCGAGCGGCCGCAGCCCGGCCGCCCGACTGCATGGTGTGGTAGTGATGGTGGTGATGATGGTGGTGTACAGGGTTCCGGCCGTCCGCACTCGAACATCGTTTTGTGAACTTTTTGCGCCTGTAGTCAAACGACGGTTCGCTCTGGGTCGACTCGACGTCCGTCTGGACACCCGACGGTGGAGCCCACGAAGACCGCACGGACGAAGAGAGCATAGTCCCGAACCGTGACTCGGTGAGGTTGCCAAGCGATTGGCGCCGGCACGCCGCGTCAAGCGTGGCCGCCGCCGACGATGGCAGTATTCGTGGACACGGTTTGGCCACCACGCCGAGCGCCTCGGCCGCGCTGATCTTCCTGCCGTCCGACGAGCACTGCTTGTTCTGCTGACTGCTGACGGCCAGCAGTGCGGGTGACGAACACCGGCTGCCGGCGGCAGACCGGAACGACGACCTGGCTGAGTCTTTGCCCGGCGGCGGCGAGCTCTTCTTGTCCTGCACGGCCATATCTGCCGGTAGGCTGCCGCGCTTCTCTGCTGGTGGCGAGGACGTGACCGATACCGCCTTTATCGCGCTGTCCGAATGATGTCGGACCTTCTGCGGATGTACGTTCTTGACCGGTGACTCAATGGTCCGCACCCATATGTCGGCCGCACCGTCATCCTCGTCGTCGTCGTCATCGTCGTTGTCGTCGTCGTCCGTGCTCTCGGCCAGCGTGGAAGTGCCCGAGTCCACTTCCACGGGAAGCCTCTGGTCGACGGTCGTGCCGGTGATGACCGCTGACGGTTTGACGGTGCATCCACTTTCAAACTTGCTGATCAACGCCGAAGCGGACAGGTCTTCGTCCGGTTCCGCAGCCCTTGGCGACGGTAGTATGTGTGGCGGGGGAGGTGGCAGGAGATTAGTGTCCACTTCCGGAACAACAGTGTGTGGCGGAGATGGCGGCGGTGGCGGAGGAGGCGGGGACGGTGCGGTGACAACCACCGGTTCCGGTTTCTTGCAGACCGGTTCCGCTGCTGCAGATCTTTTGGCCGGAACAGTGGTCAGTCTGGTCTGTTCACCCCTGGGCGGCACTGGAGGCGGTTTCTGTTTAGTGGTTGCCGTCGCCCCCTGCATTGTAACCGCGGTGGACGTTCTGACCGGTGGCGTCGGGGCGCCACTGCTACTACCGCCGGTGCCGGCCACAAACGTGTGCAAGACGGACGCCGACACTGGTGTTTGCAGTTGTTGTTGCTGCGGCGGACGGTGGTCGGTGGCGGCGGGTGAGGCCGCCAGATAAGTGAACGGTTTGCCAAACGCCGCGGCCGGCCGCATAGTGTCGACGGCGACTATATTTCCGGTCGGACCGTTCTCGTCGCCGAAATATCACATAAAATTCACGCGTCCACGATCGACCCGACGGACGGACAGATGCGGTGTTCGCGCGCGTGCGGCGGAGGAGATTCAAAAACGGAAACGCTCACGCGCCTCAGGAGGCGGTGTAACAATAATACTACAGTGAGCGAATGTCGCGGCGGTGGCGGAAAACGCGTGCGGCGAAAACGTCGACGGTGCACAGTGGTGTGCGCGCCCCTCTCGAGAGAGCCGCCGCGTGCGTTTGCGTGTGTCGTCGCGAACTGGGGACCCGACGTGAGCAGCGCGGACAACCGTCGAGCGGCGGCGGCGGATCGAACGGCTGGCCGTGCGCATGACCGTTGCAAAGGAGCGCGACGTGCCGCTCCGTGGGCCCGTGCAGGCGGCGGGACGAGCAGGAGGTCCCTCTGTGCGTGCGCGCCGCGGAGGAGTAATACAGCAATTATACCGTGGAAACACCCCGTCCCGCAGTTCGCGCGGCGCTATTATATATATACATCATATACCGTCGCCCTTCCACGCGGCAGCAGCTTTTCATCTCCGAAAACGCATATTTCCTCCGCGCGAAAAACCTAACCTATAACAACACGTTACGTGCTGTATCACATTATTATTATTATTATTATTATTATTATTATACACTCTTTCGATATCGATCAACTGTACATACATAATGCACGACACGCCACACGCACGGTGTATGATATATATGCACAGCAGCAACAATACCACCGCCACCGCTGCCACCACAAAATATGTCGTTTTTCGCAAATATCTCTATGACGTATATACGCGCGCGAGCTCATTGTTTTTGAAAACGTTCCACGTCTGGTGATGTGTTACACGTATTCTTATTAGTTCGAGTATAAATTTTGTTGACGTTGTTGTTGTGATTGTTATCATAACTATTGTAGCTGTTGTTATAGGCCAGCGATATAACACCTGTTTGAAGTACACTTACATGTATGTAGGAAGTTCCGCGACTATGGCGTGCGAGCGATATTATATCGTTTTCCTATCCAATACAATAACTGAATCCTTTCTATGAGACTTCCGTAATAGGGACACGATTTTTGGCAGTCTACCTACCTATATACAGATTATAAGTAGGTATACTTTATTACTACTAACTGCTGTTATGAGTTAGTATAATAATTATTCTCGATGATTCCCGCGTTTCTCTGTCCCAATTAATTTAGGCAATAATAAGTAATTTTATTCCAGTTAACGTACTTACATTTATTTAGGATTACCTACGGTTTTATTGCATTTTTATTCTTATTCGTTATTAGTACATACCGCCCCCGTGGCGCGATGTTCTCGTTGACTAATTTATTCCAGTTATAATATTATTATTATGTCGATGATATAAATATGACTAAACATAATTCAATTATTGGTGGACAGTATTTATATATATATAAAGTTGTATTTGTTGTATCTAGACTTGCAAATTATATGATTATATTAGTATGGTTTTGACATAATGTGTACCGTCCGTACCTATATCAATGTCAAAAGGCATAATAATTGTATTCGACTCCAAGTTGTTTCATGTCTAAGTACAATAATATCATAATTTATGATAGTCGTTGATAAGCATAAGTTTAATATTTATTAATTTATTAAAAATATGGGAAAATAGACCAATAGTAAACAACTACAATAATAATATTACAAATGTATTTTAAATCAACGAAAAAGCATACGAGTAATACAAAAATAAAACTACCAACATATATATTTATTTTCGTAGCTTTAATTATAAAATATTCTTTTTCAAATTGAGAAAAAAAACACAAGTATAAATGGAAAAAAACGGCTAAAACAGCACAGCTGATTTATTGAAGAAAACAAATTGAAATGTACGATACAGGAATATTGCGTAAAATAAATACATTTACTACAACCCAGCTAAACCTAATCAGGTTTTATTAATATGATGACCACTGGAGAATAATTTCAGTTAATCTAATTTGATTAATAGTGTTTAATACTCAAAGGGTAGGTTTTGAATATATAACGCAATTCCATCCATGTCAAAATGCCTTTAAATTAAGTTGGTAGGCAATAATATTTTACTCGTGTTATATACCTACGCAATATGTAGGGGACTTTAACTTAAGTTTCAAGTTACTGCAATGAAAATACTTTTTATGTAATTTTATGATAGTTTGATTACATTTTATACGTAATTTAAGTAACTTTTTTTAGTAAAATCACTGAATAAATTAAATTAATTACCTATTATTATTATTATTATTTTTTTTTTTAATGCATATTTAAAGAACCAATATTGATAATGTATGTAAATATATCATATAAGTACAACTTTCTAACAGTAAAATGTTGGTAAAAACTATTTAACAAAAAGTTATTTTTAATAGAAATAATTTTAATTTAGTATAATTTGAATAAATTTAAAAAATAAAGAATAATATTATGTTAAACAATTATTGTCTTCTTATGTTCTTAAATAAACATATTATCACATAATTTCTATTTATCGGTGTTATACTTAGTAGTTAGTTCTGTATTATCAAAATAATCATCCAGTGATATTTTTTTAAATAAAAAATAAAAAGTAACTTAAGTTTTCATACAGTTAATTTTTTACTCAAAAGTAATAAAACTTAACAAAATAAAAAATTAACTAAAAAATAATTACGATTTTGAAAAGTAAATCTATTTAATCTATTTTTTTAAATAAATTAACTCCAATTTTTTTTATATTATTCTCGATAAAAACTTTTTCACTTTGTAAAAAGGCTTGAAAATTGAATGCGAAGTCCTCATAAGTTTCTTTAATGGAGTTCTAAAATATTAAAGATACTTAGGCACGATTATTTTTTATATAAATTTAAAATTCAAATTTTGATAAAATTCGTGTATGGAAAATCCAAATATAAATAATTGGTGAACATTTCAAGTGTCTACGGTTATTAGTTATTAAGTTACACCAAAAAAATTAAATCGATATTTTCAAAAATTGGTTTTGCGTAAAAATTATCACTTTTTTGATTTTCTGGCGCTTTATAAATCCACTGTAAATTTTCAATTTTTAACTCTCAAAAATACCAACTAGTTTCACTTTTCTACCAGAAAATATGTTGATGTCGAAAATCTGAGTATTTTTACTACCTTAGATGTTGGTGACAGACAGAAAAAAACACACATCATTGTAAAATTGTATACAATTCATTCATCAGAATTAGCTCAGAATCTAAAATAATATAGTCTTTAAGATATATTTAAAAATTTCAAAAATTAAATTTCGATTAAATTAATTATTAAAAAATTTAAAAATAGAGACTAGCATACTTAATGTATAATAGTTGTAATGTGCGTAAAATGATCAAAAATACGATCGTGCATGTATGAAGTTCAAAAGTGTTGAATATATTATTATGTATGTAACCATCATCAATCATCATGACTCTTAATTATTATATTCAAATGTTTTAGGTAAGTAAAGATATTGACGTAACTACATTAAGTGGCATTAATTCTAATGCACGCCTGTATGGCATAAGGATTACTATCAGATTTTGAACAACCTCAGAAGATTAAGGTGCGTGTTCAGAATTTCAGATCATGTTGAGGTATCACCAATTTGGCGACGGGCTTAAGAAGACCCGCTAGTGTCCGTGAGGACATTCGTTCAGGCGTTTGGACCCTGTTTTATATGATATATATCTAGTCAGTAGTCGATATGTCGGCAACGTGACTTGTTGGTGGATCAGATCACGAAGCCAGTTGAGTCGTACGTAGCAACAGCCCGGCCCATTTCGAAATATTGGAAAATGTTTGTACCAATATCATGCAAATTTTAATTTTAGTTATGCAAATACATACTAATTATATGCTAAATATTGGTGCAAAAACTTACCAATATTCCGAAATGGGTCGGGCTATCACAACGTCAATAACGAACAACCAGAGGACGCTGTGCATGGTATCTTATATCATAGATTTCCTCGTAGATTTCCGATTTATCCGTTGATTCTATCAAGGTACACAGCACTTTTTTATTGGTAATAAGTAGGGAACGGATTTAAATGCTCTAAAAAACAAGAAAAATGCCTTAAAAAAATACGATTTAATGCCTTAAAAAATGCTTTGACATCAAAAAATGCACTAAAAAATGCCCTAAAAAACTTTAAAAATGGGTTTATATTCAATAAAAACAAAATTTTGAATTTAAAACTTATAAAAAACACATTATATGAAAAATCTAATAAAAAATATTTAAATACAATACAAACTTAATTAATTAACTTTCAATTATCTTCTGTCCATCTTCTTTTTACCCTAAAAAATTTAAAATTTAATAGGTATACCATTTAGATAGGTATATTCGTTATACTTTTACCTTTTACCATTTAGGTATTTTATTTTTTTTTAGAATGAATGTGGAAAAAATGTTAAAAAAATTACTTAAAAACCACAAAATGCACTTAAAATTTCAAAAAATGCTCTAAAAATGCATTTAAGTCTTAAAAATTCAAAAAATGCAAAAAAATGCAAATAAAAGTTACATTTTTCAATTCTTTGATGAATGAAATGAACTTTTTGCTTGGAAACCAATATTTTCGGACATTCAGAAAAAAATGCAATTTGCATTTAAATCCGTTCCCTAGTAATAAGTAATAAGTAATAAGTATATGTCGTAAACCATATGGAAAATTACTTTTTTTGCGAAAAGACTAGGCTTTTTTCAATGACTACGAACTATTTTTCCAAACAACCTACTGTTTTCTGGCTTATTGCATACAGACTAACAGCAGTCAGGCGTTTCAAGAACTACAACATTATAATATTATTTTACGTTTTTACTTATTTTATTTTAAGAGTTATTTATAATTACACAGTAAGTACATATATTTTCTGACAAGTGCATCTATTTTTTTTGCACAATGTTTTGCATAATAATATGTAACATGTTAACTGAATAAGAATAACAGGGTAATTTATTACTTGTACAAAAAAAAGCAATAAAATTATTATAACATGTAAACTGATCTACTTTGATCAATGGAGAGTATCAGGGAAGTTTAGATTATTGTAGTTTAAGTTTATTATTGAAGTATAAGTTTTTGATTATTTTATCACTAGTTTTACTTTAGATTACTAACAAAAAAGAAAATATGTAAAATATTAAATTAAATTGAAATATTACAAAAAAATGTTACATTACACCACGTGTTTATAATGCCAAACCGTGTATCAATCTGGTAAACATTAATTTTTTGTCTACAACTTTGACAATTATATTTTGAGTACCTAGTGGTCCACGATCTACTTTTGGAATATTGACTAAAACATAACTTCCAACTTCAATTATAACTAATTTCTTATCGCTAGCATGTATAATTTTTTCTGTAGCTTTTTTTTATCCTTCTATTCTTTCTTTCCGAATTTCTTTTTCTTTCACATATGTGTCACACGAAGGTTCTTTGTTTATGATGGACACTTTAGAATTGGACTTTATACAGTCATATATATTATTATCAATTTCGTTAGGTTTTTTTTTATCTTTTTCAGTGTCTTCTTTTTCACTGTCTTCTTCATCACTATCTACTTCATACTTTACTTTAGTATTAATTAACTCATTTAAATCTTGTTCTGTTGTAATCGACTGTAAGATATATCATTAGGTACATTTTTGCTAGAAAGTCCTGATTTTGGTTCACTTCCAATACCTAATGCTTTATAAGGGCTTCTGTTAATTATACGATGTTTTGAGCAATTATTTTTCCATTGTACAAACCAACACCCCGTTCCCCAATCAGTGCTTTGATTGTCTATCAGCCATGCCCTCAGCATGTTCCCTACGTATGATTATAGCGCTCTACACTTCCTTGAAATTGCTGGTAACGAGGCCTTCCATGAATAATTTTACACTCAAGCCACAAATCTTTAAAATAGCTGGTTGTCATATTTACTAAATATTTAGGTAAATACCTAGAATTTTAAATGTATACGATTGATATGCTTTTATAAATACACCATTGACACAATTCATAAGTAGGATTTTATGTTTTAGTCAATATTTCAAAAGTAGATCGTGAACTATTAGACACTCAAAATATAATTGGAAAAGTTGAAGACAAAAAAAATAATTTTTTAATACTATATAATAATTCAGTTTACATGTTACATATGCAAAACATCGTGCAAAACGAATAAATGCGTATTGCGCTTGTTGGAAAAATAATTTGCTTTGTTATACATATTATACGTACGTTACTCCAGCACCTCCCCATTCGATTTTCATAATTTTTTTTGGGCTAACATTTAGTATGCTATTAGTATGCATTTGTATGAACATTTTTCAAATTTGTATGCGTTTAGTTTTTACCCTACAAGCAAAAAACTGGGGTGGTGCGAAACGTTTCCCCAGCAACCCCCCCCCCCCCCCAAGAATCCATGGCATCACAGTGATTTTTTCGGTCCCATCATATAGTATGCAATTTGTACGAATTTGTATGACTATTTTCGAAATTCGTACGACCTCCTTTCCAAGTACAAATAAATTTCCAAACGTTTAGGCATTTCTCCAGCACCCCCCCCCCCCCAAAATGAACTGATGGCCAAATTGTGTTTTTTTTTATCCCATCATTTAGTACGCGAGTCGTACGAATTTGTATGACTCTTTTTACTCTTTTTAACTTAACCTTTTTTAAAATTTGTTTCAAATATTATTACACGCGGCATAACTTCTGCTACTTATACAGAAAGAGCTAGAATAAAATTAAGTACATTAGAACCTGAATTACAACCACTCGAGTATAATACTTCACTAGCTATTTGTAATACAACGGTAGGACTAGTAATTGAAAAAATGAATATTAAAACACCAACTGTAGTTGAACATATTAGTTGTTCAGATCCAAATTGTGAAAGAATTACAAGTCGTTCCGTAGTGTTTTTGACATTTCACACACCAGACGGAAGTTAAATGATTTACAAATATTTTTAAACTGACGATTATCCATTGAAAAGTCTATTTGTGGTAACATCTCTTAAAATACAATACTTTGTAGCAATACAAAAACAATAATTTCAAAATTATCACCTCTTCACATCTTCGTAGAAGTTTTATATTGGAATAGTAAGTATTATACTTTTATTCTTGAATACAAAATGCATTTATGTATGTAGTAAAGTAATAATAATATAATACAAATTAAACTTAACGATTATATTATCATGTATTAATGTATTATTTAGATGATGAAACTAGCTGTAGTACTGAGGCTGGTCGTACTATCGAAGTCCAAATTTGTGATGTACCCAAGATTCTACAAAACAATAGCTGTACATATGAACTAAGAAGTATTGTAAATTACCGCAGTGGAAACACAAGAACGCGGTCATCAATTGGTCATTATAATGCATATTGCAAACGCAGTGAAAGCAGATGGGAAATTATGGATGATCTAAAACTTAAACCAACCCCGATAAAAGAAAATGCTAACGTTTATTGTGAATATTTAGTATATACAGTTTAACACATATCTGTTTTTAGTAAATTTAAAAACATAAACACTTTTTTTTATAATACCTATGTAAACAAAATGCCAGTATAAAATATGTAAATTGCTCCAGTTACTGTAAAAAAAATAATTGTATATAATATGAACAATGAAGTTATATACTGCGATAAATCAAATTTAAGTTTATAATTATAATATTATTATTTTTTGATATTTATATTACAATAAAGTGTTTTTATTTTTATTTTATAAGTTATATTTTTATTTTTTGACTTATATAACAATAAAGTGTTCGGTTTTTTTCTTTTATCAGTTTTATTATTATTGTATAACAATTTTTATCATTACAAATTATTTTTTTTATTTTAGGTACTTTATCACTTAACACTTTAACACTATTGTTAATAGTTTTGTTAAAAGATCAACATAAATAATAGCTATTTATTTACTATTTAGATACATAAAGGAAACATTTATAAATAACTTGCAATTTCATTAATTTATTGAATTTAAATAGCTATACAGTATTCTTATTATTATTTCAAAACATTAATGTATACTGGAAGTAAATAATAACAATTTTATAGTAGATTCGCAATATTTTGGAAATTCACAGAAAATCAATTATAGGTACTAATTAACCAATTGATTAGATATATTGTAATATATTTAATACATATAGATTATAGGTATTTAACTATATAAAAATATAGTCTGTGATATAGTTATCAGGAGTGAAATTTACATATAGTTATAGTTGGAAGTACCACAGTCCACAGATACATAATATATCAAATATAGAATAATTGCATCTTGTATCATGATACATATTTTTTATGTTTCATATTACCTACAATTTATACTAGTATCATATATATTAATTTACCAAAAGATAAAAGATACTTTTATGGTAAAAATGTATATTGAATTGTGTTAGAATTTACAAGTTATAAAACCCTCACTTTGCATGGATACTCGAAACTTAAACAAATTTAACAATTTTCTCTTTGTTATAACTTAAGATAATATGAAAAATTGATGTTTCCGTGCGACCATATACCTATTTTTCCTCATACAGATAAGAATTGGGCTGAAATTTTTGTTCTGATAAAATAAGAATCCTCTACTAACAAAATATGAAGTTACCTGTGTAAGTCTTTCCACATTAAATAGAAAAAAAATCAAATCTACATATAGGTAAACAATAAGTAGGAACGGTGTACATTGTACACTGTAAAGTATACCATTCACATTTTTCAGACATTTTTGTCTATATATTTTTCTTCTCAGCTTGGAAATAAACAGCAATCAAGGAATATACTTGAATTAGTCACTTATTTTAATGGAGATATCAAATTATAACATAGATTAAATAATTATACAAAATATAATTATGTATATAATATTATATAATATTAACTATAATCTATGTTCATCTGCTCCTGTTGAGCATTTGTTTTGTGCAGTCACTTAGATCTGAACTATCAGATAAACCTATTGCAACAAACTTTTTGATATTTGCAACTCCAACCTGAAGCACTGAGTACTATAAAATGATATGATTGAAAAAACATAAGGTAAAATACGTATTTTAAATACTTTCTTGAAGAATCAGTATTTAAAATCAAATAATAATTTTCAAATATATTAAAAATCTTTTTAGCTTAATATAATATATATATTTAATTCTTATTTTAATTTTGATTACGTAAAATTCGCGTAAAATAAAAATAGTAATTGAGAATAATAATATATAGAATAGGTATTAGGTAACTAATATATTTTATAACTGTGAATTAGGTATACTCAATCGAAAATCAAATGCTTCAATATACAAAACAGTTGAGTATTTAAAGTTACGGCAAACGATGTGTTATAAAATATTATATGGTAGGTATATAAAATTAACGCAAAACATTTAAATCGGTTATGTTAATTTATAAGGTAAAAAAATATTTGAAAGTATCTATACCTAACTATTTTTTTGAAGTATTTTCATTTGTACATTGTACTCGTATCCTTTTTCGATAAGTTTTATAATACCTATGTATTTTAAATATGTAGCTTTAAAAAATAATTCTGTAACTATTCTTGAATACTTTTAAAAAGTGTCATTTACAAGAATGTCTGTAATAATACCATTATTCTAGCATTACATTATTGCAAAAACACAGACACTATCCAATCAATAATGTATTATTGTGTAGTAAATTGTACAAAAAAATAATTTTGAAGCTCGTTTTATCAATAGAATATTCAATATTGTATAATAATTACTAAGTAATAGGTACTAGTATTCCTAGTATATGAGCATTAATTATTATAAAGTAACATTTTATTTTTATGTGAAAAAAAGTTAGCATTTTAAATGCTGTATGATATTTATGTAATTATTTTGCACTTTAATCATTTTAGTTAGGCCTCTATAATATCAAGTACAAATATATAATTAGAAGAAATATGGCATACACAATATGTTGTACAAATATATTTATTATACCTAACTACCTACAAGTACAAATATTTGAACTGGACAACGTCGGGCGGGACAGATAGTAATAATATTATTATAGGTACAATCATAAATTGTTTCTATTCTATCCCTTTGAAATAGAATTTGAAATTTGGAGGCTGAAACACTAAGTACTATAAAATGATGTGATTGAAAAAACATAAGGTAATGTATGAGGGGTGGGGGCTATTGAAATTTTTGAGCTTAACCCTTAAAACCTCATTTTTGCACTATAGGTACCTAATGATTCTCTGTAATAACACATCTAAATAAAAAAAAATGAATCAATTATTATATTATATCGCATCATTAAGTAGGTAGGTAAGTGTCTTAATTAGACACACATGGGTTAAGGGCCTTACAGTTTACGTTTACAGAACACATAGAAAAGATGGACATCACCACCAAGATCAGTATTACCTTAAAGGTGTTGGGTCGTAGGTACATTGGTTGATTCACAATTAATTTTTTAAAACTCACAAATCACGAAAACACGAAATAAAAAACAATTTTCTGATCGACGTGAGTTTTGATTTCAAAACACATAGATAAGATGGAAAGCCCCTCCAGGATCGGTATTACCTCTATGCTTTTGGGTCATAGGTTCCATGGTTGAGTTGCAAATAATTGTTTAATACTCGCCAATCACGCAAACTCAAAAAAATAACTAGTTTCTTAACTATCATGTTTGAAAACAGTAATACAAATTCGTACGACTCGCGTACTAAATGATGGGATAAAAAAAAACACAATTTTGCCATCGGTTCATTTGGGGGGGGGGGGGGTGCTGGAGAAATGCCCAAACGTTTGGAAAGCTATTTGTACTTGGAAGGGAGGTCGTACGAATTTCGAAAATAGTCATACTAATTCGTACAAATTGCGTACTATATGATGGGACCGAAAAAATCACTGTGATGCCATGGATTCTGGGGGGGGGGGGGGTTGCTGGGGAAACGTTTCTCCAGCAACACCCCAGTTTTTTGCTTGTGGGGTGAAAACTAATAACCCTTAAAATAAAATAAGTAAAATGGTTGTTACCATAATATGATGATTGTAGTCCTTAAAAGTCCTAACTTATGTATGCAATAAGCCTGAAAAAAGCAGGCCACGGTTTGGAAAAATATTAAGTAGTTCGCAAACGGACTACCCCGTTATTTCAAAGAGCCTAGTGTTTTTGCAAAAAGACTAATATTCTAAATGGCCTACGACATATTATATACATCATTAATCTTGATACCCGTGTATTTTAGCTCACCGATATATTCGATTTTATTAGTTAAGTGCGTAACAGTCGTTATATTTGCACAATCGTGTATCGTATCTGCACCGAATGTCTATTAAGAATAGAGCGAGTTTATATAATGTGTTGTACCGTATTGCAACCGGTGCTTGTCAGACCTGCGCTCTACATTATCAAAGGTGGACAAGTTAATGAAAATAATTAACTGTGACGAGTTAAGTAAATTCCCTTGTTAATTCAATTAAATTTCCTTCAGTTAAGTTTAAAGATAACAAAAATAAACTTAACTTAACTTAGTTGAAAAAAAGTTAATTTTTTCTTAAGTTACAACATCTTTAAGTCATAAATTGCCCTAGTATATTGATAGTTAATTCACACAAACATTTATCAAGACGTTTAGAAATTGTGAAAAATTAGATTATTATAATATATAATCAGAAAAAAATGACTAAAATCGAAAATCGTGTCATCGCGAATGTACGTTGTCTAGTTGGTTCCGCACGTCACGAAAAGAAAATTAACTTAACTACACGACAATGATAATTAACTATAGAAAATTAAGTCATAACAATATAAATTAAAATAATTAACTGGTGAAGTTAAAAAGTTAAAAAAAAATAACTATTTAAGTAAACTTTGACTTCTAAAGACCTTTGCACATAATAAATAACACAGATCCGGCCCGCAGGCAGTCGGAGGCTGCTATATATCCTTAGCGCCTCGCAGCTCATCGCGTCTCCCAACGTCAAACGTGGCGCGTTTATGTGCGACGATCGGCCAGTCAAAAAACCGACTGACCGTGTTCGGAAATTCGTGTATTATGCAGCGATGAGCGAATATTGGCCGAGGCAACAGAATACCAATAGGTTATTAGGTACTCATTATGTACTTATTAGGTTATAATATTATGTCAGCTTAAACTTTAAAGCAAGGACACATGTATGGCATCGTTTACAATAGGTACATATGCTTCGAGTCAGTGGCGTATACGGGATTTCCAATGGGGGGGGAGGGCTAAACAAAGTAAATGAGAATTTGATATCCGTTAATCTGTATCCCGTAACCGTAATAACATCTACATATAATTATTGACAATACGCAAAATGTTTCTTCAAAACCGTTTTCAGAAATATCATGGTTTGTATTTTGCCATATTTTATAAAAGATTAATACCATAACACGGACAATGAGGGACGCTAAAGCGCCTCCCTGGGTACGCCACTGTTCCGAGTAGCCCGTACAATAAACTTCGCGTAAACTAGATAATAATATAGTCACTTATAAATACGCCTAATTAGGATTTAGAGTAAAATAGAGAGGTTTAAAGCTTCCAAAGCAATCATATTATGTCTAGGTAATCTATATAAAAAAAAAAATTGATAGGTATTTACTTACGTATTGTTGTAAAATGCTTGAAATACTTAGTCTTAAAGCTCACTTATACTTCCTAAAATCCGTACCCTATATTATAGTATTTTGAAAAATTGAAGATATTGGGAAAGAAATGTTTCCAAGAGTCCTGGATGTCCCGCGAGACTTGCGTACGGAATTTCATCGCGCTCTATACGGACGTGAAAAACAAAATAATCGAAATGGTTCGATCATAATTCGTGCGACGACGACCATTTTGTCGTGATTCCAAAGACTGACCGACGGAAAATTCAAAATATTGAGGTTTGCCTCTCGCCGCGGAAGTACCGTAAACAATATGGCTGGTGCGGACGGTTCGGACCCGTTTATCGCGGCCAGGCCGCGCGCGGGCTTATAACCTCACTGGATTTCGCCGAATAAGCGGCCGTATTATAAACGTTTCGGTGAAAACTTTTCGAACACGTCCGTCTGCGAATACCACAGTGAGATTCTATAAACCTGCGGTCATCCGTACACCGCCGGCAACCGCTGTCCGTCCAACCACTTGTATAATAAATATTACGGTGAACCATAGTGGTAAGCGGGTAACCGCGATATTTTTTCCCTTATGGTCCGTCAATACATTATTATTACAACGGTCGCCGCCGTCCGTCATTCGAATCACTATGAAATATTATGAGACATTTCGATCAAACCATATGCGAGTGTGAATAATATAATATTATAATATTGATGATGTGCAGTCGCCAATCCGTTGACATTTCAACGCGATATGCGACCATATAGGCATATATAGTCTTTAACGACTCGCCAACCATATCCCCCCCCCCCGCTGGTCCGGCAGACGCATTTTTTTGCTGTAAAATGTGATTGAACAAATTAAATTCCACAGTTGATTATTTATGAATACAGCAGCTGTGACAACGATGCATATAATAGTATAATAATATCGGTCAGTTTAGCAGCCTGCAAATTGGAAAATGTTATTACATCTAATAGTTATTCCACAGAAGGTTTATTGCAAAGCATAATATGAAGAAGGTAGCAGAAATTTGCAACTTTTCACTTAGGTATGTGAAATAATAGATAAACCTATATATATATATGTGTGTGTGTTATGTGCACATGGCCTTTGATAAATATATTTTAGTCACGAAACTGTAATGCGCATACTGTACAGGAACTTACCTATATAACGCTGATAAAACGGGGGTTCAAACATTATACGATAAAATTGTACATTTGTTAAATACGGTATATTATATTATCTTTGACCAAAATTCCGTCTTTGTAATGTTCCTTTGTACATTTCGTTGCAGCAACACATTAATACAATCGTTTCGTAAACCTCTGCTATTTGTTATCATCATATGAAATTGATAGCGATCAGTTCAAACGTCAGTAACCACGCGTTTATCCCGGCGGCGTACAGAAATAATTTAAAATATATATTGTAATATATTCAGGATAGTTTATTTGATCGCCAACTCGTGATTTATGAGAGCAATATTGTGAGATTTTACTAATAGACTCTCAATCCGATAAATCGGTCGATAAAAACGGGATAACGATTCGCGGGAATGGTACAAGGTTGAATTAACATTAAATTAAGTGGGCAGAGCAAATCACAAATACTCAATACGGTGAACATCGGGATAAAAAATCGGCTACAGCTTAGTTTATAAGCAGAAGACGGCCGTATAGGCACCCAGACGGACGCGTTTAATCGAATACATTAACTTTAACAAGCACGTTGTCTTATAGATACTAGGCAGTTACAATTACTATAACATATTATGTTTTCTTCTTAAAATATATGTCACTTATAGTAGGTACACTTGATATTTATTATATATAATTATTTCCTTGCTCCTTACAAATGTAGTCATAACTGTTTTTAATTTTCTTGTGTACAACTTCAAAATGTAAGGATAAACAAACTTTAATTATACTTGTGTATAATATTACATACCTACTTCTTTCTCTTTCGTTCTCACCCTTGTTCTTTGGCCTTATCTAATTTGAGTTATTATATTTCTTATAGATTATGTAAGATTGTTTTTAGTAATATGTAAAAACTCATTTGTAAAAACAATTATTTATGAAACTTAGTTGTGTGTTGTAATACCACAGTTAAAAGTTTTCAACTATTAACAAGGAAAAACAAGTGAAAATAAATTTAAGTAGGTATACAGAAATACCTATTATTATATTATTATATCTACTATATTATAATATACGACCTGCTGGTAAATTTATCATATCCCTTGGAGATTATACGTGTATCCTCAGGGGATATGCTATGAAAATTATATTTTTTGTAACCTTCGTTATGTTGAACCTACCTATATAAATGTCAATAAGCTTAAATATTTAGAATCTACCGCATTACATACGATCAACGATGTAGAAAACTCAATCATTATAAATTGCACATGAAATCATGTAATAAAGTAAAATAGTTTAATATTATAGATATAGTGTGGCCAAATTGGGTGAAATCCAGGGGCTTACAGTTTTAGTACCTAGTACCTACCTATACTATTTGTACCAAATATATATTTTTTATAAAAAAAAACATATTAATAAAATAATTTTATGTTAGTACAAGCAAAATATGTTGTATGGAAAGAAAATTATAGAACCCATCATTTTAGATTAATTATAGTTCCCAATTAAAAAAAACTAATAGGTTTATTAATTGATGTTTTTAAATGAAACAAATATAATCAAATCTATACTTAATCTAAACACACTTAAATACGTTTATTAATAAAAATATTATTACTTTTGTCAAGTTCGATTTTATTTATTATTTTTATGTATGGTAGAAAATTTAAATTTTTTAAAAAATGAAAAACCATTTTTTATGTCTCCAAGGTAGCCGGTACTGCAAGTGAGGAAATTGTATATAATTTATATATTTATATTCAATCCTGTGTAAATGGCCATAAATAATAAATATCCTGCACATAACGCGCACTAGAGATCCAATAAACACACAGTTTGAAGTAAGTACAGATGTTTAAGGTATATCTAAAATATATTATTATAATGTATGGTATCATTAATTATAGATAGTTATATCTTCAATAGCATTTAGTTTTATGTGCCCATAAATAATCCTACACGATTTTCTATTCGATACAATTAAATAATGAATTCCTATTTAAATCTGAAGGGCGTTAAATATTATATTAACCTACTATAAAAATATAAATACATATACTATTACTAGTTAGTATAATTCTAGCTAATTGAATATTTGTTTTTATCTAAAATGTACTATTTTATTTTGTTTAAGCACTCAAAATATGTATTATGACATTTAAAAAAATGTGTTCTGAAATGCTGTCAAATAATAACTTTATTTCCCACAAAACAACTTAGCAAATTAAATGTATCCATATCAATATTGATCAATTAGAAATAAAATTATGTTTATTATAAAACCATTATTAATATTATTTAGCGATATTGGAGTGATTAGGATGATAAATAATGAGTAGCTTTATATTATTTATTACGTATTAAATAGTTAGCAATTTTAATTATCTTTGAATACACGCCTTAACCTAAAACTATAAATGAAAAGTTTAGGTATTTGCCTACGGATATTATATTACAAAATAAATATCTATCAAATCTGACGAAAAATAAAAAATGTTATAATTACTTTAAACTTTTAAGGAACTTTTTTAATTAAATTTAAATCCCGGTCGTACAAAAATTAGTTTCAATAACTTCTTGTAAAAAAATATATTGACATACTATAGTAAATTATACATTTAAAAACGTATAGATATGCAAAAAAAATAAAAATCATGATGGTTTAAAGTTTAATATTTAATAAAATATGTTATTAATACATGGTTGAAATTTTTTTTCTAGTAAATATGTTGTATAATGTATAACACATTAAATTTTTGAAATTAAGTTAAAAAACTTTTAATAGTTTTAAATTTAAAACAATCTAAAGTGATATCAAAAGTATAAGCCAATTATGTATAGTTTTATCTATTATTTATACTTGACATGTCTCCCTCATTAAAAATACTTATATGGACTGTACAATAGTTACCTACCTATGTGAGGGTAATGGTTAATAGGTATACAGTATACCACTATTGTCTATAACAATTTATTATAACGCGTATACAACTAAAACGATTTAATTTTAATCATTACCTATATTATAACTTATAAGTGGTACTATATAATAATTAATAACTATAATCAGTGGTGTATTTAAGATTTCCTTCTGGGGAGTTGTACCTATCAGAAAAAAATTGGTGCAACAGTTGAACTACAGTTATCACCTTGCGAGTGTTCCTTTATTCATTATATTACATTTATCTAAAGTGCACGTCATATATAGCAATATAGGCTAAATTTTTACTTAAATCATGTCATTTTAAACATATTATTTAGTACTCTTATTAGAATTTTTAATCATATTTTCTTAATTTAATTTTTTTATATTTCAAAATTATATTCATTCTTTGGAGTTTATTGCCTATTTTGTACAACACTTTTTCTGTTACCACATAGATATTGCTATATATGCTTAGCACTGCCGAACCATTTAACCTATTATTAATTGAAAACAATACGACTTACCAACCTAACTTAGTGATAACTATATGAATTATAGTGGGACGAGCTTCGCGTATTATAATGAGAGATAAGAATTAGTATATATTATATACATGCCATTTACGGATATAAAAGTTAACCCATAGACATAGTATGAAAACACACTGAAATTGAATAAAAACTTTTTTATTTATTTAAATTAAAGGATATTAATTATTATTTTATTATAGGGTACAAACGACAAACGTCATACAAAGTAAATAACAAAAGACAAAATACTACATTTATGATTTATCACTGGTAATTTGTACTATTTTTGCTACGCGATGTAGTAATTTACAAAAGAATTACGATTATTATTTTACGCTGTACAGCTGTACCCCTGTACCTATGTATAATTTATATTTTTTTTTCTTCAAATGTGGCCATCACCACATCATAAACTATTTATTTAAAATAAAAATATTGTTCTAAATTCTAACACCAAACACTAAAGACTTAACACAGGCCTGTAAAAAATTACGCCTGGGGATCGATCCCCGCGCCTTCACCTCCTTAGTTTTATCTATATAAATAAATTGTAAGGTTCAAGACACTTATAAATGTATAGTATATTTATTATTCAGACATATTTTGTATACGGCCTCTCGGTTTGATCTATAAATTAATTTTATCAGGTGACTTGTGATTTTAAAAATTAAATTTTTTACAAAAAAAAAAATACCTATATAATGTCTTATACAAGAATATTATTTTTTTCAAAAAATACCATAGCTAAACGTATCATCCATCATCCTGTATACTAATATGTATAATGATCTGAATAAAATTTTAATATTCATTGAAATATACAAATTATGTACACGTGCTGTGTGCTAGTGAATATGTATATGTATATATATAATATTGACCCATTCGACCCTGTACAAAAACCCGCAAAACACAACACCTTCGTGTGCAGCCGTTCGTTTCACGCGCACGGACTGCCATAGTGCCATATAATATTATATATGCTTCACATATTAATATTCTAGAATCACCAGCTATACACATATTACAATATTAAATGTTTGAACACGTGACCATATATTACGAATAATTAAAAATAAATCTAAAAGGCAAAAAATTATATATGCACATCTTACATATATATATGGGTCAGAAGTGGGTGCATTTGTATGTTTTTTTTTTAGCTACCTAAATTTTTTTTAACAACCCTGAACTGCATAAAGACAAAGATGCAGGGGTGGCTTGTTAGAGGAGACTTTGAGACTGAGCCTCCCTTTAAAAAAAAAAGCAGCGACTAGTAAATATAATGATAAATTAAAAATAAAAATATATAAAAGTTATTGAAAACATATTATATCGTTTTCTTTGTTTATTATTTAAGGCCACAAAATCAAAAACCAATAAATAGTTATTTTAGTAATTTGTGTGTATTATAAATCACATCTCCAACCACAGTACCATCAAGGCAACAACGAAGCCACGGGTAGCCACAAGACCGTTAACAATGGTGAGTGGATGTCGCAAATATATGCTTAAATGCATAAAATATAAACAAATGCAATAAATCTACATTTTTTTTTTTTAAATGTTATTATTTTAAACGGTCAAAGCCTTAGCATGTAACCTCAATTAATACTCTTCCTATTAATATATTACGTATTTATAATTTACGCACCATAATAGTTATAATATTCCATATCAATAACACTGTTCTTTCAGCGATGGTTCGTAATAAATGAGTTTGATGCACAGAAAATATGTTCAAGAACAGTAAGGTAAACTCTGGTCCACTGGAAATTTTATTCAAGAACGCCAAAACGCATGAACGTAGGGCCAGATCTAGTGATTTGTACACCCAAGGAAGATATAATTAAAATACACCCCATTTTCAGTAATTAAAATTATTTTTTTCTTATAGTTTTTAGAGAAAATACTAAAATAGATTATGGTTAACGTTCATATTTTGTTAATTTAGAATTAAACATCTCCCTCCAAAAATATTGAATTCGGTATTGGGTGTACAATTGGGTACCACTCTCCTGTACAGTAATTGTCGAGCATGTCGTTGTAAAGGATGTATTATATTTGAATTCAATAATAAATCATTGTATACAAAAACAATTTTGAGCGGAGACGTTGTGTCAGTATGCTAGATACTTGTATAAATCAAATTTTAAAAAACATCTTGGCTATAAATATTGGAACATTCCAGTGAAATTTTCTTTTTTATAGAGGTAGTAAAACTTGTTTGGAATCTTCTATTAAAATGTCTAATGTTAGCTATGAAATGAAAAGCTTTTATGAATTTCTAACTGAAATAGTTTATTTTGTCAAGCCTGCTCCGAAAGTTTAGTTTTTTGATGTTGGTTGAAGCGTTGGAATACGACCTTTTCCTATTTAGAATATATAAGTGTTGTCTCTGTTTAACAAAAGTAGAACATAATAAATTTGTGCTCAGCAGTTCCAATTTTGAGTAATAAGCTTTAATAATAGAGTGAAATGGTCAATTATCAAGCATAAGAATTTCTAAGCGAGTTTAGTATACATAAATTAATGGAATTAAAAATTATGTTAACTCGCTTAAAAATATTTGTAAAAACCCAATAGAAAACTTAGATATTTCTCTTACATTTAAGTTTGATAATATGCCGTCACCCTAATAGGTCTATTAAAGATTACTAGACAAAAAAAGAATTGCTGAACACAAATTTGTTTTGTTATATATTTGTAAGAGGCAGACAGCACATGAATACATACACAAATAAATAATTATTTATGAAAATTATGATATTAACAAAATATATTGTGCATGACTAATAAATAAAACTATAAAAAAAAAACAATAACATTTTATAAATCGGAACACATTATTATCAGTCTAAAATATGCTGGTCAAGTTTCAAAAATAGATGCAGCCAAGTCGAAAAGGATAAAAATAACATTTAGATTCCATTACAATTCATTGAATTACACAGGAATCTGAAACAAAATATGTATTTTATTTTTTTACCAATCACATAATACATGCAATTAACATTTCAAATAGAATATAACAACTATAACAAATTACAAAACATAACATTTTTAAAACAAATAATACATTATAAAAATTACATACATTGACATATTTGTAAAATATTAAATAACATTCACATCAATTATTTACATTTTCACAATTAAACATGATTATCAGTCTTCTTGATAGAAATTCAAAATATTATTATACAGATCCCAAACATAAGAGAATACAACAGTAACATTTTTAATAACTATATGATATATTATCTATATCACAACTCGTTACTTGTTTCTGTATGACATAGAGTTTATATTCATCAAAAATATCATTCTTTGTATGTATAATTGAAAAGTGTATAGTCTCTAATATGTAACACATGGATTTTAACAAAACAAAAAGCTTAAATTTATCATAGCTTAATATTGTCATTAAAGCAAAAGCCTTTACAGTGTAAAAAGACGGTACTGAAACTATTAATAGAGAAAAAGCAGCGGTGATTGGTAGCCATCTTGAGGTACACCTGAACTAAACTCTAACAAGATATTCAAATTAACAGTTGTCTGTTGATTGTAATTACTTATCATCATGGTTAGGTAACATTTAAGCTATAATTGTATTACTGATTGTATAAGAATAAATATGAGGCTATTCACCAGAAAAATATATTAAAATACCAAAAAATGTAGTAAAAATGATGCGATTATGCAGCAATCAAAAGTTATACTGTTATGGAAACTATCAATAACTTTCATTAAATGTTGAAATATATTTTAATTCATCAATTTGAATTTCACAAAATATTATGAAAAAAACAATTCATACACCTAACATCTTTAAAATTTTACTGTTGTACCCTCGTAATTCACAGATAATATTAATTAAATTTAACTTAACTAAAAGAATTTCAAGTTTGACATACTAACAATGCCAACACATAAAATCAAACATGTGCAACTCATTAACAGGCAATTACCTGCAAATATAGCATAAGATATTATTCAATGAAAAAGCTAAATAACAGTTTATAAAAAAACTAAAATATATAGTGAGAAACTATTTTTTTTCAGGAGATGAGCTATTTTTATTATTTGTTCTCAGAACTAGTCTGCTAACTACACGGAACAATTTTGGAGACTTCTTATCTATTTTACCTCTGGATATTGGTGAAAATCCATCTGGAACATCAATGGGTTGATCATTGACTTTGTCTTCCTTGGATTGTAATAATGACCTAGCATTTTCGCACTGACTTGTCCAATCACTCACCTAAAAATCATAAATATATTTTAATTATAATGTACATCTACCAACTATTAACTTTATAATCTTAAAATAATATTTGCCATTTTTAATTTGAACATACCTGTTTGATAAGTAAATTATAACGGATGCCCGGAGGTTCTTTTTCCAAAAGCTTTTCCAACAAATTCAAACCAATTTTATACTTCTCGACAGCTGCTTCATATTGTCCTTCAACTAAATACATTTGACCAGATAGTGCAATTTCTACAGCATTAGCTAATTGAGGTGTGTTTTGACATAACGATGCTGTAAAAAGCAAACAATACAATACAATACTGGATAATGTAGTAAAAACACAGTTCAACTAAAATAATTTTCATAGATTTGTCTTATAGAGATATAACAATGTATAAGGTTTATATAAGGAGATAAGGATCTTTGTTTACCATACTTTGAGTCCAAAAAAATTGGTTAATTTGTACAGAGATAAATAATTCTAAGATAAGTTTGACTTTAAATGTTATAATTAGAGTGCGAATTTGTATGCACTATAAAGCGCCAAAATATGCCATATTTATGCAACAAAAATGAAACAAAAAAAACTTTTAATAAATCTTTTTGATATAACTATTTTTACTAGATGTTTTATTAATGTATGACTTAAAATAATTTAAAACAAATTAAGCAAACTTATAATTATATTTATAGGTAGGTATCTACATAATAAACAAAAAAAAGTTTTAAATTTTAGTTTAAGTAATAATAGTTCACTATTAAGTTTGACAAAATAAAATAAAATTTTTTTTAAAAATGTACACTTCAATATGCAATACATTTTGAATTTTGCAAAATATGCATAAGACCATTAAATATGCAAAAAAAAAATTAGCATTTAGCTTCAAACTATTAAGATTTGTAACAATTATTAACAAAAATTTCAAATTATGCGATTGAATAAAAATCTGTGCTCTAAATTTAATATTCCTATTTTTTTTTTTTTTATATAACAGTATATTTACAATCTATACAAACATGGTATAATAGGTAAGTCTGACAACAATGGTGTTTAAGTAAGAATAAGATGGCTTCCCGAGGTGGCACCTGACAAGTTTTAGTTAATATTAGTATGCTTTTAACAGATCTCTGGGCCAATTGCTTTTTAACCTTCTAGGTATAAGAGCACCAGAGGGAAGTCTTTATGTTAATGGATTGGAAAGCGAGTGAAGCATTGAATAGAATTTGTTATCCTGAGATTTGGCCAGGTCGTTGAGGGTTGGTAGATTATTTCTATTTTAAATATATTTTTACTTAATGTCGGATAATGGTCATCATCATATGATATTGAAGAATTTTCTGCTTTTTCTTCACTACTAATTTTTATCTTTGAAACATATAAAGTGGCTTTCAATTCTTCAGCACGCTTAGTGTACTCATTCAGTTTGATTTGAAATGCTTCTTTTTTAATTTTATCAGGTTCATCTAAACAAAATGTAAGAAAAATAATTTTAAAATATTTAATAACATAAAAGAGTTTATTATTTTTAAGACGTATTATAGCTACATTTTTTAAGTAAAAAATACTAAGTGTTCATCTAAACATCTCGCGTTTTTGGTGATGTAAATTTTATTTTTTATTTTTAAATGAATTTGTAGTTTTTGCAAGATTTAAATAACATTTAATTTTAAAAATGTATTTATACAAGTCATTTTATGGCTAATATTAAGGGGCCTTCATACCCACATGAAGTGTTATTTATCTTACAAAACATACAAAAGATAATTGATTCTGCTGCATGTTTTACATATTATGTAAATTAGACATAATCTATTCCTGAATTGTAGTGAAGGATTCTTGAACTCTTTGGACCCTCATATTTAAAGAAATACAAGAAAAATGTAAGTTCAAATCGGAATCTTATTACAAAAGCAGATTAGTAAAAAAATTGTTTTCGAAAGTGTATAAATTGTTTTATTATTATATATTATACTTTAACTTTTGTTGAAGTTTAATTTTTAAGTTAGAAAGTTAGAAAAAAATTGTACCCATCTCTACTTTAGTAAGATAGCCTTACTATTTAATGTATAAAAACAACCACAAACACCAATTTATAAAAGAAATCTTAATACAAAAAGTTAATAAATTAGCGATATACTATCTAATTTATTTCCCCATGATCATACTTCGTCTATAGTTTATAAATAAATATTAAAACTATAAATCCTAAATTCTTACTTTTACAACAAGGAATCAAATACTGCAGACCTGTGCAATATTTACTAAATGCAGCTTTATATTGCTTTTCAGAATCTAGTTTTACTGCCTGGTGAATAGCTTCAAGCCCTTTAGCATATGATTCGGTAGAAGGCATATGATCTAAGTCTACAAATGGATGTTTAAAAAACTGGTGATAACTCATACGCTCAGATGGATTATGTTTGAGTAGACCTAATAATAAATCTCTACACTCTGGACTGACTTGATTAGGTGGTATTTCTATTGGTACTCTTTTAACCTTCTCACATAAGTCTTTTATAGAATCTGAAGCGTACGGAGCATGTCCATATATGCATTCATAAGCAATCACTCCAACTGACCATAGGTCCGCTTTAACATCATATCGGTTGAGTAGTAACATTTCAGGAGCCATGTATAGAGGTGAACCACGAATATTTTCCATTTGAGTTTTTTCACTCATAAAATTTGCTAAGCCAAAATCTAGAACCAAAATTATAAATGTCAACTATAAAACATAAAAATATTTTTATTATTATTCAAACATAAATAAATGTGAGTACAAACCTCCAACCTTCAGAGTTAGTTGTGGTGACCTCATTAAGAGTAAATTTTGTGGTTTGAGATCAAGATGACAAACATTATGAGATCTTAGGAACTGCAAAGCCAAGGCTAATTGTTGCATGAATTTACGGCATATTTTTTCAGATAGTTTTTTGCGTTGTTGAATAAATGTTGACAAATCACCACCATCACAATGCTCCAATATAATGTAAATATTTTTACGATCCCATATAAAGTCAATCATTTGAACAATGTGTTTATGTTTAAATTTCTTCATCACCCCTATTTCAGTTACTACAGCATCCTCAGCACTCTTAGACAATTTACTGCGTTCTATAACTTTTATTGCAACCATATTTTTGATTTTTCCCTGAAATTAAAAACAATAATTGTAAATATAATTTTTACATAAAAGTAAATCAACAAAAGTAAATGATAACACATAAAGTAAAAAAAATAATATTCTAAGTCTTATTTTAAATTCCATCTAGTTCTCATTTTAAGACCAAATTGACAATTAAATAATTCATGTACTCAACATTAACTCACTTAGTTTAAGTCTCCCTAATCAACCTAGAATCTTTTGCAACTTAAAAATATATTTGAGTATAAGTACCTTTACGTGAGCTAGATACACAGTCGAAGTGCTTCCTTTTCCAATATTTTTAATTATTTGATAACCCTCAACTTGTGGAAAGACAGACATTTTACATTTATCTATCTGCTGGCTAAAACGGTGATTAGAAAGCCTTCAACAATACTATAATTAATATTCGTCGGGGTTAATCATCACATAAACTTATTCACATAAACAATTAAATCGATCTAACACAAAAAGGTTTACATAATATTTATTTATTTTTAACGAAATTCAGTGTCACAGCACTTAAACCGATTATCATCACGAGTATCTCACGCCAACTAAATCATAATCAACATTACTGAACAGGTAAGTTCAATACATTTTAGATTGGATCAGCGTCAACTCGTCATGATGTGATTTCCGAGTGGTCAGTGTCAGACGGTACTTACGTAACGTTTTACGAGTTAAGAGTAATGAGTAAAGTAGTAAACGGGACACGAGACATGAGTAACGACTGACGAGTAACGACATTCCTTTCCAGTTTCCACATTGACCACATTTCACATTTTTACATCGTTGATCAATAATTGTCAATTAATAATCTGATATCTATCAACCTACCGTAAAAAACTAAAAATGCGCCATAAAATTGATAACACGAGGGATGCGGATACCAGTGTATCCAACATGATAAAATAAAGGCTGAAGTTTACGCATAGACATATTAATATTTATTAATATGTCTATGAGTTTACGAAAAAAAAATTATCGTTCGTTCCTATAATTCCTTTCTTTGCATTCTTATTTCTTACGTACCTACTCGATTTAGTATTTACTATTTACTATTTACAATTTACATTTACACAACCGTTAACTGCCACGACTCACATAGTCACATACGTCCAAATCATAGGCACAACTAAACCTCTAAAACGTGGTTTAAAAATAAAAAAGCGCTCGCTTTTACATCATTAGCCTGAGTAAATAAATAATGGCAACCATTTATAAATAATAAGTATACCTACCAATTTCTACAACCTTGAATGGTCAGGTGGTACGCAGCGCTCGAATTGGGAATTATTAAGTAGATTTGCTCAATCCAACGATTCAGGGCTGGAAGTAAGTCACTTTTTAAAATTGAGTTACTTATGTCACTTATTTTCAAATGTACCTAAATTTAAATTTGAACTGCATATGGCGACCAACTTCATATAGTAAAAAAAAAGAAATTAGAGAACAGTTAATCAAATCTTGCAAAAAAATTACTGCTAGAAGCAAATTAAAAATTGAAGAAAGGAGTAGAGGCAAAACATTTTTCAAAAATTGAATTGAGTCAAGGAATGCTTGCTGGAGTCTCCAAAATTGAAAAAAGAGACCAAGAAAAAAAAGAAGCAGAAGAATTGCAAAAAAAATTAACAAAACTTCAAAAAAAACTAGTCGAGTCCAGCACTCCAGCATGAAAGTCTTTATATATATATAGTCTCATCTAGTCAATTTAAATAAACCTTGTAATGGAACTAATTAAATTATAATAAGTTTTGTTATTAATACTGTCAATGTTTTGTCCTTATGATTAGAATAAAGGAAGTTCCTAAACAATGATCTTGAATATTATTCTATATTATAAACATTATTAATTGAAATAGGTAATATGATTTAATTATTTGCTATTAAAATTTGTGTTTATAATAATCATTATTTTTTTGTAATTTCTACAAAATTAAGTAAGTTAGAATCAATTAAATCATATAGGCATGTAGAGATTCAAAGACAAATGTTTAACAACTGGTAAGTTGTTATGAAACAAATTTATGCAGGTCACTTTTTTGTCACTTTTATGAATAAATTTAGTCACTTAGTCACTTTTTTTAAATAGCTTTAACCACTTCCAGCCCAGAACAATTTAAAAACTGCAGCGTTCCAAAATTATTCGACACAGCCCCGTGCGCCACCCACACCCCCTTAACCAATTCCTAAATTTTGATTACTGCATTTCACCTTAGTTACAGCATTTTAACTTTATTATATACTAAATATAATATATTTAAACCTATATATAATATGTATAACATGTAAATTAACATGGATTTATATTAATAGTAATAATACATTAGTACCTATACATGTTTCAGTAGGAAATAAAAATGCTAGTTATTGAAGACTTCAAACCCTGCAGTATATGAACACCTTAAAATATTTGTTAAGACAATTTGTATTTAATATAATTTTTGAATAATAAGTAGTACCTACCTTTATAAAAAAAATATTTATATAGGTATATAATTTATTGACCTTTATGCCACATGTATAATAAATAACATAAAAAATATATAGGTAACAATAATGTATAACTTTTTGATTTTTTTATTACTGGAAATAAAAAAATTAAAATTTGATTAATTTTTTTTTTTTTTTTTAAACCAATATATAGTGAATTTGTGGGTTTTATCTACCTTTTGAAAATATTTATCTGAGTCAAGTGGTTTCTTATGATTTTTTTTAAATGTCAACATGTGCAGCTGAAGTAATACTCATTAATTTGAAAAGTAATAACTTTCCAGATGCTGTTCTCATAAAAAAATATTTTTTGGAGCACTTGTTAATGTTACATCTAGTAAGTACAGGTATCGAGAATTGTACTGATTTTAACAAGTATACCTATACTTATTTAAAAATTTCATAAAATATTTTTCAAAAATGTATCTTTTTGAATTAAAAATGTTTTTTGTCACGCCTGCACCGAAAGTTTAGTTTTCGATGACGGTTATGAAGCGTTGGAAAGCGACATTTTTCCGTCCAGCGGGCGGTAAAGTGGGAATCCCCAAAAGTACCGGGCGGTAAAGTGGAAGTCCCCAAGAGTACTGAGCTCAGATATTCTGAACAAACAAACACTCAAATCTATACTACGGTCCTCGTAAAACATAAACTTTTGGTTACATCTTATATTCATATTATAACCTCCATGTATGACGCTTATAAAATAAATAAAACCAAATCGTTTCTTTCATGAAATATTGTTTTCGTAGTCTGGTTGTTGCATGGATCCTAGCCTGAATTACCTTTGCCGTGATGGCGCGATCAATGAACGCAGAGACGATTCAAAAAACATAGTATGTGTGGCTCGTGCGGGAAGGCAATTTCAGTCTTGGGCGAAACATGGAGGTTATAATACGATTATGAGATGTAACCAAAAGTTTATGTCTTGTACGGACCGACGACCATGGTATAGATACCATGCAGTCTGCGCAAGGTATACGCGCGTCGCGCGTGAAATGTGCACGCAGCACTTTTGGGGATTTCTACTTTACCGACTGGCACTTTTTGGGATTACCACTTTACCGCCCGCTGGATGGAGAAAGGACGCTTTCCGACGCTTCAACCGCTATCGAAAACCAAACTTTCGGTGCAGGCGTGACAAAAAAGTTATTTCATTTGTCAGGTCTTCCTGTTACACTCTGTATAATTGGAATAAAAAGTGAAAGATCTTTAGAAAAGTATACTTAGTTTAGTAAGTCACTTCTAACACAATTCACATAAATAAATAGTGTTGTTACAAAAAAGTACCAACAGTTTTTTTAAACCTTTAAAAACTTATTTTGATCACTTAAACAAATAAAAATTAACAAAATATTCAAAAAATTAAATAAAAAATGTAATGGGTATACCAAGTATTTAAGTCACAATAGGAAACAATAAAAACTTATTATTATTAAAAACTCGCCTTATCATTATATTTATCTAAAGCATAACTTATATTTTACAGACTCACGTTGAGTGTCACTTAACGAAATATGTCCCATTGCTTCATTTCCAAAATTATGAGACCACTATCTCTTAATTGATATGCCATCATAAGCACTTGTTGCTCATTTAGCAACTCTTCACCTGAGAGGCTGAGACATATTATGTAGAAAAAAGTTATTATTTTGCAGACATAAACCCCGTAATTAAAATAAAAAAATAAAACCATGCCTTCAAGCAAGCAAATGCTTTTAAGTTGTGTATAAACTGAATCAATTGACCATTGAGTAATCTATTTGAACAATGATCAAACAATATGGTAACACGGGTAAGCAAATTACGTATTGCGCGAACTTGGACCAAATCTGGACTTTTGCGATCATACCATGCTATTTATATCATGTGTTTAAGTGTCTCGACTAAAGTAAATAAATATATAGTAAAATATATACTTTACTAAATAGTAAATACCTACTGGCTACTGGGCACTGGCTACTACTACTACCTACAGCAAGGTGGGGGGCAACTAAGATATAATTTGTTATCCGAACTGGTGGTCAATGACTCGCACTGATGTTAATATAATATCATAGACCTATTCACGGTCACGATTTAAGATATACAGGCCGATTCTTGAAAGTTGAAATCATACAACTAATCCTCGCATGCGACATAAGTCCATAGAGTATAGACTAGGTTAGGTTATGTTAATTTAAGGATAGGAAAATAAACGTAAATATAATAAATGTAAAAAATAAAATGTATTTATTTGTTTTGTATTAATTAATCAACTGTATAAAAACATATTAATTAGGTAGTAGGTATACCTATTTAGTGTCTATCTACATGTACATATATGCACACACAATAATTATCTTAAAGTAAAATATTGCTTAGATTTCGATTACGTCAATGTCTACTAAATATAGGTACCAAACTATGATATCAGTAAATTTAAAGTATTGCTTTATTTATACATAGTTTGTTGTTGATTTATCAAAAATTAAATTAAACAGATAGTAAAAAATTATGAAAAAAAATACAGAAGGTAATCAAAAATGTAATTTCATTTTTAAATAATGTAAATCATAAATCATATATAATAATAAAAACTTACCATTCAAATAAATTAAACATTTACGTTTTTATACTAAAAATTAAAATATTAGCAAAGGAATATTTTTCCAGTGATGGGCACAATAAAATTTCAATAATAGAAAATAAAACAAAGAAACATGTAAAATCAATTTTGGTAACGTAACTTATTGCACACAAACATAGTTAAATATATCATTGTCAAATACTTCTGATTAATTAATTAAATGGTTCAAATACTATTATTAAGATTTTCAATTTTGGTAAACATTTTATGGTAAGTAGACAGAATACATATGAATAATATAACTATAATACTATAACAATTATAATAATAATAACTATAATAATTAAGTACAATCTATTGAAATAGAAGACAGCCAGCCCATCACTGAGTATTATATTATTAAGTACGAGGTATTCTAGAAGAATAACCAATACCGAACACTGATAGAATTTGAAAAAAAATGAGTTTTTTTTAACAATAAAACCCTGTACTACATATAATTGAAGATTTATAATTATTATATTCAATATTCATTATTTACACACATAATTTTAATTCTATTTTAAGATCACAGTATTCAGACTGTTCTGAATTTATGTTTTAAATATAATTTTCTTTATACTTAAAAAATATTAAAATTAGAAAAATATATCTACAAATTACAGTTCTAAGATTTTTAGATTTCAGTTTAATCCAATAATAATAGAATAGAGGTAAAAATTACCAAAAATTGCATATTAACAGTTAGAATTATGTAGGCTTGGTACACAAATCTCATATATTAAATATTATTAAATATTTACATAAATTATAATAACTTCTTAGACAAATATTACTCATAAAAACTTAGAAATACTTTCACAGACGTTTATATAATAATAATAATAATAATAATAATAATTATAACTATTAATGATCGCCTCTTAATAACTCCATTAAAAGATTGAAGCTTTGCCCTTCTCCTTCCTTACTCTTTATTGACAACATTTCTTTTCCAACCTATTAACAAACCACATAAATTAACACAAATTTAGTACTACAGAGCTTACTAATTAGTACAAAGTTAGGCTAAGGTAGTAAAAATTATAAGAATATTAAATTAGCAAATTTAATATTTTAAATTTGAATACTAATCTCATCTCACCATTAATCCAATTTCATACGATAGCTACATAAAATGATTCAAATAAAATTTGAATGTTTAAATACATACTCACATTCACATAGAATTACTTAAATCAGAGGTATTTAAACTTAAAAATCCCACAGCTCTTTTGTATCCTCACAATATTAAGGAAGCTCCCAAATTTTTTATGATAAAAAAATATGTTTACTTTGAAGGATCGATGACAGATAACACAATAATTATGAAATTAATAATAAAAATAACCGTAACATTCAACTGGTCAAATGGTCATCCGAATACGACATGTGTTATCAATAATGTTATTTCCTTAAGAAGACGCCATACCCGTCTAACAAATGCATAACATAGCAAATTGTATGTTTTTAATGATTCATTTAATTCTTTTATATTTAATTTTAGAGTGAACACCAAAGTTAGAAGTAACAATATTATCTAGGCTTTTTATAATTTAATTTTAAAGCGAGTAATGAGCAATCTAAAAATTCTATAAATTCTTTGAAGATTTATTTTTTAAATGCTCATAACTCGCTTTAAAATCAAAATATAGAAAAAAACCTATGTCATTAGATAATATTCTTACTTGTCAGTTTAGTAATAGGTGAATTCACTCTAAAATTAAACATAACAGAGTTAAATTAATTATTCAAAACGTACAAATTGCTATGTTATGTGTTTGTAAGACAAAGACAACACATGCAGGTAGGCATCCTCTTAATTCTAGTTTACATTTCATAACGTCCTATTCACCAACAAATATTGATCTTTTTTCCTAAACTGCATTGTGACTATCTTAACTAACATTTTCAACGCCCACTAGAGCCGTGCATCACAGTTGGAATACCTCTGACTTAAAATAATTTATTAATATCTCATATTTACCTGACAAGTACGTTGTAAATCAGGTATCCTTAACAACAGTTCTCCAAATTTGGATGGCATCTCCGGATAATGTGTCAGAGTATACTGTTGCAAAGCATGTAATGCTTTTTCCTGAGATGCACGAACTTTTTCTGGTTCTTTCAAATCATTTGTATCTGAAATTATAATTAACAAATTGAATACATCTGTTTGTAAAGCACAATATTTAAATTTGTTATAGGTTTAAGTATGTTTAATAAAATCAGACTAAACATATTATATTATACCTGATGATAATAGCACAATGACTTTCATGGCTACATATTCATAACGATCTACTCTCAAACGTCTCAGGTGCTGAGTAAAATTCAACATGCGCTCAATACAAGGTGCTAAACCTAATTCTCTTGCTTGATCTAAAGAAATGGACTTGCCCAGGCTAACACGTATTTCTCCGGGGCTGCTAACTGATCGATAACAACAACTGAATAACAGTAGCTCACACCAGGCATTTATCAATAGCGATATCTGATCATCAATCTAAAGTAAACATTTTCAAAAAATATAATCTTTGCATAAATAGTTTAAATAAATATTTATCTTATTACCGAAATGTTTTTAAATAATGGTAATGATTTGCACCATTTGACTATTTTGTATAGCCGATGATCAGCAATGTTGCATAAATTGGAAAGAAAATCTGTTCCTGAATTTTCAGCCATTAAGCGACTCTTAGCTATTTCTTTGGCACCACCACAATGATTCATGGAACTTCCACTAGCACTTGACGATTCAAATGAGCCTTCATTATAAGTCCATAAGTGTTCCACTTCCATTATTTCCTAAAATAATTTCATAAGTATTAATTAATTAATTAAAAACAAATAGATAATCAAATCCTAAAAGTTAAATTTGTTATAGAATACTTTTGTTTTCATAAATTGCATTTAATTATGTTCCGACTGTTAGTCAGAAAACTATTACAATTATTTTGTGTTAAAATCAATCATAAAACTAATAATAATTAGGAAGTTAGGAAATTCACAATTATAGAGCATTTCTGCGGTAATAATATCTATATAAGTTAATTTTATGTATATAATATAAACAAAAATCAAATTTAAGAAAATATAATTATTTTAAGTTTAGAGACGGCTATTTCTTATTAACAGAAATTATACTTGTGATGTTTACACATTACTTACTTGCAATAATTGAGGGATCAGTCTGGCTGCTTCTTGGGGTGGAGACCTGCATGCACGTTCTTCCTGCTTGACTTTATTTTCTACAGAATTAGTGCTCATTCCCGAGTGCTGTCCACTATGTTGTGGCTGCATATTGGAAGGCGGTATTGTGTAAGTAAACGGATAGGTACTACGTCCACCTCTTGTTCTATCAACTCTGATTGCTTCTAGTTTCATACCCATATTCAAGCACTTGTCAAAGCGGCAAGCTGGACACTTCTTGCGTGTAGCTATTGTGATCAAACATGCCGAACCATGTAAGCATACATAGTTTTTATGATTTTGTACAGTGCGCTTGAAAAATCCTTTACAACTCTCACATGAAAATATGCCATAATGAAAACCAGAAATTTTATCACCGCAAATTGGACAGGGACTACATAAAACATAAAAATTATTTAGCTATATTAATATTACTATGAAATGTTAATATTTTATTCATTCTACTTAAAAATATATACATACCTATTTATCAGTTGTTGTCTTGAAATACCAGATGTTATACCATGTTGTTGACTAATGTCGGACATTGACAATTTCTCTTCATAGCCATTGGTTTCCTCTGCCACAGTATATTCATGAAAATTTCTTTGTATGTGTCTTGGCTGTATTGGTGATTGTGTCGGGGAAAAATGTGTAGGCGAAACAGACAGCGAGGAATAACTGTAAATAAAATATTTAAATTTATCATATTCAACAGCAGAAACTGTACAAGTGTAGGATATACCAATAGTTATATATTGTGTATTATACATTATGTGAGAAAAATACTAACATGTATAGATTTATGATTTACCTTTGACTATAACAAGAACTATGTTGTGATCCACCATATTGTGAAGCATCACTATTATTCCTCGACAATGACGACGGTGTGAATGTAGATGGGGACGAAAACCCTGAAGATGACGGAGGATTATGTCTGGAAGTGATTGGTGACTGTGCAGGTGAGCAACAAGAGTGTATGGCCGAGTCTGGGCTGTGAGTCGGTGGAATGTGTGATGTATGTTTGACTCCATTAGTTCTATGTTGGAGTAACGGACTGTAACCGCCACCTAACAATTTATCAACAAGTAACGGAATGTCGTTGTTCGACGAAGTTACTTTGCTCTTGACATGCTCCATCACTCGGTCAACCTGCAGAAAAAAAAAAATTTAATATAAATACTGACGAGATTTTATACAAGACTTACCAAATTATTATCATTATAAATGATTCGTTTGACTGGAGACGATTGTTGGTTATTTAAATTCTCATTTCGAGGCAGTAAATAATTTTGATTCGCTGTCTGCACGTCTGCCGTCCTATCTTCTTCCTGAAAATCAGTTACGTTCGTAAAAATGTCTATCCAAGTTCGTATTATTGAAATAAGCGAGTCGCAGTTACCTGTTTCATTTCCGAATCGGAAAGTTCTCCTTCCCAGGACATTGGCCGGGGCATGTTTTCTTCTACCGCTCTCATTTTTTTACTTCTCATAGTAACTCCGGAGAAGTCAATCTTACTTACTTCCCGATCACATTCAGAACCTACTTCGTCGATGATGTCATCTTTTATTTCAGTCATTGTGCCGTCCTTGTCGTGAGGTTCCTCTGTGGGTGGAAAAACAAAACGCGTTAGAAAAAGCCGATACAATATAGGTAAATATTTTACAATATGCAATGTGTATCACGTTAGCATTAATATATATGAAATTCCGTCTTTCAATATACCTAAGTAAGTACCTAAACGATGTATTTACACGTGTATCAAATATTTATTAATCAAAAAAAAAAAAAAAACATTGATTTGAAAGGTTTATTTTTATTATGTTTTCTTATTGAATTCATTTTGATGTAAAAATAAAAGTCTATTCAAACCAAATTAAAAAAACAGTATTAAGATGGAAAAATCGAGCTAGAATTGGACACCCAAAATTGACTCACAGATATTTAATGGAAAAAAACGAACCACCAATATGCCTAACATGTAGCGCCAAACTCACAATTAAACACATTTTTGACGAATGCAGAATATACCAAATACAAAGAGAAGAACTTAACATAAGCCACGATAAAAATTTTAATATTCAAATTGAAGTACATTTAAAATTAGGCGCATTAACATTTTTTAAAAATTTCTAATACCTACACCTATTAAGTAAAATTTGTGATAAATTACATATACATTAACTAAGAACTAACCGTTATTCTATATATGTTATATTAACTACCTAGCTAGTGAAAATGTGTACATGAAAGAGTATATTATTATATTTAAGATTTCTATAGAATAACGTTGAACCAAATCTATTATAAATTTATAAACATTAATTTACATTATACATGAATGCGAACACATCGGTACATGGACATCGTTTTTATATAGTATGTAATATAAAGATACAACCACGATCACTGAACTTTATCAGACAGTGGGTATAATCGTTTTTGGAATAATAATTATCGTATTACGCTTAGCGTAAAATGTTATATCCAAAACGATTGTTGTTATTATTATATTATATTAGTAGGTAGCCAGGTAGTTATCTGTTCGAGATATTTTAGATTCAAATAAAGTATAATATTATGTCCATTTTTACCATAGCTGGAACCTGTATTGAGACAGTATAACTTGTATATACATTTTATTGCATTTTATTACGATATTCACAAAAATAATATTATATTATTATAAATCAATTTTTTTATTATTATTTATAGTTTGAATAATATATTATGTATTTCACAAATTATAGTGGTGTTCAGCGGAATTAACACATACAATTATACAATTTTTATTTATAAGTCATAGAATTTCGTCAATGAGTCATATCATCAATTTCTCAATAATATTATATATTTTGTAATGCGTTTTATAATTTATACACGTTTTGTTTTTGTATCGTACAAAATATTAGCCAAAAAAGTTAGGATTTTCTGTAAATTCGAACTATCTCCACATATTTGGATATAGGAAGCACTTGCATAGATTAAACTACGTGGGACGAGCTATTGGCCAACCTAAGCCTACAGAGCATTGGGATATTATTTTTGAAATTCAATCAAAATGTATAAATGGTCAAAGAACATTTTTTTTGGGTGGAGGACAGTTTTGATATATTTTAGCTATATGATAAATACACACCTAATTCATGTTTTTAAGATCGATCTATACATATTTATTCACAATAAATTGTATAAAGGTTCTTTTGCGTAGTCTTTGGTTAAGCTTTACTCTAATATACGTATACCCATATGGTTATTAGCTACAGGTCGAATAAATAAAAAACCAATACAACTTTAATACAAATACCTATTTAACATTATATTTATTTATATAACATGCACGTCATAATATACGGTGAGAACGCCTCACATCAATAACTTGTTAGTGAAAACCGTCTCGAGCGAAAAAGAACCACTCAGACTTGACTCACAGCCGAGAAACGAAATTATGACACAAAATTTTGTGTCGTAGCGTCTTTATTTTTTTCATATCGTTAATATAAATAATTTATTGAAACGCATGGAGAAAACACGGATTTCAAAACAACGATAACTTTTTTTGTATTAATTACGATATTAATCAAAAACATTAAAACGCTAAGACACAACAAATATTGTCTTGCTTTATATCTTATAACCTGTTATAATATTATGGCGTATAAATTCTAACCATCATGCTGTAAGCTACTAGTCACACATTTTGTGGTTCGATTTCATACGAAATCAATCATTCTTCTATATTCAATAATTTCGATATAAATAAACGACCAACGATGGTATTGACATCAACACGTGACACGGGGCCATTGTCAAGATACTCCGATATTATTCAAATAAAATTCAAATAATAAATCGAAATTCTTCTCAAAATCGCATCGAAATTGTCATTATATCAAACCCCTTAAAAATAGGATGTGATACAATATCATAATATACGTAGGGTATACTAATTAGTTGTTGTACACACCTTTTATCGTGGTGATCTGCGCGTTGGGCTGCAGACGAGGAGCGATCAGATTGATGGACGTGACGGTGACCGGGCCGGACGATACCTGCACGCTATGGCCCCACATCCTGGTGTCGCTGTCTGCCATGGTCTCAGAACAGTAACCGCCGCGGTGACAGGCCGACGGCGGGACGGAGTAGCATCATCGAGGCGTCTCGCGAACACCGAAAAGACGACGACGGCGTAGCACCTACACTAACTTGTCGTCGGGCGCGCCGGTAACCGCGCGTCGAGCCGCTGAGTACTACGTGACCGCGTAAAACCGTTGGCATTCGACGTAGTCCCGGTGACGACGGATGTGGGCGCGACGGTTATCGGCGGGGGCGCGTGCCATTGTCGTTATCGTCTCGCGTGCGGTCGTCAGTATCGGCACGGAGAACGCAAAGCGATATGTTTTTATTGAATTATTTTGTCGACGACGCCGCGTCCTATGCGAGCTGAAAACCAAAAAAACAAACGTTACTATACATATAGGTGATCAAAATATATTATGGTGTCGTTGTATATTATGTGACAAGGCCGTTTGTTTGGGGTAAGCGACTGGACATATATGTATGCCTTCATTTTTATAATGTTTTGTTTTGTGCTATCAACGCAACAGGCTGAAGTCTAAAATAAGAGTGATATTTACAAACAAGATGTAATATAGCACTTGCTACTTATATAAACTCATATACGACTATGGTAGGACACTATAGATACTATTATATTTAGAGCCTTAACTATGATAATAATAACAACAACAAAATTTAATATACAATATTAACCATTATTATTTTTGTATAATTTTCACCAAATGGTATAGAAAAATAATATCAGATATAAAATTTAAGAAGTTTGTCCTCGTAATTAACAATACGGTTTAAACTTTAAATACGGTATAAAGGAGAGTCGTCTGCGGTCAACAAGACTATTTAAAAATTAAATTCAAAGCTTTTTACACACCCACCTATAGGCTATACTGTGACTAAATTATTTTTGGTTAGTTAATATCCAGATTGTACCTGGACCTGATCGAGACTCGTGGATATAAAATTGAATATTGAGACCAAATTGATAACGTTTCATATCACAATGTATATTTATATTATAATATGTCGTATACTCGTATTGTCGCAAATGTTTATAAATTATACACTTGTGTACTTATTTCAATGTAGGGTACACGTTTTGAAAATAATCCCCGCACCACTAAATCTGCAAGGACCTCGTTTTGCGACATTAAAATAAGCATAACATTGCGCTCGTATGGCAGACACGGTAGGTACACTATCAACTATGTAGATTATATTATACATCGCGCGTGGCTTATTATATTATTTATTACGTTTGTAAAAGTAACCAACAACCGCGCAGCGATTATTTGATTTATACATATACGCGCTTGTACGACTGGGGGGCACATTATAATATTATTACGATCGTACGGGTAGATCGGACTATCGGAGAGAAACGTTACGTGTACAGCCGAGTAACCGCCGAACGGCTACCATATTATACATACCTATAAGTTATTACTTATTACTCGTGTGTGTGTGTGTGTGTGCTTGTGTGCAGATTATAAACGAACGAGCCGAGTGAAGCAACGACACACAGTGCGGCGACGAAACCGGTTGTGTGACCTGACGGCCGAGTGAAATGGCCAATGCGCGCGCGAACGTACGAGGAGCGGAATGGTCGGCGGCGGCGTGGTGTGAAGGGGTTATTGATGTCTTGGTTGCATTGTTTATAATTGGCAGTAACGCAGCAACTGCAGCTACACAAAGTGTATTTGTTTTATTCTGACACGAGACTAATTTTTTTTTTCTTTATCTATTGCGCCTCCGGTCCGCCGATACGATATTATATAATATTATTATTTCGTTACATAAATAAACCGTCGGCGCGCGATATGCATAATAATAAAAGTATACTATAAACGTACGAAATAATGTTATTATTATTGTTGGGCCTAGAATAAAAACAAAATTAGGTATTTTAAGAACGGTTCTGGAGAAATGATTTGTCTCGTAATTTCCCAATTATTCGATTTAATAGTATAATAAGAATTAAGTAGTAATAGCTCATTGATCGTACAATGTATGTTATACTGCTATGGGAGTGTAAGAATCACGTCTGCGTATTGAATAAATAAATAAACACTGAAAAACAATTATTTTTCGGTTGGGTTAGGTTATTCGAAGAAAATCCATCTTTTACGTATACACGTCTCAAACATAATATCGATGATACATAGTCACAAGGATGAAAGTATGAAACTATACGTTTTTATTACATTTGGTCAGCCTATATCTTAGCAGATAGTATACCATAAAATCGACAGCAAAATAAACAACGGTGGACGACAAGACGTGACGACTCATTTAAAATAATTATACTTGGAAGTTCGAAGTATAGTTGCTCCGTATACGGTACAGTCGGCACACGCTGTATAACCATGACACAAAATTCCTATTAAATCATCCTAATAGGTACGACGATATAATATATAATATGTTGACTAGGTCGATCGGAGTTTGGTCATAATGTTACGCCAGTATATTATGATATTAATTAATAGATATTATAAATTATAGGTAATGTAGGTAATATTTACTATAATAATATGGATATACTGACGCATAACTCGTATTGTGGAGTGTAGCCGGTACACCATTCTAAACGGGGATTCGGTATTTTTTTCGAGGATTTTTTTGTCGTACATTAATTTTTCGATTTAATTCTACTAATGACCGTGTATGTGTGTGCGTGCGCGCGCTTGATAAAAAGTGCAGAGTACGCGTGTAAATAACGATCTGGGCATGACCTCAACACGGCGATATTCGAAGAACTAAACACTCGTCGTCGTAATCATCGAATCCGGTGAGAGGAATATTATTATATATTACAATAATATAATATATTACATTACACTGTACAACACTAAATACATAAATAATATTATGTACGCATTAGACTGCTGCAGAGTATCGCAGGCCCGTACGTTGCGGTCCCCGTCGGCCGTTGGCAACTCTCTTCGTTGCGCAACAAGTTCCAATTTCACGCGGGGCATTTTTTTTTTTTAAATGTTATTATTAATACCGCTGCGGCGCGGGCCGGCCGCGCTGTTTGTTTTATTACACCGCCCGACCGACGAGTCGTACATAATATTATTATAGAATGTAAAATAATAAGTAACGGCAGTTCGAATACACGGTTTACAGTTGGTCCGCGGTCACATAATAATGATAATAATAATAATAATATAAACGCGCATTCCGAGACATAATAATATTATTATTACTATACGCCCTTCCCGTCTCGGAGTATTTTTGCGATCTGGTTCGACGGAGACACGACGGGACCGTATTGTGCGAGATATTGATCACCTCACCTAACCTAACCTAACCTAACCTAACCCGACAAAAGAGGAGAAGCGTCCCGCGACGCATATGCAATTCACTGTAATGCGTCCGGCGCGATGTCTCGTTATGTTATTTTAACGACATAGTACCTACCTACCTACTTTTTTCACTACTGGACATTTGCGATTTAAATAAATACAATAAATACAATTATAGAATAATATCATGATTTATAATGGTTAAACAGTAGACACGCATAATAATTATTACAGCAGTCGGTAGAGTGTAGACAAGCATAGTATATTAAAATAATTAATAAAATAATAAGTTTGCTATAAACGTAGCGCCGATAAGAACCCGAGAATGGATTCGGAAGAAGCAAAGGAACGGAGCAACAACCTAACCTAACGGAGCAACGACTCGCATAAGTCCTACGAATTGGAATGGTGATTGGTGGATTTGTGATCTGATTATAATATTATGTGGGCTAGCCCGTTAGTGTTAATTACAATATACAGCCGGCTATATAGTGTGATGAGATCATAGATTTAGGCTTTTACGTGATTATGTATAGACAAGGTCGTGTGTACGAGTATATAAGTAAAAATACTGATTATACAAATTAACAATTTGGCAATTGATTTATTTTTTATCCAGTTTTACGGTCATGTTACTTATAAGATAACAAGGACACAAGGTTATCGTATATAGCACGTGTTTTACATTTTGTATTATACATAGTATTATCTTACGTAGGTACACGTCATAAACTGATATACATAAAATACGTTTACTACAATAACAACAAAATATACATACGTCATGTATGTTGGGTTACTACTTACTATACAATACGTATGTACGCGAAAGCATTATGGGTCGTCGTAAGCAATAATATCAACAACAACAATAATAATAATAATATCATTATTACTATTTTAACGAGGCCATCAATTCTAATTTGCAAACGGTATCCGAAGAAACGCAAAAGTCAATATTATTGTGGTTTTTTTTTAGCTTTACACACGTGGCGCGTTATAATCATCGTTGTACGTTTTGCTGAGGTCGAGCTTATCGAAGCCCAGCTCCACGGAAGGCTCGAGATATACGGATAATATAAGTTACTCGCTTATATTAAATACGTAATATTGTTTTATGGAATTTATTGAGTTTCCAACGGCGATTAAAGAAACAAACCCGTACCTACGATTAATGATTATTCAATGCAAAATATGATATTATATTGTAGTTATTACTTATTTACTAAATACTATCGGCCTTCGAACAATATGTGTCTTGAGTAAAAGCCTCAACTCACATCCCCTCCGCGCGTCACAATATACGTGAAGCAAAAAATAAAAATAGACGTATAAAATATATATTATTATAATCCAATAATTGTTGAGTCGCGTGGAAGGGTAGATAGACAAGTAGATATTTTTGAATGCGTTGCATTAGGGCTGGTAAATATTATGTAATTTTTACCACACCACTCAACGGTTGGCCTAACGTTAACGGCTTAACGTAGAAAAACGTATACGCTTTTCTCGTTTTCCAGCGGCAGACGAGCCGTCACCGCCGCACACTTTCGCACGAACACGATCGGGCACCATTCTAGCGACGGTTTTAGAGGACGCGGGCGCCGCGAGGTTGTTTATTTTTATAAATCGACGAGAGGACGTCGTCAGCGGTGGCGGCGGCGGCGGCGGTGACGGCAGACGTTACAAAACTATTACTATACTCACGTTGACGGTGCGCGCGCTCATGTGTGTGTGTGTGTGTGCGCGCGGGCGACGTTGCCGCGCAGTTCGTCGGACTCTCAAAATTCAACCTTGCCAAGGTCAGGCACGGACGCGTGCGCGCGCACCGCTCGTTCATTTTAATATTATTATTATTATGTGTGAGCGAACGATCGTCCTCCAGCGTCGTTCCCTTCCTTGCGTTTTTTTTTCTATTTACTATTATTGTATTTATCACTACGCAATTTAGTATTTACTATTTACTATTATCTTCCGTACACACGCACACAAATCACAGTGTTGACAAACGTGAATGTGCATCGGCTGCTGTTGATGTAGGCTAGACCGAGGGATGTTCATTTAATAAACACCGCACGTCATTATAATCATAGGCGTGCGCAGGGTTTTGTGTCGGGTGCAGCATACATTTTTAACCGGCCCTAAAGAACAATAAGCAGCCCAGTTTATATCCCCCCCCCCCCGAACTCTGTTTAGCACCACTGTGTAGACATTTAATATTTTTTAAGTTCATATAATCTAATATAAACTATACATAGACACAAACGGTTAATGTACTATTGTCATTGTGGTTGTATCTGTATCTGTTGACTGTAATCTAGTGTGTACGTCGAATTTCTCCAATAATACCCATATATTTTTAGACTTGTACTGATAAAATAGTATTATCATTTTTCATTTGAACAACATCGAACATGTATATTTTAATATTTTTAATTATAAACTCAATATGTTTAAAATTATTCACTCTACGTATACCTTTCAAATAAATATCTACCAGCCCACTAAATCCAAAATAAATCGTCAGGTGCAGCGAAAGCAGCATTCGCTGCACCCGTGCGCACGCCTATGATTATAATATTATAATACAGTTGTAGTCGCAATATTCGAGTCGTAGTTGAAGAGAGATAAAAATTCGGCCCGAGATACCTAACTCGAATTTACTCGACAGGCAAGTTACTGTACATGTAATTAAAAAATTTCTATTTTTGTAAAATAACTAAGAAATATACATCCGAGTACTTGAAAGTCAACACAACGACACAATAAATGTATAGTATCTGGCCCGAAATTCGAAGTGAACAGAACCTACGGGCTACGGATTTGAGACTTGTGTAGTGCGTGTACTAATAATTTATTAATTAAGTATAATCAAGTCCATTCATCCATGCCTAAAGACAACGATGCGGTATGAAGGCGTTTTCTTTCAAGTATGTGCTAGTAAAAAGGATAACGAGGAGTAAGGTATTGGATAAATTAGGTAAATGAGGTGGCGACGGAGGATTCGATTAAAAACCGTACAAGTTACGTAACTATGGCATTTTAATTTAAATTTAGTATAATATTATTATCTAACAATAATTTGACGCGGCGATCTCGAACGATACGCGATTTTTGTCGTTTACCGCGATTTTCGTAACAATATTTATGCGTCATACTCACGACACTCGAAGATAGGTACATATTACACCACCACGGTCGCATAAAATATCACGAACATATTATTATAACAACATAACAACAATAATATTATTATTTTGTATGCGCATAAATAATAAACACACAGACGATGACGGCGGTGGCGGGGCCCGAAGAGGTTTGACGGACGTATACAGGTGTATTATGCGCAGTACTGAGAATTTGATGCACTAAAAAAAAACTATGAAAATGACCTATAAAAATGCATTAGTGCCGTAAAATGTTTAAATAATGCACAAAAAAAAATTAAAATACGACAAAAACATACAAGACATACAAAACCTCCAGAATAAAACATGCATTGTATGTGTATTTACTATAATGCTATATATATACGATGCATGTTTACAATGCATTTACTATCGTAATTATTTAACGTGATAATTTGGAGATCGATATTATATTGATTTGATAATGCTCAATTTGGTTTAGTTTATGTGTTCAGTACAAAGTAATTACAAAAATTAAAAGTATTATAATTACCCTGCAGGTGTATATGGTAAGTCTGTTGGCCTGCAACGATTTTATTAGTTGTATGCAATTTCAAATGTAAAATTAGATCAATATTAATTTTTTACGTTGGTCGTATAGAATATATATTTTTAAAGTAATTTTAAATTCCTTGAACATTCTAAAAATTCAAAATGAAATTAGGTATTTCCGTTTTAAACAAGTTTAAAAAGACACGAACCAGAAATAGTGACCAATAGAAAATATCCAAAGTGCATTATAATCGGAGACCTAATTAGCAAATTATGTGTTTACTGAATGCACACTCATCACGACCTGGCCACCGCTGCGGTTTGCGCGGAAGGGGAGGTGGTTTTGAAAACAATAAAATTATTCATTTTTTATTCGATTTTTATATTTTTCTCAAAATTGCAGTAGAACACATTTGGCGATTGTTCGTGGTCGGCCGTCGTATGTAATGCTGAAAAATATTTCGATCAGCACAGAATAGACAGATGCGCGTCGCCATCTCCACAGGACGCCATTTAACGACCGATTTGAGAGTTAACAATGGAACCGCGCAACTCGTAGGTCGCCACAAAAACGACACTGTCAATTGTCTATTAATATCCTTACTATTATATTATATACGTTATACATGTTATATTTTATATGATATATTACGACATATACGTATATTGCATACATACAAACGGTAGGTAATATGTACTGTTGGTGCAATATTTTTTATGTTAATTTAATAATTTGTTTTGTTTTTATAATTCTATATTAAATTCGTCTATCGAAAACGTTAAGACCTGACACTAAGTCTTTCTCAATCTCGTTTAAATCTCTAGATACGACCACTGTAAGTTTTTGTGTAATAACTAATAATTATTTTATCATTTACGATGTGTTAATTTCGCGTATATTGGTTACGTATGACATTAGAACTTCCCCTTTCACAATCCAGACGCTTGTTTTAAAAATATGCATATTATGCAATTTATTAGAGGATTTCGGTCATGATATCCATACTTGCAGCCCTCGACCATATGAGCTAGCTATATCTAATCTTATTTTATATTAAAAATAAAAAAATAACCAAATACTCTGTCTAAACTGTAGGTACAGTTTAAAATTAATATTGTTTATTATATTATATACTATCAATGCGAATATAAAAAATGTTTATTGTTGTATTGAACACTATTATATAGTATTATAGATTTTCAATCAACGAGTGGGAATTCACGTACAAAGTATTATCGATAGTTAAAAAAATTATTTTGGCACAATTAATAGGAGTATAAAATGTTAATTATAAAATGTTATTTTTGAACGATTTAAGGGAATGGGGACTTTCCGTATTTATCTAACACACGCATAACATAAGAATTTAGACGTGTTTTCATTCCAACGCAATTCTTCTCTCAACGATGAGTATTCTGAAAACAATTTTAATTAGTCATCAAATTGACTCTTGAGATTGATTTTTCCGAAATTTTAGTTTGATCCGAGTTTGATCCCTCTAAATCATAAATAATTATATAGAAAAAAGTAGAAATCAAAAATATTTCATACCTACCTAGTACCTAAATATTATCTCTCTATAATACTCATCTCTTGGAAAAGTTAAAACTAGTCAAAGTTCGATCTTAATTAAACTTAATGACAAATTCACTGTTTCACTAAATCAATCTATGCGTTTGTATGAAGACGTTTCTAAATTCCTGTAATATGTTATAGCTGGTAGCTGGTTGTGTGTTTAACAAAAACGGAAAATAACCGCTTGTCCGCTTCCAATAAAACTCGATATAAACTAAAATTCGATTTGATTTTAGTTTCATTTTTTGAAATTTCGCGAAACGTTGCTACGTAGATGATAGGTATACGTTTCAATTGTAATAATAAAGTCCACAGCGTCTATTATTATTTATACATTTAATAAGTTATTTATAATCAGTCATTATTGGTCAAACGAAATTTCAATAGACATTTATAATAATTTTAGAATATATAATATATATATATATATATTCTTTTATTAAAATTATTGTCAATGTACAACTTAAAAAAATGATTTAAGATTTAGTAAGATTCCCATGACTCTTATTCAAACATAAATATAGATTTTCGAGTCATGATTATGACTTAAGTTAGATGTGTAGTTACAAGTTCGTATAAAATTATAATTATTCGTACAAATGACATTTCATGTAAGTTTCTATCACGGTTATCAGATAACCGTGGTTTCCACACTATAAAGGGTTTACCATGTCGTTTGCCCGGCATAAGTTTTAATAGCGATTCGAGGGTTATATTTGATTTAAAGAATGAAGTACCGAGGAGCACGGTGACCGGTGCCAAACACCCGAATAATTGGCGTGTGTTTAATGGTAATATACACTATTATAGAAATTATTTGCATATGCCATTTTTATTCTAATATATGATCTTAAATATGTCGTTTTTATTTCTTTGTAAGAAATGTACACGTCTTTTTTTCTAAACTGATGCCTTTAGTCTACACTTTATAACTAATACCAGAGCTGAGCACCGGTATACTGAGTATATAAATATATATATATATATATTATATAAGATCTTATTTTACCCGAAATAGTCCAAAATATTACATAACATACGTTTGAACTGTGTTTACACTTAATATCATCCAGAATATACGAAATAAATAAACAATTAGTTACCTATCATAATACTTTATTCATCAAAATACAACTGATAACACATTTATCACATGATGTATCACTGTGGTGGGGCAAAAGTTTGTATTTAGGATTTAAGCTCACGATTATCAAAAGTATTTGTAAATGTAAATTATTTATATCTAATAAATAATAATACTTGATAAAGTTAGTAAAGACAATATACAAATACACAAAGTACAAACAGCATCGTGTAAAATACATATTCACTCCGTCAAACTGACGTATCATGTTCTAAAAAATGGAATCCCCGACAAGCTATGGCTTCACACATTCATCGTACAACGAAATATAGAAACGGATTAGATGTTTTCCATACGTTAACACTTTTTTGTCCATAGTAAATTTAACAATGACATTATAGCTTCAACATTTTTATTCTAGATGCTAATGATCAAAACCATTAGCGAATATTATAACAAAGATTTCTTTAATTCTTATATTAAGCAAAGGTAGTGAAAATGACACCACAGAATTATTAAGAAAAATCGTATTTATCATTGTCAATCTCTTATCAATACCTTCTTCAACAATTATTAAATGATTTAATAGAAAAAATAAAACAATTTTAAGCAATTATAATATATTTGTATAAAATATGAATTTTATGTTTTATATTTCGTACTTACAATTTACAATAATTGTCTAATAGTTCTAAAGCCATCAAAAATAAATTAACAATTTTCGAAAAAATGTTTAACTATCAATATTTATTTGTGTGTTAATATCTCTTTCAGACTTTGTGATTGGTAGATTATTGAAAAATGAAGGTGCCTTCACTTTATATTCACTTATAATATGTTATAAACATTTTGTTACCAACAGACCGGTGTACACAACACGATGCAATGTTTGTCCTTTAGTTAAAATTACAATTACTTACATACAATATTTACATTATTCATATCAGTATCAAATATTATGTCGGAAGCCCTCCACCCAGATAACATAAGTCACATGATGACCTTTTTTAACCAATCTTGTCAATAGTTAATAATCTGTAATTTGTTTATGTAAAAAAATTACTAAATAAAGACAAAATTATTCATATCATATTGACCATTGTAATTTGTAAAGCGTACGACACAATCTCACAAGTCATTAACATAAACGGGAAAACACCATAATATAAGTTGAAAACATCAAAGAAGCAGTATTTGTTTTCATTCATATTTTATTTTTAAATATTATGATATTATGAAGTGTTCTTTAAAATCTGTTAAATATCCAAGAATCCAACAATGTATATTCTTTACTTAATGTTAAAGGTTGTTTGATTGCAATACTTTTTATAAATAATTAATGGTATAACGGATAACATGTAGTAATTAATAGGTATGGGTTAGGTCTTAGGTCTCAAGTTATAAGAATAAGAGTATAGTAGTATACAAACATTATGTATATATTTACATATATATGTGGTTTAAGTAAACATTGTAAAGAGACAAAATAATTACTATAGGCATATATAATAGATTTATTATAATATATCTAATAGCATGGGATTCACATTTAAAAATGTTGAATGCAGCAGGTAAACTAAATTGAAATCAATTACGGAACGAAACCAGTAAAAACCCTGATTGTAAAATAATAGTCCAAACATGACGTGTTAAACGTGTAAAGGGTATAATGCCTAGGTAAAATACGAGGCCGTAATTGAGTTAAAACTAAGTAATTTGTAGTAATCACTGTTATTTTCATCCATTAAATCAAGTTTTAAAATAAAATCAACACTATGGAAACTATGAGACGATTTAAATGAAAAACAGAGATTAATTAAATTGACATTTTGGGTCACGGGCAAAAATTTATTTTAAAAACGCAGGAATCCTATCGTATTAAATAAAAAGAGATACACATTAACCAATACCAACGAGTCATATATTGCAATAAAGAGTAAACGGTATAACCTGTTTGGATAAATAACTGAATTAATTTAAACTAGTTTAGGTATAAATAAATATTATGATGTCGTTACTATACCTATAGTTACAGAATCGTTGAGAATTATAAACTAGTATTTGATAATCAGCATATTGCATATTACCGAACCATCGAGATGCATATTATACGTATTATACAGACACTCGTATTATAGACATATTGTACGAGAACCTCCAATACAGCTTGTATTATGGGGTATGTATGTCGGTGTCATTATATTATTATATCGTAGGGTTAATCTATATAAATGAAAAGTCCAACTATACGAAAGTTGAACACCTGTTGAAACGCGTGTCATTGTGTCCAATATAGTCTATATATACCGTGTTTCGAGGTAAACAAAACGAGATCGAAGAATTTCTAACAAACGGCTTATATTATTATTACACGGGATAGCTGCGCTGGTACATATAATAATGTTATAAATTATAATAATATAGTCGTCGGGTGTTTTTGTTCGATAAAGAGAAAGTTGAGCACAGTGTTATCGATCCGTCTTTGTTCTTGGGTCTTTTCGTATAATAATAATATATCATTTTTACCTTACGCGCTTGTCCGTCCATTACACGTTAATATACGTTATAACTTATAATGTTTTATTTTATTATATTATATTGCGTACTGTGGATCAACGACGACGCTTATAATAGTTTTGGTCCAATGTAAGTTTCAAACGTGTATTTTTATTTTGCGCACTGCGAGTACGACGTGTAATTTCGTCAAACGGAATTTTACGGTTTATTTGTTCGCCCGGTAGAGGTAAGCGGCCTCCTCGCGTTCGCAGAAAATAATATATTATTGCTATTATTATTTTATATGATTCGATTGTGCACACAATTCCGCATTTTATTATTATTATAATGCGTCTTGATGTCAATGTTGTCGACGCGTCTTTTTTTTTTTCTTGTCCGGCACAATAGGCAATGTATACGTATAGACTTACACGTATTATGAAAAACAATAAAAATCATGACCGAAAGTAGCGCACCATCTGTTCTCTCTCTCTTTTTTTTAAGTATATAGTATATACATTTATGTATATAATCCATACGATCAAAGTGATGTAATTATTCTGAGGGTATAAAGAAGTACAACCGTTTCAAAAAAGGTCATGGGGTTGACAAGAGGGGCCTTAGGTTTTTTTTTTATGGGCTTATGGCTGATGTAATTGTGTGCAAATATTAACAAAAATATTCAATACTATATGTAATACTTACTGTGTACCTACCTGTTCTAATAAGAATTTAAAAAACGTTAAAAAACGTTGAGACTTGAGACTCACAAAACACTCTATATACATATTACCTAAGCGGTACAAAAATAAACTAGGTATTGATTTTTAGTTATAAATACTAAACGCCGTATAACAAATAAGAATACTTAATAATTTATTGATGTAAGGCAGATCACAGAAAGCTATCACGCTTAAAAATTAGGAATTATATTCACGCATATTACAAGTTAAAACCTGCATTTTTTACAGCCAAAAGCCAGTTGGCTATACCAGGTACTACTACTACTATTACTACTGTTATTTGATCCACAGTATCGACTTTGGTATAGATAACAAGTGTAATATTTATAAAAAATGTCCTACGAAAAATATGCAAAAAACAATATGTATCAAACATTATGATACCACTGGTGATATTACCAATGCGCAACGGTTGTCTTGAACGCGAGGTTCAATGATAGTTACACGTGACCGATTGGCAAGTATAACAGTTATACGTTCTATGGTTATACACTTTTGGAGGGGACAATTCTGTATACCGCGTTTCTCGCACATTTTTACTACTGCTGACATTTTCAGAGTAATATAAATTAACATAAATATGTTTTTAGGCTGGATAGTGGATACTACTGGACACACAATAAAATGTTTCTGACCGATTTTACATAAGGTTTTCATTGTCATGGTTACATGGTGACAAAATCATATTTTTCATTTATGACTCATAGATTTTCTTCATAGAAGAAAAATATCGAGTAGCGTGTTTTTGTTTATAGACGTCTCCACAACTCTACAATTATAATAGGTAATAATTATCCACTCGGAAGGAGTCCTCTGTGGTCTAGCAGGGGCCAGCCGGGCCAGGGGATATTAACTAAATTAAAACATGACGTATCATACTATCGCATTCGATGAATTTTGGTTACGACACGTCGTTGTCAGTTGTAGATGTGTCGAACTCCCGTAGAACCACTACATACGCGGTTTAGAAGGACTTTTTATGGTCCGTCTATCATGTAGACATATACTGTAACTTATAACAATTTTATATTGCAGGTTTACACCAAATTATAGGACAAGGCCGTATTGATCATCCGACGCGACAACTATATTACCAATTACCATAAGAAACTAGTTACCTAATGGAAAACACAAATTATATCAATGAAAGTTAACACCGGCATGGCAATGCATCGACACGAAATTATAGTTCCAAATGTAGGTACGCATAACATCAAACATATTGCACACCAAGTCATAACTTGAAACATTTTCTCAAAACGGCTATATAGCTTTAACCCCACGCACATAGCTATGACATTATAATGGTGTGGTCAGGACCGGATTAAGAGTTTTGGGCCCCTCTATATATTATTTTCCAATACGAGTCTTAATATTTGACTAGGAATTAAAAGTTTTGCATTATCCCGCATATAATACGGCATATCTGTATAGTCGGTACCTACAATTTTATATAGTGAATATTTTTTTTTTTTAGATAATTATATGCCCAAGCGAAAAGTGTATAATATAGTACCCTCTTTTTTAACGTTCGTTTAACCTGCAGGCCATAGCCAATTTGGACCCATATAATGAACTGTTCATCCTGGCCTAGCTGGTATAGTCGCAGTCGTACAATACACGTCACACTCGTACACTGCGGCGGATGGTTACATTATATTATTATCATCGGAAGCGGTGACTTCGAGTACATGCGGCGTATAATAGGTTAGAGTAGGTAGTTGTTGACGGATAAAAAAATTAGAATAAACAAAAACAATAGGTGTCTTTTTAAAATAATAATAATAATAATATCATCATTATCATCATAGTCGTCGTCGTCGCTGTCGGACGCTCAATAGTGACCTTGACCGCAGTTTTACGTGGCCTAGGAAGGATGACCGAGACCGTGGGGCGGCGCGTACCGGCCGTTGACTTCGCGACTATTTGGGAGTACCTACACTATTGTGTGTGTATAATATATATATACTTTGATATATCGTGTGATACTTGTATGATATATACTTATCGACTTATCGTACATGAAATATTGAGTCGTGTTCACGACACTTCTAAACGGAACTGCGTGCTTATCCGTCCGTTGACGTATATACTCGTGGATCACGACGCGACGACGGTGGAAAAGCGTTTTGTCCGAGGTAAGTGAGAAAGAAAAAAAAACAACAATAAAACAGCAACAGGAACAGAACGCGACGGATTCCGAAATCGGCGGTACACGATAAAATTACGATTTTGAGTACGACTGAGAATAAAAATAACGTTACCGTGGCCCTTATAAGGACGACGACGGCGGTGCGCACGCGAGCGTCCGTGCGGCGCGGCGTGCGCGTTCAAGGTCAACGGTCTGAAAAATCGTGGAAAAGGGTGGCGGTAATGTGGTAGCGACTGCGGCTGCGGCGGCGGGAAAGAACGGTGGCAACGGTTGCAGCGGTGGAGGTGGTGGTGGCGGGGCACGACGAGAGTTCACAAAGAATGGCACGATACCGTTACAAAACATCCGCAGCTAGAGGCCGTCAACCGGCATCTCTGTTGGCCACGTCCGTTACGGCCCCCCCTCCCCGTCTCCGACCACCCCACGATCAGCGATTCCTGTCCTTCCCCCTTCCCACCACCCCCCCGGACCGCGATAAGCCGACACCTCGTGTCCATTTCCAGCGCAGGTACGCCGCAAAGTTCCGTCGTGCCGACACACAACAATGGCTGAAAACGGACTAAAAATATTAACAACAACAATAATAATAACAAACAACGACTTGCGCGATTGCATTATTGTTATTATTATTATTAATGCACGTGAAACCGGACCCATCCGGCGTGGTAACGATACCATTTTTTTGTTACCACAGTGGCGTATTAGGTACGATGGACTCCTCGGACACCCAGGCAGACGCGGCGATTGCGTCTCATGCATAATATTGTTGTCATTATCCCGGTACCCGCGATAACGTTGTATTGTTTTGTAATAACGGCACGACAGGACGTTCCAAAACGACACATATTTCGTAACGAATTATTTAAATGATTTACACAATTCAAGTACAATAATTCTATCATTGATCCAATTAAATATAATATCATGTCTATAATAATTATTTACCTGGCGTTCTAAACGTTATCCCGATTATCCGTTTGACGAAGAGTATTCAGGAAGACGTCGGTGTGCACGACGACGACGACACAAGGTGCGATTTATCGAATTATTATTTAACTATTTACCGTAATTATTAACAAGAATAATATAAGCCACCAGTCGGCGAGGAACGTTCGCTCTTCGGGCAAATAATGTTACCTGTGTAATGTCGAGGATTTAGGTAAAGAAAAAATAACAATATTAACGGCACGGCAACGACGACGGCGACGACGACAGAACGGCACAACAAACGACGACGGTTAAACGCGACCGCGTCCGCGACTGACTGCGACTATTCGCCACTCGGTGTCTCAGTGGCGGCGGCGGCGGCAGCGGTGCGACGGTGTGTGCGCGCGCTCGCGTGTGCGTGTGCGTGTACCAGGCGGCGGCCGCTGCTTTGCTGTTGCACCGGGACGGCGGCGGCGGGACGTAGGCACGCATATTATATTGTACATATATTTATACAATAAAACGATGTATATATACGCGTATGAGTAATACACGACGAACGATAGACGGCGGCGGCGGTGGAGTGGTCGTCGGGCGCGCGCGGTGAGCGGTGTGCGCAGGGCGAACGGGAATGAAGATGAAGGTCGTCTGGGCTTGACAGCGCGTCGCGCGGAAGGAGCGGAGGGCGGCGGCGGCGACGGCAGCAGCACACGCACGCGGAGCCGTGCACTCTCCGGCCGCCAACGCCGCCGCGTTACATTATTATAGAATGGAAACGGGTGTAAAATATTATTATTGTGCACCGCAACGCCATCTGTCGCGAGCGATTCGCGTCCCCGTCGATCTTCATCCACCGAGAGATTCGCGACTTTTGAACGGCTGCTACGTCGGTGATGGCGGCGGCGGCATACAAACCATTTGTGCGCTTATATTGCTTGTGTGTGTGTGTGTTTGTGTGTTGTGTATGAGTACTGAGTGTGTATTTGTGTGTGTATTTTTTTCAGCCGATAAAATTTATCGGGGGCGGACGCATATGCGACGACGGCGTTGACCTTTTATTCATATCGACCTTGAACCCTCAAGGTCGTTTTTCTCACATTTTTGTTTCTCGCCCCACACCGCCCGCCGGCCCGGCTCGCCCACCCACCAAGCCACCCCGTCGTTCGCTTCCTTCCACCGGCGCGACGATGATGACAATATTATTATCGTTATTATTGTTTTCGTTGTACAATAATATTGTTTTATTATTTTGTGTACATTTATACATGTACATCATGTCATCATCATCATAACGGACCGTTTGTTTGTTTAGAAGACGCATATTACGCTTATTAGAGTCTATTATCATTTCGATTACGTTGCGACGCTATCTGCGTTCGGCGTGTGTGTGTGTGTCCTGTGTACATTTTTACGTTTGCGTACCGCCTGCCCACGTCGACGCGCAGCACAGTCATCGCAGGTCGATCGAGCGTCGCTCTCCCTTCCGTCAATGAGTTCATCGGTGGACGCGCATTTCGTCTCTTCGTGGAGTTTTCTTGTGAAACACTTGACGACCGTTTCGTCTTTATGGTGGTGTGATTCCAAACAATTTGTACGCGTCACAAAATTGTGCGACTTCCGCACACATCGAGCGTGGTTTTTTTTTTGTTTGTGGGGAGGCGGCAAAAAAACCCAAAACATGGGTTTTCGACTTCATCGCCTTACGAAAAACATTAGTACGATATATTATTATGTAACGAATAACGATTTGAACAACGCACAGAATTTTCGTAAAATTTTTAATGAACGACAATATTATATTGTTTCCTTTGCTCGTAGTCAATCCGATCAGGTGATCAACTGTCAATTATAGGTATTAGGCACATCGCACAGAATAATTTGAACTGAAGTATTTATTTTGATATTGCATTGAATAAATTAAATAATTATAATAATGATATATATTATATTCCAATAATTTAATTTCTAATTTAAAACGACTCATTAGCCCTTCTACCAGAGTATACACGACGGGCGACGGCTGACACTAAAAAGAAAACGATAACCATTCGGCTGTAATAGCCTATAGTGCACTATTGCACTATAATGCAGCTATAGGGACATAGGGTGCATACTAATATACTGCAGCTATAATATTAAAGAATTCGTAAACCGTTTTTATAGAGTATAGACGTGACATATATTACATAATAGAATTATTTTACATATATTATAGTCTACGCAGACGTAAATATAATATTACTAGTTGAATAGGTTGGCTTCACGCAGTCCCGGAATTATATAATAATGAGCCCTGGGACAAATAATAAAAGGGGGCCCCACCAGGCACCCTATATCAGACTCATCATAAATATACCTCCTAAATATTTTTTTAATTGAATGTGTTACAAGTGTAAAACGGTAAAACAATTAAGTACTTACGCATAGTATAACATTTAAAAAGAATGTTAATCATAACCCAAAATACTTAATACAAATAATTTACACATTAGACACATTACTTGTCTTATTTAAAACATTATTTTCTTGATTTGTCTTTATCAAAAGTCAATATTGTTTGTGTAAAATCAATGGGTAATCAATCGGTGGTAAAATCATGTTTAGATAATATCATTTAAGGAGTAAAGACTCTTGAGTTTGACTATAGTACGGCCAGCGAAGAAAGCCACTTATTAGGGCGCTACAATCACGGCTCATTTTTCGCTGGCCGTACTATAGTTTTAAACTTATTTTTTATGCCAGTCAACTTGAAAACCAAGCCTGGATTAAAGTTTCTATGCCTCGTTGCCTCCTTAAGCCTATTGGATATCAAACAATAGTGGGTCCCTGCCGGCAGTATACGTTTCCTATAATATATGAATTAATAAATTATATTTTATTTTTGTTTCCTCAAGCTATTCCAGTACCAATTTAATGACTTTATGCACATTATATGAAGCATCAAATGGCGGCAATGTATTTTTATATCCTCCCGAAAAATATGACCAAGAAATAACGTTTTATATTTTAAAACCATTTTTACAATTCGAGAAAATCCTTTCTCAGTGGGTCAATAAATCATATAAAACGAAATTACTGACCTAATTTCATATTCTTAACTTCAGTGATTCCAAATAGTCGATTATATACATTTTTACTCCTTTTAACTCTTTAACCCCCTTACAGGATGATGTTTTGAAGATCCTTTCTCTACTCTCTGCGCTCTGCCTACTCATAGCTTCGGCGGTTCCGGCGATGATGAACCAGTGAGTCAGGCTTTCTTTTATATTATTATAGATAATGTATCAAGTACAGTAGCCGATTTCATTCGTTTTCTAGGGGGAGGGGACAACATCTTTTGGTTCAAAAATTCTACTTAAGAAGAAATCGCCGAATATTTGTTTTCTCTCTCAGACCCACGCGCAACATATAGATAAAGCGTTTTCACCTAAGGGGGCTGGAAGCGCTCTGTTTCTAAGGAGTAAACGATAGGCAATTAGTTAATCAGTTGAAGTCGCGTAATGCTGTTGTATAAGTATAGCAAAAAAACATTTGTGCGAGTGTTCAGCGCGCCACCACTACTAGCCACATATTCAAATTCAACAACGGTGGGATATTCCATATTCGTTGTAATTTCCGGGAAACCACTAGCGGTTAGCACGCGCATGCAGAAGTTACATTTGATGAAATAATATTATATTTTGTTCCAACTAATTTTAATCAATCTAGGCCTAAAAGCCTGACAAAAATACGTCAACTCGAAATTATCGAATTTCAATTCTGTAAAAACATTTAAGTTGATCGACCTTTGTCCTTTTTTCTAGGTTATTGTGGAATTCAATTTTAGAATAACTGTTTAACTTTCTTAAAAAAAGACACTAAAATAAATCGTAAATCTAAAAATGTTAAAACCATTTAAAAACTAAACTAAGATTTAAGAACAATTTTTAAAGAAATATCAAAATTGAATTTCCACAATAACCTAGAAAAAAGGCTATCAACTCAAATCTTTTTACAGAATTAAAATCTGATTATTTTAAGCATGCGTATTCTTGTCAGGCTTTTAGGTCTAAAACCGGGAAATAAATACGCTGCTAAGCTGCTTCCAATTCCCTTAAAATTGTTTTTTTTTATGATTTTTGAGTAATCACTAATCTTAGAGGAAAATCACCTTTAGCTAAAATTATAGAGGATAATATTTTTCAGGGTATGACATATTGGTTTTATATTTTATTGCTATTTGATTTTGTATTCGACTTTCAAAATAAAAAAAAATGTTGTAAATTTAAATGATGCTTAAATTGTTTTGAGACAATATTCAGACAAATCGATATGTCATACCCTCAAAAATATTTTCTCTATTGTCTTGATGTCATCATATTTATGATAAATAAGTAATAACTTATTTATATAACTGTACTTGTCACTTGAGCCTACTAGGCGTAAATTCAATAAAATAAAACAATTATTGAACGATACCTACATCGAGTACATCGTAAAACATGTGGTTATTATAACCACTTATTAAATATTATTATATTAATATAACAGATAACTCAATAATATGTACCTACAATTATATGAACATTGTGTAGGTATTTGTGTACCATGTATATTATATTTAATATTTTATAGCCAACTGATTCGAATGTCATGAATTGTGAAGCATATATTGTTTATAGATTAAATGATTATCTTAATATATATAAATCTCGTGTCACAATGTTTGTCCTCAATGGACTCCTAAACCACTTAACCGATTTTGATGAAATTTTTTACACCGCGTGTAATTTGGTCCAACTTAAAAGATAGGCTAATTTTAAAAGGGAAAGGATTAATCCCGGGAGGTGCTAAGACGGGAATTTTGAGATTTCAGATGAAAATTTTTGTTTATAAATGGTTGCCATGGGTTTTTAATGATAATAATAATAAAAAAAATATATTTGCTTTACTTTTTAAATATAAATTATAATATAATATCAAACTATAAAAACGTGAAATGAAAATCTCTGTACAGGCTTAACTCTGAAACTACTTATCAGATCTTTTTGATTTTTTTTTTTAAACGAAAGAGTATTTTACGAAGAAGGTTTATATGAAAGAAAATTTTAGGTAGCTATTGGTTAATCGGTCATGTTTGTTTATTTGTATTATTATTATTTTTTTTTTTTTTCCAGAGTTTAGTCTGTATAGTTATAGTCTCTGTATTTGCATAGTTAGATATATATATAAATTAATGTTCTTGGGTAGATTAGACCTCTGGGAAGAAGATAAGTTAATTTACAAAGGGTTAAATTTGTTTTTTTTTATTCATCGGTACGGTTAGATTAGAATAGGATTTTGTATAGGTAAATTGATTATATTAATCCATCGTAGGTAGAATTAAGTAAAACCAACAAACTTGGTATAACTTTGATACATTTAACGGGCAACGAAGTGCACGGGATCAGCTAGTATGTATAATAATTGTTATAATATGATTCAATTTTAATCTATTTAACATTGTGACTATGGCACATTGATACTAGGTGTTTAATTTGTGAAACACAAATAAGTACTGAAGTGCATTAAATTAGATAAATTTATTCAATATAGAGTACCTAAATAAAATAATATAATATTAGAACTAAAGAATAAAATATCTAAACTATATATAATACCTAGTACCTACTATAGGTGGTCTAATAATAACATATATCATCAAACACTCGCATTTTAATTAAGTAATCTAAAGCCGGTATTGCACTGGATCGACACGTTGATTCGACATCTGCTACCAAATTCCGTTCGACTTTCGTGTCGATTTTACTTGTCGATCGACAGAAATCCTGATCGACAAAAAGTCGGTAAACATCAAAGGAAACTGAATCGACAACCGCACGGTAACGGTATGCGTAGGTGTAAAATTATTATTTAGGTACCTACTATGACAATTGACCGTTATTAATTATTGACAAACAAAAAATGTTCGGCCTTGCTAGAATTTTTATCAGAGGGGCAACCAAGTGTGTTTTTGAATTTTTACCCCAATTTAAAATTTAGTTTGCCCTCTCTCCCCTTGAATAATTTGTTGGTACATAGTAAATTGTGTCCAGCTACGATGTTGGTGGGATTTATAAAAAAAGATTGTTGATGGTTCATTGATTTTTTGAAAAATAGTGCCCTTTGAAATTCACGTTTAATAATTTTCTAAACACTACCTATTTAATTTGATTTTAAAAATTTAAACATAGGTACTTAAAATTATTTTACATTTAAATCAAAATACCTAAGCCGCTTTAATTACATTTCTATTATTATATCGATTAATATTTACTAGTCACAATATTTATTAATACCTACATTATTATTTACATAACGTAATCCTAAATGTAATTAAATACCTACTTACCATTATAAACTACTTTTCCATTTCGCCCTTCTCTCCTAATTATATTTATAATTTTAACTTCTTATGTAGTGTGTAATTTACTCTGCTATTTTGATTTATTGTAAAAATAAATATCCAAATGGCAAATATCCAAACGGAAATAATCTATGAGAATTTTCTGAAATCAGTTGATATTGTGCTCCAATACGTTGTAGGAACTATAGTTTTTGTTTTAACGAATGCGCATTTTTAAGTTTTTACATTTTTTGATTTATAATGGCAACATCTGAGTGCAGCGAAAAGTGGAACAATGTAAATACAAGTCTTTTTATTGACTTGTACAAAGAAAGACCGTACCTTTGGAACCCAAAACATTCAGATTATAAAAATAAACTGATTAGATTTGATGGCTTGACCGAAATTGGAAATATTATGGAAATATCAGTCGAGGAATGTGAAAAGAAGATTAAAAATCTTCTTAATCAATATAAATTATGAATAAAGAAATTATTGTGTAGGTAAAAATTTTGTAATGTAGGTATTTTTTTGTGGTATAATATTTTGTTTAGTGCATAATATGTATTATCATAATCTTTAGCCAATCCAAAATATGGCAGTAGCTGGCAAGTAATAATCAATGCTTCAACTTATAACGATATTTCGATATCTATTATTTATTATTATTTATATTTTGTGGTAATATATAGAAGTCTATGATTAAGAAACAACAGGATGTCAGCCGCTACTATTTGTTTTCTCTCTCTGATCCACACGCAACATACCAAATTTACATTTAGCAGAGGCGCAGAGCCTATGGCCGTGTTATTACCACAGTCTTAGAATAATTAGTTATTACTATTATAATATTATTATCTAATATCATTAGTTTAATATTAGAGTGAATTCATCCATTATCAAACTTATCAAACTTTAAGGAACATTACCTGTGTCCCTACGTTGGCTGTTTTATGATATCTTAATTTTTAAGTAAGTTATGAGTGTGAAAATAATTACAATATTTTAAAGATTATAAATTGTATACAAATTAAAATATCTAAAAAATTAAAAAGCTAACGCATGAACTCAGGCGATATCCTTAGATTAAAGTTGGTTAATATGCGAATTCGCTATAATATTCAAAGTAACAACTAGAAAACAGGGTTAGTTCTGCTAAACATGGATTTGCTATGTTGCGCGTTGGTCAGAGAGAGCAATGCGCGCTTTTAATTTATTTGAAATATTTGTGGTTTCATAGACCTTATTACTAATAGAGGTAACATACCGGGTTGGCGAAGTAGAGTGGTATGAGCACTATGAGCAATGAATATAATACTATACTATATAACTGAGTATAAGGTCTATGATTAATTTTTACTATTTTATAGATGATAATATAAATTAGATTAGATTAGATAGATTATAGATATATTTCCTTTTTTTCTTTTTCTAGTTAGTTTTATTTGAGTTATTATCACTTTGTCTATTAGTTTCATATTATGTGCCAATTATTATGTAATGTTTTTTTTTCTTGTAAAAGGGTTTATGTCCGTTGATTACTGGTAAATAACATAACTTTCAAGGTTAGTTACATTTTGATACCTGTTATCTATACAAAGCATGGGCACACGACGTACAACCAAAGAATAACAACATACTATGTCATTCATCGACCATCTTTCAAATAATCTAAAACCGTGGTTCAATCGTTGTCGTTATCTACTTCATAGTTGATAGTTTGACACTTCGTTACTTGTCACTTATCAGTTGTGAGTGTGACTTGTGAGTGTGACTTGCGATGAAATTCGATGGTTTTCCTTGATTTAATTTATATTACCGTTTGTTAACTGTTTTTATTATAACTCCAATTTCGGAATATTTTTGTCTTTAATATCTTTAATTTTTGTTAAAAATGGATGTACTTCCGTATCGTTATGTCCGCTGCTGTAAGGCTTTAAGTAAAAATCCGAATTTTACCAAGATAATCCACAGGTCGTTTTACAAGTAAAGAAATAAATAAATAATGGTTATAATATTATGGTTGGTATTATTTTAATTGAATTTATTATAGGAATTTTGTAAACAATGATGACACATTTCTTGGTCGTTTAAAAAACATTTACAAATCGAAACTCTTACCTCTTGAAAAAAAATATTTGTTTCATGAGTTTCATTTGCCAGCATTAACCGATCAAGATTTTGATGCTAAACCCATGGTACTATTTGTCGGTCAATATTCTACTGGCAAAACATCAATGATAAGGTAAATAAAAAGTTTTTGAAATCTATGCTTAGACATTAAAAAATATGTAATGATTTATTTTTTCGTTAAATTTTTTGTTTTAGATATCTAATTGAAAAAGACTATCCTGGTATTCGTATAGGCCCGGAACCAACTACAGATAAATTTATGGTGATCATGGGTGGTGATAATGAACAGTCTATACCTGGTAATGCTCTTGTAGCTGACCCATCTAAACATTTTTATGACTTGTCACGGTTTGGAAATAAGTTCTTAAAAAAACTTAGTTGTGGAATTGTGAATACTCCATTATTGAAATCTATCACATTTGTTGATACACCTGGTATATTATCGGGAGAAAAACAAAGAGCTCAACGAGAGTATAGTTTTAATGACACTTTAAATTGGTTTGCTGAGCGTGCAGATATGATAGTATTGACTTTTGATGCTAATAAATTGGATATCTCAGATGAATTGAAAGCAGCCATTGATGTATTAAAAGACCACGATAGCAAATTAAGAATTATTTTAAATAAAGCAGATACAATTGAGTAAGTTTTGAACTAGGTTGAATTGAATATTGTATTTTTAGATTAAACCACAATAATTCGAATAATTACTCGTTCTCCTGAACTTCTATGAAAACATTTAAAGTAAAAGTACTTGAATATGTTTGAATTTGAATTTAAATACATATAAACATGGAATTACATATTGGTAAGATATACCTCTTGTATAGCTGTATAAATTATGGATACATAATTATAATTGGCTTAAGAAACATTTATTTTATAAAAATTGTAATTTATTCTTTCCTAATATTTAGAAATATGATTTGTATGTTTTTCCATCTTTTTACTGAGCTATGAAGTATAATTTAGGTAAGGTTTCTCGAAGTTTCATTTGACTACAAATATACTCACATTTAATTTTGCATAAAAATGCATATTTAGATGTTCGAGAATATTTTATACATAATGACATATTTTTGGAATATTTTTATATTTTAACAATAAATAACAAGGAACTTCAAAAAAAATATAGTATATATAAAATAGGCATGTTTCAATACACTGCTGGTATTAGCAGTATTAGTGCAAATACATTTTTTTCTGTAAAAATTGTTTAATGTAGAACATAACGTAGATATGCTATATTGTCATAATTTGTAATGATTTGTTTAATTTTTTTATGAAACATGTTTGTTCTAGTAGTTAATTTTTTTTTTGATTTGTTACATTTTTTTACACATTTAATACATTAAAAAGTTTATTTAAATTGTTATTATTGTAGTTCTATTATCCAACTTTTTAACACTTAAGCGTAATAGAACTTGTTATTTTTTTTTTTTTGTAAAATCATATTTAAGAGTTAAACTGTTAATGAATATTTAGAGAATATTTGGGATACTTCAGGGTTATCTCAACTACCAAAATATTTCCAAAACTACCTTTTATAATCTTCTTGGCTATCTTAAATACCACAATTTTTAAATTACAAGTATTTATTCGTTGTATATTTTTGAAATTTAAATAACATTTGGTAACATTTATTTGATAGGTCACAAAAAATATTATATATTTATTAGATACGTATTATCACATTATTATTTAATAATAAACAAATTGTAAGTACATTTCTTACAATTTGTTGAATGAACAATGTTTTTTGAATTCTAAAATATATAATTTGCTTTATAGATAACAATCTTAATTTTAAAATGTCAAATGGTTAGATAAGATTTATTAATATTTATAATATCTTAATTTTTTTTTTAATAATAATGAGCTATTAATATTATTTAGAGCAAGACAGAGTTTAGGTATCATCTATGTTCTGTTATGAAACATATTAGTTTAATAACAATTTATTCAATTTACCTAATTTAATCATATTTTTTCCATACTAAACAATTAGAATTGGTGTTGATTTTTTTTTATAGTGCAAGAGCATTGCTAAGAGTTCATGGTGCACTTATGTGGGCTCTCGGAAAAACAATTAATTGTCCAGAAGTTCCTAGAGTGTATGTTGGTTCATTTTGGGATCAACCTTTTAAAAATGATGTTAATCGGATGTAAGTTTATATAAAGTTAATTTACTATAAAATTGCCAATTATGAGGGAAAATCAAATAAATAACAACCATTAATCAATTTTAGCTACCTACTTGAACTTTGAATTCATTCATAGTTTTTAAATCTTTATTGTTAGAATATTATAACTATTTGCACAGTATAGTGAATACTGGTTACTGATATTTGAATTCAATAAAATTGTATAGTGTATTTGAAGTGTATTTTTCAAAAGCATAAGCTTGTATTTAAAAAAAATATGATTGGCTGTTCAGCAATCAAAAATTAATACTGGAATTAAGATAATATTATACATACTGCATTGTAATCTAATCTTTGTTTGATAAATCAATTTTGTAAAAAAGAAACCTGTTTAAAGTTTACACTGATTACAACTTATAATATTTAAGTATACAAGCATTAATTTATTGAAACATGTTGTGTCATAATATAATCGATGTAATCAAATTATTCCTGATGGTTGAAAATTAAGAAATTATGATTGATTTATGCTTATAATAATTTTGTATATTTATATTTTAATGTTTAAACTAGTATTTCATTGTATGTTTAGTATGTTTAACGAAGAAGAAAATGACTTATTTCAAGATATGAAATGTCTTCCCCACAATTCAGTCATATCTAAATTAAATAATATTGGAAAGAGAGCAAACACGGCGATTGTAAGTATTATTATTTATTAGTATATTATATTGTATATAGTATACTAAATATATAATTTTATGGGATGCAAAATATGAAAAAAATAATAAGTAACTTAATTTATTATTCTATATTTTAAAACCCTGTTTAAGGTACATGCATATATAATAAGCGAGCTCAAATCACGTTTACCACTATTATCAAGGATTATAAATAAAACTTACCATCAAAATGAGTTAATAAATAATTTGGAAAGTGTGTTTTGTGATATCCAAAATAAGTACAAAAACCTTAGTGTGGGTGATTTTCCAGATGTTGAAAATATGAAGGTTCAAATAATACTTGTTTATCCTAAAAAATATCATATAATATTTTTTCTTTTTTTTTATATACAATCTTATAGGCAATGTTAAAAGAAAAAGATTTTTCTTCTTTCAACTCTTTAGATCAAAAATTAATCGATCGTGCATCAAATTTAATGGATGGATTCAGTATGGAAATGACAATGAATGATGTAGAAGTGCAAAGTATGTTTTCATTTGATTTAAGTTATATTTTATATTAATGTCAACAACTAAGAATACTTAGATACTTAATAATTAAAATTGGGCACAGTAGGTACCTAATACAAACATAAATTATTAAGAACAATGAAATAAGAAATAGCAGTTTTTTTCTTTTGATTGTAACTTGTATATTAAAAATACATTCAATTATTTTTAAGCATCTTAAATATTTAAACAAATAATTTATTTAATCATTAATTAATAGTTATGAGTTATGACAATAATTTAAAATTAATTATGATGACTTAATGCATAGCCGTGTTAGGAAATTTCATGTTTATAGACAACAATATTTTATTTACATGATAAGTGTCAAAAGAGAGATGGTAAAAAAATGTGTACAGATCTAAATTTTGAGGTTGGATTGTGAAAATGTACAGAAAATGAGATATTTCATTACTCTGGATATGATCATGATTCAAATAGTAAATTCTTTATAAATATAACTAATTCTCTTTTATCTGTTTAATGTGTGTGTTTTACAATGTTGAATAATATAATATACCTAACCGTTGAACCGCATTATTTAATATTTATTTCATATATTATTCATTCATATTTTATCGCCTTTGTCCTCCCCCCCCCTCATACTACTTAGGACACCATGCAGGATAGACTACATCGATTTTAGCTTCTCGTATTTCCTTATCCTAATTTATAGGAGTTTTTAAATTATTAGGTGGATACTCACTATAACTAACATAGATTTAGTGTTAGATGCACATATTGTTGCATTTATACCAGGATTCTTTGATATTTTAATCTATACTTATCATATAATTATTTTTATATCTTACAGGTAATATAATTCCAAGTAAAAATGATATTTCAACTCCTTTTACTGCAACAACTGAAGGAATAGATGAAGGCAAATTTGACCAAAGATGGATTGTTGATTATTACAGAGAACCTTTTGACAAAATTTTTAATAATCTGGTTAAGAATGATGGGAAAGTAGTTCGCTCGGGTAAGTAGATGGCTTTATATTGTACCAATTACTAATATAACATTTTGATTACCCAAATCATCAGTGTTCACAAAGTTAATTTGAAAATTTAAATTGCTTCCGTTCACTTTCTTTTATAAAAAAACACGTTCATTTTCACGTTCTTAAAACAATATATAAACTCATTTATCTGGTTATATATTTTTATTAGGTATTTTATAAATCTTATAATAAAACTTTTAGTGGCTTGGCGTGGCGCGTTGGCTGCTACCAGACACAGAATGTGACTGGGAGTAAGTAACGGCCACAGCTACTAGCCCCGGATGGGTGACCACCTGGGTTCATTGTAGTTAAAAATCTTGCCACACACAAGGCTGGCAAGTTAATGACTTTTTTTGTTAAGTTAAAAGTTAATACACACTTTTTGTTAATTTGTTTATACAACGCTAGCATACTTAATTTTTTTCCAACCCAAAACTAAATTATAGGATATAGTGTTAATACTTCATACAGTATTTCCATATAAGTTAGATTCAAGATTCAAATGATATAAATTTTTAACTTTAAACAATTTACGATACATATTTTTTGACATGAAAACGAAATAGACTGAAATAGTGAAATATTATAAAATTTTTTTTTTTTTTTTATTTTACATAATAATATATACAATCTGTACAATTATGCACAATTAGCATATTTGATAAGGGTTAAATAATACATGAGTATGTGAGTAAGAAGCCACCCATTAATGACACTTGACTGGAAATTGTGTGAAACTAGTTATATTTATATTATATACTGATCATTTTTATGATGACATATATTTATTTTTTGTTTTTTTTTTATTTTTTTGTATTTATTTTATTTTGATATTAGTTCCCTAGCAAATCACGGCACCAACTCCTTTTTAATCGACGCCTCGGGTTGCCAGGTAATGTTTGATGGATAAGTTTTTAATGAGTGGGTTTTGGTGTGTTTGCAGCCGTGCATGAAAGATTTTGTAGAAACGTATAGCTTCTTCTGCCACAGTTTTAATTGAAAGGTCATTATGTATAGTGTAATTCGAAACAAAGGGTGGAGCATTAGTAATTTTTCGAAGAGCAATATTTTGGAATTGCTGAATTTTGTTTGTATTGGACGCTTTTGCTGTACCCCATAGTTGGAGACCATATGTCCATAGAGGTTTGAGTAATGTTTTATACATAAGAACTTTAATTTTTAAACTGAAGTGTTTGTTTTTTGTGAGTAGCGTTCGTAGTCTGCGAAGACGGGCGTTTAAAGCAAGTCTTTTTATACGGATATGGCTATTCCAAGTGAGGCGCTTATCCAAGTTAAGTCCAAGATATTTAACTGAGTCAGCTGTGGGAATAAGTATGTTATTTAAATAGACATTTGGAAAAATGGAGTGGCATAAAGTGAATGTTGTGTGTATAGATTTAATGGGATTAGGTTTAATGCGCCAATCGGTGTACCATTCAGACATTAGGTTGAGATGAGTTTGAAGATTTGCCGAGGCCGTAATAGGGTTTTTGTCTATTGATATGATGGCTTTGTCATCCGCGTAATCAGCTACAGTAGTGTTCTGGGAGATAGGCTGATCAGAAGTGTAGATATTAAAAAGAAAGGGAGAGAGGATTCCACCTTGAGGAACTCCAGCTAAAATTTTCTCGATTTTGGATACTGAGGAGCCAAACCGGATTTGAAAGTGGCGGTCGCTTATATAAGACTTGATTAATAAAAATAAACAGGGAGAGAGAAATTTTTTTAGTTTAAAAAGTAAACCTTCGTACCAAACTCTATCAAACGCTTGGCTAATGTCGAGAAAGGCACAAGTGCAGTAATGCTTGTTTTCTAGGGAGCACGAGATTGCGTCAACTAGTCTATGTACCTGGTGTATTGTATTATGAGCTGAGCGGAAACCAAATTGCGAGTCAGGTAAAATCTTGTTCGTAGAAATGTAAGGTAATAGCCTTTTAAGGATCAGTCTTTTTAGTATCTTACCTAGAAAAGGTAATAGACTTATAGGTCTATACGAGGAAGGCAGATCAGGTGGTTTGTCTGGTTTAGGAATCATGACTATGTTGGAAAATTTCCATATGAGTGGGAAGTATGAAAGCCGTAAGGTTGCATTAAATAAATAGGTAAGGAATAGGATAGCTTTTTTCGGAAGACATCTAGCAACTTCTGCAGTAATAAGATCAAAGCCTGGTGTTTTTTTGGTGGAATATTTTTGTATTGCTGTTTTTATTTCATTTGGTGTAAAATACTTTTCAGGGAGATGAAGAGGCATGGGGCAATCTAAGTACTGGGTAATCTTAGAGGTGAGATTTGGATTATTTACGTCGGGATGTGGCTTGAATATCTCCGCTAGATGTTGATGAAACGTCTCCGCCTTGTCTTCGTCGGTTATAGCAATAGAATTGTCGATTTTGGTTAGTGGTGGTAAACTAGATTTGTACTGTAAGAGTTTATTTGTTTCCCTCCATAGACTACCGTCTGAAGAGGATAAGTTGGATAGCTTTTGTTCAAATATGTCTGATTTGTATTTTAGAAGTTGTTTCTTAAGCGAATTAGAAAGTTTGTTGTAAAGTGCTCTTTGGGAGGGTAAACGAGAAGTTTGATAACGTGCCCTAGCTCTCCTTTTATCCGTAATTAATGAACGTATATGTATCGGTAATGATGTAATGCTATTGGAAGTTGGAGTAGACTTAGATTGGGATGCCCATGCAGCTGATTGAATGATTGAAGTAAATTTATCAACTGCGTTATCAATATCCTCATGTGTTTTTAATTTAACGTTCAGGGTGATCTCTTGATCTACTAAGTTATGGAATTTAATACGATCTGTTGAAGGGTAAAAAAATTTTGGAGCTGTCATACGTAATGTTGGGGATGCATTGATTGTCAGAAGTACGGATGAGTGGTCAGAGTTTAGATCCAGGATGTTTTCCGGAGTGCAGACTAAGTTACTTGGTACTTTGGCAATGAAGATATCAAGGATGTCAGGTTTTTTACGTAAAGAAGTTGGCCAGTACGTTGGACCTGGAGGGGCTAGAATTGAGTATTTTTTTGCATTGACGAAATTGTGTAGAACATTGCCACGTGGGTTGCCAGCTCGACAACCCCAGGATTGATGCTTTGCATTAATATCTCCGACTATGAAATTTGAGGTGAATGATGAGAAATAGTCGAGAAAAAGAGTTGAAGATAAGTTGTGTCTTGAGGGGCAGTAAACTGCAGCGATGGCGATAGGTATATGATTCAGCTTAATAGATACAGCACAGGATTGAAGATAATCTTGTGAGAAGTTTGGTAGCGGAGAAAAGGACAAAATAGATTTAATTATGACTGCAACACCACCATGAGCTTTGTTGTCTGGGTGATTGGATTTGAGCAGAGTATAACCTGGGATAAAAACATTGGAATATTTGGTAAAGTGAGTCTCGGTAATTAAGGCAATATCAATACGCTTTTCATATAGGACAGCTTGTAATTCATTGATGCGGTTTTTTAGGCCATTAGCATTGGAAAGGATGACGATGATTGATTTTGGGGTGGGCGAGTTATTTGTCATTTTTGTTATTTAAGAGAGATGAGATAACTTGTGTTAGGAGTGTAATTAAGTGGTTAATTACTGATTTAAATTCATCAAGAAAACTTGACATTTTTTTATCAAAATCTAGTTCAGGGGGAGAATGGCTGGTATCTCTTGACTGATTTGAAGTAGCTTGGGCATAAGTTCTCTGGGATGAAGAGGGAGGGAGGGTGCTAGGGTTGGTTTTCATAGGTGGGTGGCTTTCTTTTACAGTAGAATTATTATTAGTTGACTTAAAATTAACATTATCATGTAAAAAGTTACTTTTATTGTTAGGCTTATTTCGACGTTGAAGTTCTCTATAGACGTTGCATCCTCGGTAGTTGGCTGGGTGGTTGCCTGCACATAGGGCACATTTGGGAGGAGTGTCTCTTGGTTTGGTGCAGTCTGAAGAAGAATGTGAGTCTCCACAGCAGACACAACGAGCTGAGTAGCCACAGTAGGATCGCGTGTGACCATAGTCTTGACAATTGAGGCATTGACTGACCATTTTTGGTTTGTATGGCTCTTCGATTTTAACCTTCGTATGAAGAAGGGAAGATAGATGGTATATTTCCTTGGAGTGGTCAGTGGGCTCCAAGTCAATGAAGAAAAGGGGGAGTGGGCGTTTATTTATCTTGTGCAGCACATTTGTGACCTGCCTAACCTCGTAGAAACGTGTTTCAAGTTCATTATAAAATTAAAAACAAAATAAATTAACTTAACTTACTTCTTAATATAAAATATTAACTCGTTAATTAAGAAAGACATTTAGTAAGTTAACAGTCAAGTTAATGAAAAGCCAAAAGTAACTAGTTAAGTTAAAAAGTTAAAATAAAATTAACTTTTTAACTTAACTTTAACTTTTTAACTCGTTCATGCCCAGTCTTGGCCGCACATACACGTGTTTTCTACACACTGTAACAACCGTAAAACAATCGTAAAAGCAAACTACCGTACCAACCTTACCCCTAGTCCCTATCACATTTCATAACCCCTACAACAGCTAATGGCTTTAGTTGCCGGGCTTAAGTTCAATAAAAAAAAAAAAAACTTTGAGTATGGTACAAATAATTTAGAAGACATTATATCCACATACTATGTTGTCTCTATCTTATAAATACACAACATAGCAAATTTAAGAATAGCAGACCCAATTTTGTGTTGTATCATTTCAAATTTTAATTTTTATATAATAAATTACTATTTACTTATAACTCACTTAAAATGTCTTAAATATTGTATAATATGATTTTTTTGATACTATTAACATATTGATAATATTGAAAAGAAATTTAATTTGATCAACCTAAAAATAATTCAAGTTCCATAAAAAAATATATTTTCTGTTCCCGATTTATTTGATGATATTAGTGAGCAATATTCTTTTCAAACACCGCAAATGGCAAATCATTCAGTATTGAAATTAATGCTTTTTTTAATTGTCATAATTTAAGCTCTATAAAACTTTCTAATCTATTTTTTTTTATCTAGCTGCTAAAGAAGAATTTTTACAGTCAAAATTACCAGATTCAGTACTATCCAAAATATGGAAATTAGCTGATCAAGATGGAGATGGTCTTTTGGATTCTGACGAATTTGCTTTAGCTATGTATTTAATCAAGATTAAATTAGAAGGTTCGGAATTGCCGGACTCTTTACCAAAACATTTGTTGCCCCCATCAAAAACTAATAATTCATTAAATATCATTCCCAAAGATTTAGGACCTTGAACAGGCTTTCTGTATAAAAAATTGAATAATTTTACCCCTGTGATAATTTTTACTATAAAACATTATTTTAATACTAGCTGAAAACTATTTCATATGTTAATATTGATGTATCATAGAATTTATATTCAACAACAAATATTATAATAATGAGTGTATGTTTAAATTATTTGTTATAAAATACATCATACATTCACAACATAGAAATAACATGTTACCAAATTACAGGACTCTAATAAAATAGTATTTGATTATGTTAAAATAATTATAAAATATATTTTTTTTAACTGTTCATATTTTATTACTTCTATCAATTAGTTTTGTGTATGTGTGTATTGCACTATAAAAGGTATATTCTTTTAAATAAAATGTTTTGGTAAAATAATACAAGTGTAAATGCGTTTTTTTTTTTTAAATTTTAAATTTTTCTATTTGATTGAGCAGAGTGGTTTGTTTTGTGCCTTTAACTATAATTATAAAAATAACAGATAATCTTAAATTGGCACATAAAACCAGTTGTGTATAAACACGACTTATAGAAGAAAAAAATGCTTTGTAATTTCAATATATTTTTTAGTTTGAAAGTGAATCTAGTAAGTACATTATTGGGAATGACTAAAAAAAAAAAATGGAAAAACAGATTAGTTGTAAAATCAGTTTTGAGAAAATTAATTGCCTTATTTTGTTGTAATTCAAAAACGAATAACCGTAGAACATGAAATAAATATCAAAACATTTTGACTTTTTTTTAACTATTTATAGATGACATGTGAATTTTTCAATTTTTTTTTCAACCATTGATTATAAAAAAATGTTTTCTTCGACAAAAAATTTAAAAATGTAATACAATGTTCGAAATAGGATGTTATAGCACAATTTAATACATTTTTTCTTAAGTTCAAATTTTTATGCTCATAATACGAAAAACATTTTAAAATTATTTTGTAGTTAAAAATGTACAAGCATACAAATTAACTAACCCTGGTTAGATATTTATTATGTTTAATATAAATCACCAACAACTATTAGTTAGCGTCAGGGGTGTAGCGTTTTTTAAATAAAATATTTAATTTATTAAAAGTTATCAGTTATTTTTAGGACGCCTAACATGTTTGATGGTTTCTTACACAGTAGGGCACACGGGCCGCCGGTCCACCACACAGATTCCTATAGAAATTAGTATAGAAGTTGGTATTGCAGCAATCTTTGTAAATAAATATTGTAATTTTATATTTTTTTCTGATTCATATTTTTTTTCTTATGGGTTCCATATCTTGCAATGATATTTTTGCTTTATCTCTACCCTCACTTCCTCGCGAAATTTGTTAACTAGCTTCCAAATTGTTAGATGACTATGTCCGATTAAATGCGCAAACCTATTGTTCCAGATTTTACAAATTTTATTTGTATGGTGTCTGGAGTGTAATGTAGCCTCGTGTACGTTCCGTATGTTTCAGGTGGATACAAATGTACAATGGCTGATTCCGTCTGAATTTTGAAACCACGATTTGTCTGTATGTTCCAGTAACATATGTCGCATCAAAATAGTCAATTATATCTGTAATTATATCGGGTGCACAAATTGATTTCAACTTTTAAGTACTTCATGCCTTCAATCACTTTTTTTCACCGGAAAAAAAGCTAAGCCATGGTTCATATACTATACAATAATGGCTAAAGACGTTATCATGATTATATCTATTGAGTAATCTTAACTCTTGTAGTTTTCGTTGCGTGCTTTAGCACAAATGATAAAACAACCTTATTGTATTACCAAATATTCACTAATGACGGTTTTTGCTGCTTGGATAGCAGCTTGTTTGAAGTCCATGTTCATTATCTGAAGATCGGGATAAACATTGTTTTCGGAACATTTATTGAGAATTGCAGTAAACAAAATATTGAGGTAATAAATTTATTCATACTTTTTAATTATAATAACATATAATTGTAAAAAAAAATTGGGATTCAATTTAAAGTTTCCATCGCAGAACCACGTATCTATCTCTGATAAATTAACTAATCCTTCATCCAATGAAAAAGTTATTATTCGCTCATATGATCCCGGTTCATCATCATTCATCATAAAGCAAGAATCGTTCGTCTTTGTACATTGCCCATTCATTATCAATTATAAGATCTGACATACATGATGGTTTTTTTGGATTACCTTTATTTTTTAGACAGCGCAACGTCAAAAAATGTCTTAAAAATGTGCTCGGATTTTTTGTCCGATAATCAAAAAGTGAGTCCGGACTTTTTTCACAACGGACTTTTTGTCCGGGATTCTTAATTAGTATAGATCATCTGTGCGACACCACCGTCGCACATCGAGGGATGCCCGAAATTATTATCTGCGATTTATTTTCGTAGGTATTACTTTATTTGCCCAGGGCGCCATAATATCTCGGGCCGGCACTGTAATTACACCGTGTAAGCTGAATTGAAACTGTTAACGCGAGCCTATTAAAATGATTATATTACTTTATCAATTATCATATTATAGTAAATTATTACACAGTTTGTAAGCATTTTTCGTAAATCGTAATGCATACGCGACACTGAATAATGTTTACTTCGTAAAAAAATAATGTAAAAATAATAAAAAATAATGTTTATTTTATATAGAACAATCGAATGCGAGTGTGACGTGCGCACTGCGCATGGGCGTAAAATTGTGGGGGGGGGCTAAAGCCCATCTTACAAAACTATTTATTTAAAATAACCCAGAGAGCTTATATCTAAATCAAGAGATATTTTTGAGGGGGGCTTAAAATGTTTTTATTAATTATGTGTTTTTTCAAAAAATAAAATTATAAAATGTATAACTAATTTAACTTATGCGTATTGGTGTGGTGTTTGTGGATCCTAGAGGGGGGGGGGATAAGTTAGTATGTACCATGGACTTAGATATAAGTATATAACCATCCTTTTCACCTTCACCTCTGTCTATTCGATGCCAATCTATATTTATATCTTATAAGTCCCAGAAAGCAACTACTAAATATTAATTTGATGTAACTAGATACGATTATTTGGACTCGGTAGATATGTTCGATATTGGTTGTATTGTGCCAATGACATTATACAAATAGGCATGAACTCATCTAAAACAACCGAGACCAAACAGAGGAAAATGCTCACATTGCGATTTTACCCCCTTCCCCAAATGACGCTCGACCGTCACCGACGCGGTCGACACTCTGAACGTTTCTGGTAACAGATAACAGTCGTTCCAGTGAGTCAGTTCACGGCTCACATAATTTTAGTTTTTACTATGAAACCTCGTTAATGCATCCTCACTTGTTGAATGCGAGAGCACCAGTACACCGCATAACGCATGTTAGTTTAATAACCAGTACATACTTTAACTGTTTTTAATTTGTTTTTGATTATTTTAATAATTTTTAAATCTAAAATGAATTGTGAGAATAAAGATCCGTCAAGAATTAATTTTGTCAATAAAAACCCACGAGGAAAGGTAAAAACTTTTTTAGTACCTATTGGCTATTATTAGGTATACCTACAACCTACCTTTGTGAATTATTGGAACGGTTTTTGTAAGGCACGCTCTTAGGATTTATTTTCGGGGGTTGGGACTTGGGAGTGAATTTTATTGAGCTTTAGAAATACTTGTAAGAATCTCGTATTAAATGTACAAGCCTTAACTGTTAAAATTCAAAATGTATTGTATTGTATTGTAATTTCTAGTAAACAAGACTCATGAGGAATCTTGTTGTTTTGAAACCTTAGGTGTCAACAATTTTTGAAATTTTACTTTTGACCTTCAAAGTACTATCCAGTTCCAATTTTTTATCATAAGCCTTCAATGTTGAACATTTTTGTTTAGCTCGAACGCGTGATAATTATTTGTAAATTATTATTATATTTGTTGTTGAAACTTAGTATTTCAAGGTGTCCGGTATGTGCGATATGCTCAGTGACTATCTCGTGTGCGGTGTGCCTATAATATTAACGCAGATAAGCGACCAGGTCAGTAGTAATACGGACGGCATAGCGAACATATTGCACTCTCGGCACAACGACCTCTTATATATATTATGTAATATATTGATAATTAATATTTAATGTGAACCAGTCAAATAGAAATAAAATAAAATCGTTCATTGATTCAAAATAATTGTTTTCATTGTACGTAACATGAACTATGAGAATAAAGACCCGTCAAGAATTTGTGTCAATAAAAATCCACCAGGAAAGGTAAAAATATTTTGAATATTATAAAGTATACCTACAACTTACCTAGGTACATTATAATTGGAACGGTTTTGTGAGGCACGCTCTTAGGGTTTTTTGTCAGGGGGTTGGGACTTCGGAGTGAATTTTACTGGGTTTTAAGAACGGAATCTGATGATTGTATACTTCATATTTAATATTATAATTTATTATAATAAATAATTGGTATTTTTGAGATTTGTAGGTTTTTGTAAGAAATACTTGTAAGGAAGCTTGTATTAAATTTACAGGCCTTAGCTGTTAAAATTGAAAATGTATTGTATTGTAATATATTTTCCAGTAAATAAGACTTATGAGGAATCTTGTAGTATTTAAACCATAGAGTAAAAAATACTAACCTTAGTTGTCAACAATTTTTGAAATTTTACTTTTGACCTTCAAAGTACTATTCACTTCTAATTTTTTACCAAAATCCTCCAATATTAAAATTTTTTTTTTGTTTTTATAAAAGAATATTTAAAATCTATGCTTTGAGATATAATAACTATAATAAGCAAATTAGACGACATTATGTATATAAAGCACAGTAATGATACATTTTGTGAGGACTGACTAGTGAGGAGGGAGGCCATCCAGTGATAGAACTCAACATATTTGTCCCCTAACTTTTGTTGGAAATTGAAACATTTTTGTTGCTTCCAAAAATGATGTCCGACAATCGGACATGTAAACAATTTTTACATAATAGTGAATAGATGTGTCCATAGATATATATATAAGTATCACCAACAACTAGATTACCGTATTTATACTTCAGTTGTGACCAATGTTTAAGTCAGCCATCATTTATAAAGCAGACAATGTTTACATTTATTCAAATACATATATACTGCGATAATATTATTTTGTAAACATTGCCCGTTTTGTAAATGGCGGCCGACTTCGATGATAAAAAGGAGACGGCTATCTAGTTTTTGTATATGTCTACGGATATGTGATATGTCTAACCGATATACATTCATCGCTCCGTTAAAAATATAATACGCGCGAACTCTTGACGACCCGTCGATTGTATCATATAGGTATACGCCAGTGATGTAATCCTAAAAAAGTTTATGGGTACACGCCTCAATCATTGTAAAAAATAACGTTGGGGAGGGGGCTATGCCCTCCACTCTCCCCATTATTTAGTACACGTCCGTGTTATATCTACCAGTGACTGCCGCACGTTTGGTGAACAAAACGACTATTTTCATTTGTAGATAGCATATTAAACCAACAGAGTTATGGTAGATAAAATACTTAGGGTATAGATAGCATATTATTGAACAGTATCCACTATATGTATCGACTATTTATCAGTTGTCTAAATAATATACAATAATATCTCATAAAGTGTGATTTAGGTATATTTAAGCTCTTGTTCCTTAAATAAAGTTTAAAACGTGTAATGATTAACAAAATTAAAAATTGTATAATTTAACTCAAAATATAAATTAACATAATATTATGAAACATTTTTTATACTTTTTACATGATGAAAGTAATTGTCATAATTTGTTTTTCGGGTCTTCAGTATTGTAGTGCTGGTATTAACCTTTTTTTTTATCTTGATCGTTTTTTTTGAAGAATTTCTCCATTTTTAGCTGACAAGAAGAAACACTTTTTCTACACGACTACACAAAACATCTATGCATTCCACAGTATGTAGTTGTGTACTAACATTTTGTGCAAGATAATATAATATTTATTTTTATACCAATGTACGTATATACTGTATAATATTATTTTTGCTATAACACCGTTTATTATTTAATAAATATTACAGAATATAAATATTATTTACTTTGTAACGTTAATACGTTTTGTTCATGGTCCGTATGTACCTGCGTACCACGATTTTCGTTAAGGGTACACGTAAAAATATAAAATTAGGAGGTGGGTATACACCGTGTACCCGCGTGAACCCTTCACTATACCGTTGGGTATACATTCGATAAAACCGAATATTATCGATACATTATCTTAATTCATAGTTTTTATGTTATATATATGTAGGTAATATATTAAGTAGTGACCAACTCATATATTATAGGTATGACTATTGTAGTATTTTTGTATAATAATTAATAATTAATAAAATATGATGCATAGCTGTGGACAACGAGTGGCGTGTTTAGTCTTGTTAGTGCAAGACATTTCTCACTAAATCCAGTCGGCACCTATACTCACGCCGCTGGTAGTAACCGATAATACTATTGTGACATTGTAATACATTGTACGTAATATCATTGTAATTTTAGAATAATGCGCAATTCTATAAATTATCAGTAACCGTGGGAATGCACTTGCGTACGTGACAATATTATTCTCAGTCCTAAATTGTTGGGTCAGCAGATTCCTTCCCCTTCCTTCAAGGCCTGGCGTTGGTCGATTGCACGTGTAGTCCCACCGACCCAAAGCAGTTCGAAAACGCGACTACCCTTCTCGATTTCGCGAGTACCTACTCGCTACTCCAGTGCGTAAACATTGGATATGCATCTCTACACTCTGTAATATTATTCTAATCCGTTGAATCATACAGCGGATAATTAATATTGTCTGTTTCTGGGCGTAGTAAATAAATAAAAATTAAATTCAGTAGGTATAAACACTGTCGACTGCTCTTATAGGTTTCCGGTCACATCCGAGGATACATCGTAATATATATATACGTAATGTTATATATTGATTGCGGATATTACATTATATGCACATTTTGCATAAAATTATATTGTACGGTGTATTTTATGAAATTTTCGAATACACGATCTGAACTCTCGAGAGCCCTCCGAACACCTGGATGAAGGTAATAGCGTGATTTTAATATTTGCATCTGATATTATTCTTATAAGTGTACAATATCCAATTTTCATTCAACTATTGATAAGAGTATTTTTATTTTTATAATTATCTTGTTTTTACGTCATTATACAATAATACAATGTATAAAGTCAGTGTCAAAAGTACAATTTAGAGGCGTCCATAAACAATTTATGAAAACGCATATCTGTTAATTATTGGTTGGTTATTTATGGTACTGTAGTAGATTACATCACCTAGATTCTTATAATTACCTATATATTTGTTGTACATTTTAATGGAAAAATCGATGCTACTTCGTTGTGTTTGTTTTTTAACTATCTACCAATGTTAAGTAAGAGAAAACTTAAAATTTTTTTTTTAATCAGTACCTATACTTGAGAATTTCTGTAAAATGTCGTCTGGATATACATGTTGGTAAACCAAAAAAAAAAAAAAAATTGGGAAAAAGGGTATTTTTACACAAAAATAGTTTTTGATAATATTGGTTTTATTATTTTGTTGTAATTAAAAAATAAATAACAGTAGAGACTTGAAATTTTCACCAAATATTCATATTAGCATTTACTAGACTTCTTTTAGTTTTCAAAGTATTATGTTGCTGCTTATAATATTGTGCTATTTGAACATTTCTACTTTTTTTTAGATATTTTTAAATTGATGTGTTACAATATTTTTGTTTGTGAGTAAAACTTGAAAATTTAATACAATGTTTCTCATTTTATTACAGAAAATCAACATTTAATATTGAAAATAGATAGGTAGACATAATTGTTGGATCTTTTTCGTTATACGTATACCACGGCAGTAATGCCCGCGTTACCACTCGCTCGCTGCGCTGCGTTCTGACAAAAAATCGAAAATATCCCTCGACTTGCGATTACTGACGTCCTCCCAAAAAAGGGTGTCCCGTAAAGTAGGAAATGGTATGCCTTTAACGGAAATTTTTTTTTATAAGCATTTAAAGTTGACGTGTTTAAAAACTTCATTTAAGTCACAAACATTTTCAAATTATACAGAAATTTATAACTTTTTAAATTGTATCACCCACAGTTTGTACATTTAATACAAGATTCTTCATAAGTTAATTTATTGGAAATTAAAATGAAACAGATTTTGTACCGTCACAATAGTTTGAACACTGGAAGTTCATATTATTTTGTTGACTTTGGATATTCAAAAATCAAAGGTAGTGCCATAGTGATAAAATAGTTTATTTTCAACCGATTTTTATTATTTTATTATTATTGAAAAAGTATTGATCGTAGAAACTTGAAATATTCCATTCATACCTATATTATTTTATTCTATTCTCAGTAATAATTTCAAAATATTTAGAAACATTTTAAACTACCTACCTATTAAAAGGCATTTGCCATTAAAACATTTTCAATCTTTTTTTACATTTTGTCTTTTAAAGTGTTAGTAAAAATGCTGAGGCTCTATCAATTAGTTCATAAATTCAATACAAGATCCCACATAAATTGTTCTTATAACATTAAAAGTAACTAATTATTTGGTACCTAGTTCAAAATTTAAAGATTTAAAATTTTTTTTAGATAAGGCATGAAAATGTAATAGTTACAAGGTTCATAATATAAGGTTAATCCAATAAAATGTATATAACACCGTTTTTATTTTTAGACATTCAAGGTTGGACTTTTTACGAAATTGAATATTTAACGAAGAATAATGATCTGTTAGGTATTTTGTTGTAATTCAAAAATATTATTATCGTGGAACTTGGAGTCTTGGAACTTTCATAAGTACGCATAATAATACAATTTTTTTTATAAAAAATGGTATTTTCAAAATGTTTATATACTAAGAAACTATTTCACGCCGTTCTACGGTAAGTCCGAAGTTACTTAAAAAGTTAAAAGTATTAATAACGATTATAATGATATAATATATATAGAAAATGTTTACGGAAAAATATAATTAACCTACCATATAAAAATTATAATAGTAAAATAAAGTATAGGTACTCGAATTAGTATGGGTAAACTAAATTCCTAAAAAAACCCCGATGATGAACCCCGGGAAAAAATCCCAGAAAACAAATATTAGGTTATTGTAATATTACGTTTCCTAATATTTTTACGATAATGTATAAGAACTTAAAAAGTTATAGTACCTAGGTAATGCAATTATAAAATAATAATAGGTATAAAATATATAAAAGCAAGTTAAATCGTATTCAATATTTATTTTAATGTTTAAACATATGTTGGTTTTTTTTAATTGAATGATTAATGATAATCCTTGTTACTCGAGTTTTATTTTTTTTATAATTTATTGTATATTATACTAATATATTTAGTATAAAAACAAATTGCTACGTCCAAAGTTTTTGCGATATTCAAACCCACCATTTTTAAAAATTAAAAACAACAATTAAGTATTAACAGTATTTATATTTTTTCTAGGTTGTGGGTATCTATAGAAAAAAAATTTTAATAGATTTGTACAAAAACAAAATTAAAAATGAACCCGATCTCAAATTCTCAAAATTAGCGAGAAGATTATCACAAGAAACTGGCATTGGCTATATAACAGTTAAAAAAACTATTCGAGAATATTGTGGTGGACAACCAATAACACAAAAAATAAAACAATATGGACCACCGGTAAATGAAAAAATTGGCACTTTCGAAAAATGTAAAATTCTCCAAAAAATTCATAGTTTTTGGTTAAGACAAAAAATACCCACTTCAAAAAATATATTACTCGCCATCAACGCTGATTCCGATCTTCCATCACTAAACTTTACCTCATTAGAAAAAGTATTTAAAGACCTACGTATTGAATATACGAGGTGCATTCATCATACACGTGCTCTTACGGAAACAGAAGATATTGTACTATGGCGTCGAAAATATATAGAAGATATACGGCGTTACCGAAATGAAGGTAGAACTATTTACTATTTAGAAGAGACGTGGGTCAACGTCGGGGGATATTCGTCCAAAGAATTATGGACCGATATAGAATCTTCGAGAAAAGGCAAACAGATAATTGTCGTGCATATTGGATCGGTCGAAGGTTTCGTGGAGGGTGGTCTGATATGCTTTGAGTCGAAAAAAAGTACGTCTAACTACCATGACCATATGAATGAAGACATATTTTATGACTGGTTCTGTGGTATATTGCCTTTACTCAAGGAAAACTCCGTTATAGTTTTTGACAACGCGTCACACTATAAGGATAAAAATCACATCCCCAACACGTCTTGGAATAAGGGTTGTATTTTAAAATGGTTTGAAGGTAAAGGCATAGTATTTGATAAGCCATTGAAGAAGGTTCAGTTAATTGAAAAAGTGAATGAGATGAGACTTATCTTTGACAACTATAAAAGAAGTGTACAAGAAGCAATAAATCATAATAAAGCTGTTCTACGTTTACCTCCGTATCACTGTCAATTAAGTCCAATGCAGTTAGCATGGGAGGTTGTGATCAAACACGTAAAAATTAAAAACTGTACATATTCTAAGCTGGACGATGTACATCAACTATTTGATGATGGGGTTAAACTAGTAACGACCGAGATGTGGGCCGGTTACGTAAATTCCTCAATTGCGTATGAAGACAAACTTTGGAACCTGGATATCATTACCGATAGTATTTTGAATTCAATGATATATCATTAATCATTATTTGTTATTGTACTTATGTAGTTATAGATACAAAAAATGATATTGAGCGGATGCCGTCTGTCAGCATACATTCCTAAGTCAAATTTTAATTAATTTATATTACTAGTAGTAATTAATTTTCTATTAATTGTAAAAATCATAATTCTTTGTTTAAATTGGTATATAATTTTGTCAAAATTTAACATATTATTTGTGAGTTTCGTCGAAAAAATAATGCTTTATTTTTTGCAAAAGATTCAATATGCTATAATAAAATAAACTCTTAATGTATACCGTTTTCAATATTTATAGAATTGTATATGTTTCAATAAAGAATAGAATATAATATCAATCATAATACTTAAGTATTAAAAAGAATAAAAAAAAAATTGTTTAGGTATTGTAAATATTATGTTATATTACGAATTATAATATTATTATACAACGCCGTGAAATATCAAAGAGAAGGTTTAATTCAAATTAAAAACATTTCGGAAATGAATAATATACTTATTTTAATAATAATGTATGAGTTATAACTATACACAATATAATATTATCATCATCTGAGCTACTGTGTAACTTTTGGCTTTAACGAAATTTACATTGTACCTATACAAATAATACAGGTTTAGAACATTATATTTCTATAGTAATAGTTTTTTTATTTTTCTATAAAAAATTGTTTGGTGTAGAACATAATATAGAGATGCTATATTGACATAAATTGTTTTAATTTGTATAATTTTTTTATAAAACATGTTTGTTCTAGTTGTTAATTGTTATTACTTTGATTTGTTATATTTTTTTTACACATTTAACACATTAAAAAGTATATTTAAATTGTTATTCTTGTAGTTCTATTATCTAAACGTTTTAAAACTAAAAGTAATATAACGTGTAATTTATTTTTTGTAAAATCATATTTAAGGGTTAAACTGTTAATGAATATTTAGAGAATATTTGAGGTATTTTCGGGTTACCTCGGTTACCGAAATATTTACAAGGCTACCTGGTATAATCTTTTGGTTATCTTAAATTCTTAACTACCAACATTTTTAAATTAAAAAATATATTTTCGAAATATACTTTTTAAATTTAATTAACATTCAGTTATTACATTTATTAGGTAGGCCACAAACAAATATTATATATATTTTTTAGGTAGTTATTATCGCATAATTATTCAATAATAAACAAATTGTAAGTAAATTTCTTAGAGATCTAGAGTTTAGATATCATCTTTGTTCTCTTCTGAAACGTATTAGTATAAGTATAATTTATCCAATATAATTTAATCATGTATTTTATATACTAAAAAATTAGAATTAATGTTGATTTTTTTTATTTTAAATAGCTCAAGAGCATTGTTATGAGTTCATGGTGCACTCATGAGGGGTCTCAGAAAAAAATTAACTGTCCAGAAGTTCCTAAAGTGTATGTTGGTTCATTTTAGTATCGTTCTTTTAAAAATGATGTTGATCGTACAGCTAATACTTAATTTACTATAAAATTTCCAATTATGAGGGAAAATTAAATCAATATCTAGTATTAATCAATTTTAACCACCTTATTGTTAGTGAATTATAACTATTTGCACTGTATAGTGTCATATAGTGAATACTGCAGGTTATTGATATTTAAATATTTAATAAAAACTGAATTCTATTTAAAAGTGTATTTTTAAAAAGCATATTAAGCTTGTATTTAAAATTATGATTGGCTGTTCAGCAACCAAAAATGAATACTGAAATATAATTCAGTATACCTAGGTATACTGAATTGTACTCTAATGTTTGTTTGATAAATCAATTTGGTAAAAAAAGTTATACATTAGTACACACTTATTACAACTTATGATATTCAAGTATACAAGGAATAAATTTAAAAAAGTTTTTTTTACATTTTTTTTTATTGATCTTTAAATATAACTTCGCATCAAAGGCCATTAGTTATGTTGAAAATGTTGTGTCATAATATTTTAATTAATGTATTAAAATTATTCCTAATAATTGAAAAATTAAAAAATAATGATTGATTTATGCTTATAATAATTTTGTATATTTACATTTTAATATTTAAAATAGTATTTAGTTGTATGTTTAGTATGTTTAACGAAGAAAAAAATGACTTATTTCAAGACATGAAATGTCTTCTCCACTGTTCAGTCATATCCAAATAGAATAATATTGGAAAGAGAGCAAACACAGCAATTTTAAGTATTATTATTTATTAGTATATTTTATTGTATACATAATAGTATTATACTATAACAGTATAATACCAAACATGCAACAAATAGTAAAATTAATTTTTAGTAGCTTAATTTATTATTCTAAATTAAGACCATGCATATATTATAATGAGCGAGCTCAAATCACGTATACCACTATTATCAATGATTATAAATAAAACTCATCATCAAAATGAGTTAATAAATAATTTGGAAAATGTGTTAAAAATAAATGTTGAAAAGGAATTTAATTTGATCAACCTAAAAATAATTCAAGTTCCATAAAAAAATATATAATCTGTTCCCGATTGATTTGATAATGATAATTAAGTGAGCGATGTTCTTTTCAAACAACGCAAATTGCAAATCATTCAGTATTAAAATTAATGCTTTTGTTTCATAATTTATGTGTAGTCTGGGGATTTTTATTCCGATTACCAGAAAAAACATGTTACCAAATTACATAGTAATCAAATAAAATAGTATTTGAATATGATAAAATAATATTTTATTATTATTAACTTTTAATAGTATTACTACTATCAATTAATTTTCTATGTGTGTGGGTGTGTGTGCGTGTATTGCAATATTGAACAACAAAATGTATATGATTTCAATCAAAATGTTTTGATAAAATAATACAAGTGTAAATACGATTTTTTTCTTTTAAAAGATTACATTTTTCTATTCGATCGAGCACGAGTGATTTGTTTTGTGCCTTCAACTATAAATATAAATATAACAGGCTTTCTTAAGTTCACACATACAAGTAGTGAGATAGTAAGTAACAAATATTGAGTATAGTATCTTGAGGATAACTCCTCTTCCTCTCCTTGTGCTGGAAATGATTGCAAAACTTCTGGGAGAGTGTATCCAATTTATAGATTTTAGATTTTGGGTGGAATGATATATATTGATTTTACAATAATTTGTGTAGAGACCCGATTTTTATAAGAAAAAAATGCTTTACAACTACAATAATTGTTTGGTGGGAAAGCGAATCTAGATAGTACAAAATAGTCGATCGCCTACAACAACCGAAACCGAACAGAGGAAAACGCCCATGCTGCGATCTCCCTTCCCCAAATGACGACGCTTGACCGTCACCTGAACACCGTACCTACCCTATGTGACGAGTTTACGACGATTCTGTTGTAACAGGCAACAGTCATTCCAGTGAGCAGACCAGTTTACGGTTCACGCGTGTTTACAATGTTTACATCTCCATTAGTTGAATGCGAGGAGACACTGTACACTGCATAACGCAGGTTAATATTTAATATACAGTATATGTATCTTAACTGTTTTTCAATATTAATTGTTTTTGATTATTTTAATAATTTTTAAATATAAAATGAACTATGTGAATAAAGATCCGTCAAGAATTAATTTTGTCAATAAAAATCGACAAGGAAAGGTAAAAATATTTTGAATATTATTAAGTATACCTATACAACTTACTAAGTACATTATATTTGGAACGGCTTACCTAACCTGTGAGGCACGCTCTTAGGGTTTATTGTCAGGGAGTTGGGACTTTGTAGGGAATTTTACTGAGTTTTGAGAACAAAATCTGATCATTGTATAGTGTATACTTTATACTCAATATTATAATTTATATTTATTAGGACCTATGCTTCGAGGCATAATAACTAATAAGCAAATTGGACAAGATTGTGTGTTTAAAGGACAGCAATGACATAATATTATTATTATTTTTAATTATTAGCAATAGTTATATTTTTGTTTACCATTCCGCAATGTACCTACCTATCCTCAGTAAATGCTGTTGATTTTAATTTGTTAATGGTCTGTTCAATTGCTATAATATAATATAATTACTATTTAATGCACAAATAAAATATGTCCATTCATTTCCACCTTTTACAAAGGGTTGTTTTTCTCTTCATACTATTTTTAATACCTGCTGTCGAGTGGAGTTCTCGATGCACTACGTCTTATTATTAATACCTAAGTACTTGCCTATTTAAAATTATGTAAAAGTGTAAGACAACTTTGGTCGAAAACGAAAAAAAAAAACAGCGGAGAGTGCGTGACTTACCTGTCTATATTATGGTTCACTTCTAAAATAGTTCATTATACATCCGTATCGCGTACTTGCGAATAATCTCCTAATACATATATATGAGTTCTGCGGGTATATTGTATGTGTGTTTTCCGCGTGTTTCTCCCATAAACATCAACTTCCCATGACACTAGTACTAATATTATTACAGTGTTCTTTACTTATATTAATATTTTACATCTCACGCAACGTGGGCACAATCTCCGCAAAGTGTATATTGTAGTATATGATCTTGAACAATATTTGAATATTATACAACATTAGATACATAGTATTATAGAATATAGTTTATAAATTATAATATATTAGGTTTATATTGTTTTCTCCAGAGTTTCATCGAAAAAAATAATGTTTTATTTATTGTAAAAGATTCATTATGCTAAAATAAAATAAACTCTTAATGTATACCATTTATATAAAATTAAAATTTTATACGTTTCAATAAAGAATAAAATAAAATATCAATTATAATCATTAAGTATTAAAAATAATGAAAAAAAATAAAAAATAGTTTACTACAATATTATGTTATATTATGAATTAGAATATTATTATACAACATCAAGAAATATCAAAGAGAAGGTTTGATTCAAGTTAAATACATTTATTAAAATGGTAACGAATAATATACTTATTTTAATAATAATGGATGATTATAACTATACACATAACACAATATATTATCATCATCTGAGTTAGTGTGTAACTTTTGGCTTTAACGGCATTTACATTGTAGGTACCTCGTACCTACACATAATAATACAAGTTTAGGACATTATATTTCTATAATAATAATTTCTATAGGCGAAAAATTAAATCTATAATTTATGTTCTTATTACATACTGACCCTGGTCAGTCCAAAAATTACAATGACATTGATTCTATCATATAATTAACAATATAGATAATATTATTACCATGGACATCTAAAAATTATTTAGCACTGATTAAAATTTAAATTCTAGAAATAATAAAATTTTTTATTTTAAATGTTTAAGTAAACGAGTGAATATTAAAAATCGAATACAAACTGATCAGATATACTGGTTTTTTTCACTTCTTCATTTTGATTTTCATTTGATTCTTCGTTTGATTCTTCGGAACAATCTGTTTTGTCAGTTACTAAAAAAAATTGAAATTATTAACAATGCAAATATCTAGCAATTATAATATTTAAACTTTTAAACTTGTAAGCACAAGATTTAAATTTAAAAAAAACACTGTAAAACTAGTTTTTAATTTTTCTTTAAACCATTTAATTTGAAAAGTCTAATTTTGAAAAACGTCTAAATCGTTTCATATAATATAATGCTGATTGACTTTTTTTGTGCAAATTTGACCAAGACGCGCGTAATGTAGGTACTGGTTAGCATAATAATGTCATCCGTGTTGCCCTTCTCCTTCTCATCAATCCGTCACCCAACAACGGGTGCTTATGATTTTTATCCGAGCCCGAGAATGAACTATTTTAGACAATGCGCGGTCGACCAAATAAGCATGTGTACAAACATCGAATGCTTACTATGGACAAATCGTTTTAAAATTTTCCAAAAAATTCCACACCTAGATAAGAGATGGAAGGATAACATGGACTATGATGTCATTTATTCGTGACACATAATAATAATGTTATTCCGCGGTGTAATGTGCTGCACTCGGAACGTAATTTTTAGTTAGTAAGAGCGCAGTAAGCCAAATTTTGGAAATTAAAAACTTTTTTGTTAACTTTAATTTTTAACCAAACCCAGTTATTGATCATATGGCAACGTATCTATTGTCGAAGTGTTATAACCATACAACTTTTCTACATTTGATATCTCCCGTGTATCATATAGTCTATACTTCTATAAATAACATTTATAGTTTTTTTAGTTTATCATTTTTAACATAAAAGAGTTAAAAAATAAATTTTTTTTAAATATTTCAACCGTAATAACGAAACGGAAACTATCTAATTCAAATTGTTGCGAACAGGAACTGCAGCGTTCCGGTCCATTCCGACCACTGGTTTACCCGGACGAGAGTTGGTATTTATGGAATACGTTGGGTATATTATATCGTGTGGTTGCGTTGTTAGCAAATCATTAGGTAATGAAAATATGAAATCCAATAAGTGTATTAATATGCTACCGTGTGATTTTGGATCTGTGCGGACAGGGATAATCTGATCATATAACATATAATATTATAATGACAACACAATATAAATTATGTGATATAACTTGACCCCGATTGGTGACAAATTATGATAAACGGACTGCAAAAACAAGCTGCTATATTGATTTTGCGGTCAACTGTATCCGCACACAAACACTAAATGTTAAGTATTTAAGTGTCGAGCGGATATTAGCGCACTAGTCGTTTTCTCTCTCCGACATTGGCGTAACGTGACAAATTTGTGTTTAGTAAAACCTATACAGACTGTGTCGTTGGTTTAGCACTAGAGGAAGTATATTAGTATAAGAGTGAATTGATTTATTAACAAATTTAAATTTAAGTCAATTATCTGTGTCTATATACCTACGTTAGCTTTTCAAATTATTTATATTTTTTTTGTTGAAAAATATGAGTATTTTTAAATTGTTATATTCTGCATACTCAAACTTGCATAGGTAGCAATAATAATTTTAATAACTATCGTAAATAGCTAACAACACAGTTAATATTCTTATATTAAGGTTTTATAATAGTTCAATTGAATCGCATGTAAAGCTATAACAACACAAGATTGGTTCTGCTAAACTCATATTCGCTGTGTTGCACGTTGGTCAGAGAGAGAAAACAAATAGTGCACTGACATCCTCTTAATGGATTCGATTTTACTAAAACCTTAGCGTATGCGTCAAACCTATTTTTAGTCTAACGCAATGCATCTTACCGATAAAACTAGTGATGCGATAAGAAGTCTGAAAACATATTTGAATTCATCATGACGTTAAATTGAGATGTACCTATCATCCCACTTTAAAATGTAGACTCTCATCTTCCCCTTTGTTTGATTTTAAAATGTAAAAATTAAAGAATTTTCATTTATCGTACAGAATTAAAAATTAAAAAAATGGGATGATCATCAATTATCAGTAAATTTTATAAAAAAATTTAATATGTTTTCAGATTTTTTATTGCATAACTAGTTGTATTTGTAGGTACTTATACGATTTATAAAAGATGAAAAAAAATCTTCTTAATACAACTACCAGTAAGTTCAATCTGGTTTGAATGGCTATTCAGAGCAAATATTCTATCATACGAAAATACTGATGGTGTCAAATGACAAATCAAAACATTTATTATTAGTATTCATAAATTGTTAAAAAGTACCTAAATAGGTACGCTCTTTAAAATAATTATATTAAAATTAATAATAATATACAGTTAATTTAATATGATGAAAAACTAGTGGGAATTGTCCTCCCTTGCTATCTATGTGGGTGCCATCGAAATTCGAATGGCAAGTATTACCATTATTACAGACGAATCGGAATTTAAATAGCTCGTAAATCGTAGTAGCATGAACCATTTAAAAATAAACTGTTGGGGCTTTGGACTACGGATTCATATTATTATGTATATTTCTTCGTCCCTTCACCCTATTGCTATTCACACCCACTAACCGGTATAATATAACAATTTTTCAAATTCCAGATCACTGGTTGTCACGAAAAAATTGTTATTTACGAGATATTGCGATAAAATACATCGAGTCAGTTGTATACTACATGTCTACACTCAGGGCAACTTTAAGGGGTAGGGGTGGTTTCACAAAGTATAAACACATTTATTATTTATTGAGGAGTTCCATTCATCGGGTATTTAAAAAAAAGTAATTAAAAAGTATTGATTTATCGAAATTTCTTTTAATTACAAATTAAATAATACGATATAATATGCCAAACAATAAACAAAACGGGTTGGTAGGTAATTATTTATTGAGTGGTGTCTCGTTGATTTAACTTCTCTGGACACGACTTCAAAATAAAGCTTACGTGTAACGGGCAGCAAAATGTGTTGCTAAGAATAATTAAATAAAATTATTGACTCGTACGACCTTGCACGATGACGGCAAAAAGTGCGTATCATAGGCTATCGGTAAATAAATTATGATGGCTACACTAACCAACAATATTATACCCAGTAACGCAACTACGGGGGTGCTAGGGGGTCCGCTTAACACATTCAACGTCACTTTACTTTTATTATTATTTACCCTCTTCAGAAAATCACTCAAATTAATAATAGTGACCGACCGTGAACGTAAACATGTTTTTATTGGGGTTTTGGTTAATTCGGGTGATTTGAAAATATGATTCGGGTTATATGGGTTTGATTTTTTAAAGGTAGTACGGGTTTTGGTTAATTCTGATGAAAGGCCCTGGTTTTAAGAGTTTGTTAGTAGTTATAGACATAGTCAGTACAGTTGTACTACAATCCAAAACAGCTACATTAGGAAAGGCCTAAATTATTAATAGTGTCATTGATTCATTTCAAAATTTAACCCTAGGATGATTAAAAATAACCTATCTTGGACAACAAATTCTACTAATTTGATAGTTCTTACATCACAGTGTGGCTAATTACCTATCTATTATGAAAATAACAATACAATTAGTAAAAAAAAATTGTAGAAAAAAATCAAATAAAGTTTGAAAGTACAACAACGATAAACATTAAAACTGTACAACGTTTAAATATCCATAAACGTAGTAACGATATATTTTTTTTTTAGTTTAAGCCCTGCAGATAAGGCTTTTCCAGAATTATGGTTAATAATCATAAAATTTTGTGAAAAAATTACACATTATTGTTACCTATCCAGGTTTGTTAGCTTCTATGTCCATTCTACGACTATGATATTTAAAGCAAACTATTTAAAAATACAATTTTCTTAGTATCAAAACAAAAAAGAACTCACCAAATAATAAATATAAATTAATTAATTAATAACCTAAATAATAAATAACCTTTCCATTTGGAGATCACTACCACACTATCGCTAATACCAGACTAATACCTAACCACTACCAGACCTAGCTAATTACATTGTTCCAGAGTCCAGACGAAATTGTGAATAATAGTATAATCTAAATATTGCCAATATTGGTAATAAGTATAACGTTGGCGGGCGTGGGGGCGGAGCGATTCATAATAATAGTAGTTCCACCAAGATTTGAACTCAAGTTGCTCCACTGATTATATACCTACGACTTATCGCAATAACCATTACGCTGCAGTGGTGATACCGAATACGATGCATTATGTCGCATAATAAATACACAAGTAAATAGCGTTTCGGTGTTTATGTGGTCGTGGAGATAGCCGAAAACGTTCCAACTATGAACATTATACCGAACTAATATTATTATCTATCATGTGTGCAGTGTGTACGTATACGTCATGCGTCTGTGTGCATTTTAAATTTATTCGAACATAATATAATATTATCATGTTTTTAAAGCAAGAATTTATTCTAATAATAAACCAAAAAAACTTTAGGAAAACTGCACTTCATACAAAAGTATCCAAGTTTACCTACCCATATCACTATATCAGGACCACGTGGGCGGGATGGGGAGGTTCTTACCTACCGCCACCGCATGGGGATGCTCAACTCGAGAGAGTATATACCGCGCTCGGGTTGCAGTATTATCGATGACGCACAACTGCAACTTACTGCCGGCCAACGTCATATTTTATTGTTTTATAATATACAACCACCACCAGCGATATTATTACAAATCGATGATAACAATACTACGGCGACCGTGTATTTTATGTTGCCACTAAAATAGTACTATACCTTACATAACAATTGACCGGAATCAAATTGATCACAAAGGCGTTTGGCTAATTAGGTAGGCAGGTAGGTAGTTAGGTAAATGCGTGCATTGATTGCGATTCTGCGATAGGAACAATGTCGCTGTTTTTACAGCTAAACTCGCGGCTACTGCGCTCGATGCACAATTATTATTCACTTGCATAATTTAATTTTTTTCATCCGAGTGCGTTTATTGTACAACAACACTACACGCATAGCTATATTTACCGTGTATAATTTTAATTATTAATTAGGTAAATAAAGGTATACTATTCCACTATCACTGTGTTCCGTGTGTTGATTATCACGTTATCGCATAGTGTACCAAATGTCTTAAAATATCCAACTATAGCTCCATCATCTGATCAGGTGGTTAATGGCTAATGATATAACTAGGTAGTGAAATAGTTTTACTTAAAAAATAATAGTCTATTTTGTGAATAACATGAAAAACAAGGTAATGGTGGAATGGTATGACAAGCACCCTAGCTATAAAAGGACGCCATACAGCCCATAATTTAATCGCAAAAATGGTTTTGCATGAGACAAACTTACGGAGAAAGTTGTATTCACAGTAGCCTTATCAAATGTTTATCATACATAAAGAAGAAATGTATGTAAGTATGCCATAGCGTTTTCATTTTTTGAAAAACTCAACGACAATCTAAATTATTCTTTTGCACAGATTCATATTTGTTTTGTTTTTTTCATTTGTTTATTAAAAGTCATTGAGCATTGATATCATAAAAATAAAAACGCTTCGACGCAAATAAAGTTTGCTTCTATGCGTAGTGTGAGTAACATTGTGAATAATGTCCCTACCTACTCGTAAGTCGAAAGTTTGTCTCGCGCGAAAAGGTTTTCTGTATAATCTCATTAGTGCGCAACAACCAATGCTGGTACTGACATGAGACCACTTTTAAAATACTTTGAGTTAGTATTTAAATTTATTTAAGATTAAACATTTTAATTCTTCCCAAACTTTCATTAAAATTGCCTACATTAAAGCTCTTAAATTGCGGCCGGTGGCGTCCTTTTAACGGCGCACCACTGCACCAGCAGCGGTAGTATCACAGCACCACAGCCTACTGTCGAGACAATATAATTTTACCACCACCGGCCACCACTGCAGTGTGTGATGACCTATATAATAACCTAGGTACAGTGATTATTATTATTATTATTGTTACCAAAATATGTAGCAAGTATAGGTAAAATAAAAAATAAAATAACTAACGTTGACGGACTTACTCGTGTTTATTTTGCCGTTGACGCTTTTACTCCTGATAGTGGACACGACGACTTTGAATGGCACTTTGTCGATTTTGATGATCGCCGAGCCCCGGTTCGGTTCCATCGTCAGCGTGAGGCTCCTGCAGTTTGAAAACACATAATTACGATACGACCTTAAACGGGAATAGACTTTGAGATTAAAACAAAAACAAAAAAAAATTGTGTTTTCATTTTGTTTTATATTGGCTGGTTTTCGTATACTTTTACTGTTTACTCACCGGCAGTCGGGTTCGCTGTAGTAGTCCATGCAAATCGAATTAGAGTCTGGCGGCACCCTCCGGTGACGTACGCATTTCAGTTCGACGACGTTCGCGCGATTCCGGTCCTGTCCGGTGAGCAAAGCGAATCGGTTCAGGCTCTTGTTCGTCGCTAACCGCTGGTTACGTCCTGGAGTGCAGAGCTCCGTGTGGCTGTGGCCCACCGTCGTACAGCCCGATATGTAGTTCCGGATTGATGACCGGAAATGCGGATGAGAGAGGCCGTACACTATGGGATTGTACACCACAGACGCCTGCGGGAATAAGGCATAATATTATATAATATGTATAATAATATATACACTGCACGTTCGATTATTGTAGTTAGTGAGCATCGAGGCGCGAGGTACCTATAATATTATAATTTTTAAAAGCCTTTGAATTATGTATATGTATAATATAAATACGAGTCGTAACTTATATAATAAAGAGACGTGTCACTATTACAGTATAATAGTTAATAGCTCGGTCTCCTGATTACAGGTACCTAACCTAACCTATATTGTATAGTCAGACATTATTAGATTGACGTTTAGATTTTCAAACCACGCGAGTAAAGTGTGGTGCCGTGTAGGATGAAAACAATTCGGTTAGATAAGTTTAAAAAAAATATGGATGAATTAAATTTTAAAGCCAAAACAAGAATATTTGACAGCAAGTAAAAGGCAGGACAGTTAATGCGATGATCAAAGTCGAAAGAACAGAATAAAAATATGGTAGGTATATATTATTATATGTTATTTTATATTTTGGTGCATATTATATACGTTTATAAACAATATAGTTTATACGTTGAAAATATGCAATTCTGAATCCAATAATGATGTGTAATTTTATTTTTGTTCGTCCACAAATAATTTTTTTCCCTGAAAACGAATGTTTTAAACTGTAAATATAGGTTGGTAAATAATAGCCAATCCATACATCGAAATGGCCAATAATTTATTGAATTTCATAGTAAAGGAAAAACAGACACATCATGAAAACCCGTGTAAAAATAACCGTTTACATTACCTGATGATGAGCATAAAAAAAACATCGATGGTTATTTGGGGGAGGGGCTAAACATCGCAACGTTCAGAATCGTTTTTTTTATAATATGTGATATTTTATAATGTCAGTCAGACGTAGGAATCCATAATATTTTGCTGGGTAGATAAATGGCTTTCATCAGGAAATCGTATATGTAGTAGGTGATTGAATAGAGTATAATATTATATAATATAGTGATACAAAACGTAGAAATAAGATGATATAGGTATAGTGCACAAGTGCGTAACATATTCTTGAATATCTTACAACTACAATATTATGGCAATGAATGAATTATAAAACAGCCTCTAGTTTTCGACGGGGTTAAAATTGAAGTATACTATAACTTTATATAGGTTCATTACATGGGTTCAAAGTGTAAAAACTATTCAAAGTGCAGCAGTCCTTTGAAATTTTAAATTATTTGGAGTGTAGGTACCTAGTGAAACTGAATAATACAATTTGAGAATAGTTAAACTATGTAGGTATAAATAAATGACGTGAAACAGGGATCTGGTTTTAAGCACAGAGTAATGTTATTAAAAGTCATAATGTAAATTCTGTATAAATGAAATTTTAACAATTCGACATTAGCTCAACCAACTCGTATAATATAGAACAATCACTGTAAACTGTATAATAGGATTAAATTGATTTGCAGAATAAATTTGTAGTATTCATTTGTTATAACGTAAGTACCTACGCCTGTATTGAAATGGTTTAATTAAAATTATGCATATTATATTATGATCATACTTAATAGTAATGATAGTCATACTTTAAATATATAATATTCGAGGGAACACACAATAGTTCAATGAATGTAATATTAAACCTATTATACTATTATAGTATTATACGTAATAGCTGGTACCTATATAATTGTGTTATTAGTATGACTTAATTATCATTTTTTTTATTGATATTTTATCAAACATTATGTTAACTTAACCGTTATATTATAATTATAATAACAACTCAAAAGTTAGTTATTGTTTAAAAAAATAGTAACTTATTAATTAAATTAAATTACTTTCGTATTGTAAAACCATTTTTTATTTAATCTATTGTTGAAAGATATTGTCCTAATAATATAATAAAAATATGTTCATAATTCAAGTAAAAGAGTTAAAATATAGTTCGATTCATTTTAAAATATTATAAAAATGAATCGGTCATAGAATAAGTCATTTAAATTCTACAGTTTTGTAAAATGTTTTTGAAATTTGTATTTTAATTTAGCAAACAGATTAATGTTAATCTCAAAATAATTTAGGCCTAAATGATTGTTATTATTTTTATATGATTGTTATTTTTAGTAGAAACAAAACGATCAATATTATATGAACATTAATATCAGTATGGATAACTAGTTGAAAGTTATGTTATAGCTTTGGGTGGAATATAAATCAAAATGCTTAAAACACTAAAAAGAACTTAGTCGTACATGTTTTTTTTTTTTTATATAAAAAGTATTATAGAGTTCTAGAATTGTTAAAAAAAAGAAATGCATTCATTCGTTAGGTTGAGATGTAAAAAGGTTAAAAGTTATGACATTTTTCGACATTTTTATTCTGAACAATATAAATACCTATACTGCAGCCGTCTAATGTAGTAAAATTATAATACTATCAATATCAATCTTTAAGCTACTTGTGATTTGCGGCATTATTCTTTTTAGTATTACTTTTAAGTGAAATATTATTTTTAAATTATTTAGTTTTTAAAATTTAAATATTATGTTATATACTTTTATAATGCTTAAATGTTTCATAAGAAAATAAAGTTAAATGTAAATATATTTTTTTAGATAATTATCAATTGTTTTTCATAGGAACATAGAATTACACGTTTGCATCTCTGATACTTATATTTACATACTGTATTAATTATTAAACATAGGTACTAAAATATGAAATCTGGTGGTGGTCACTCATTTCGATTCATTCACTACGCCTCAAGCCACGGTATTTATTTTGTATTTAAGTATTATTAATTATTATGTAAGATGTTTGATTATAAAACAATATAAGTATAAATTATATATAGGTAGGTAATATTGTTAATGATATTGCAGTAGTTAATGAAATAAGAAAATATTGTCATATTTTATAAAATAACAATACGTTTCATGAGTAAAAATGATCCCCCAATATGCCCATCTTGTGGAACCTGTCTTATAATCAAACACATAATGACGGAATGTCGAACATACATCGATTTAAGATTGTCCTCAAAACTTCCGGAACACCTCTCAGAATCTCTCGGATACAACAGATATTCATTAGCACCCATCATCGAATTCATAATAAAAGCAAAACTTCAAAACAAACTGTAAAGCCTATATAAATTGTTCACAAACTTATCTGTACATCATTAGAAATAAGTTGCATTAAATAATAACTGTATCCCAATGATCTACGTCGCTAAAGGTAATTGTATTCATAAAAAAAAAAAAAACAATACGTTTTGTTACAGCTAAAATATCTAATAAATAAAAATGCACCAGAGATGATTATTGAAATATAAGGAAGGTAATTTAGCATAAATTCATATGACAAACCTTAGCACATATGGCTGGAAGAGCAGAAATCCACGGCTCTATCTTTGTTTGGCCTCCAAATTGACCAACAAATGTGACCACAGCATACGGAGTCCAAGACGCTATAAACAATCCAATGAGGATTAAGATTATATATGACGTTCTTAAGGCAGATCGAATAGGTACTGCTTGACCTCGTCTGGCGACATTTAAAGCTAATCTGTAATCCCAACTCTCTGTAAAAAAAAAAAGATTTTTTAATAGGTAAAATATTGCGTTAAAATTTTTAAAAAATACTGTTCTTAATTTGGGACACATATCTCAAATAATATTTTTTCTTATGTGAATTTTACGTACATAATATCGTTATCGATTGCACATTGAAAAAATGTGTTTTTCCGTTTTTTAAAGTTTTTACATACCCTATTCAATAAAATATTAAACTTATAACGAGAAAATATCATTCAGATTTCTAAAAATTACATTTTAAAATCACTCCGTGTGAGACTATTATAGTAGTTATAGGTTACTGCACTGTCACACTCAGTCCATAACTGTATCTCTCTAAAAGTCTAAACAAAGACCAACACATACACTGCTCTAATATGAGATGTATACCATTACCAGTATACCTATATATAATCGATTAACTTAAATTAATTGGTTCTGTGATCATACCAATAATTGCTTTTAAAATAATTGATGGCCGAAATGAATCGATCGGTATTATTTATTATAATATTCTGAGAAAAGTGAGAAATATATTTGATATATTTTGATATACAATAATATCTTATATGTATTATATTTTAACTGTGAACAATTTTCTGTATTAGAAGGAGTGTTCAAAAAGTTGTATAATAAAAACCAGCATTTACATCAGAAATTGGGATTTTTTCAATAGTCTCTTTAAGTGTAAACATATTATGCACAACTATCGAAAAGCGTTGAAGGCGTGTAGCGGCCATGTTTTTCTGATTTATAAATCCTATTTTGTCCGGATTTTCTTACGTTGATAGTTATTCGATAGTTAATAAAATTCTAACAACTATTACCTAGCGTTTTATAACCATCGCAAGTAGTGAAGTCATGTTATTTAGAAAATATCTCATAGAAATACATGTTTCGTAATTTTATTACTGTTTGATTTGTTAATGTAATATAATATTATTATTGTTTGGTGAGAATACAGTCACTAACCTGTGCCCAACGGTCCTACGTTGGTGTTACAATCGGCCATTTCTTTATTGTGGTCGAGTATTGACACAATAATGAATATATAGCAATATGTAATGATAGAGACTGGCAATATAAATCCGAGCACCAACATGTAGATGTAAAATAACCGATTTGAGACGGTTCTGGTCGTATAGTCCCATGAGCATGATGTTTCGAATCCTTCCAATACATACTTTGACCAACCGAAAATCGGTGGCAATGTTATTGATAAACAGTATATCCATACAAACGCACACACCTAAAAATAAAGCAAACATAAAACAAAATGTAAACGTACTATTGTTAAGCAGGTATGAATAATCAAGTAAACTCGTGTGATAAAATCATATCGATCTTGTATTTAAATTTTAAAACTCAAAATTACACGTTTTATCAAAACACGAAAGTATAAGGCGACATAACATAATATGTCATCCATAATAATTCGTGAATTAATAAATAATTATAGATAGTAGATAACACTTTATATTAAAAAATCACTAATTACATAATAAATTATTCTCGTACCTATTAATTTTCTACTTATAATGGTCATGATTTTTTAGTAGTTTTAACAATTCTGTAAAAACTATAAGGACCGTCTAAAAATGACCGGTTTGAGAAATGTTCTGTCACCAACTAATCAGTACGAAGAGATAAGGAGAGGTAACGTTTAATATTTGTATCATTTTTTTTACCAAAATATTGTGATCAGATATTCAGATGTACAACCCAAGATAGCTAACGCTCATAAAATTGTTAAATCAATAGATTCTAATTGACTCGTTCAAAATCCTGGTTAAACTATAAGATAATAAGAGTGAGGTGTTATGTATTAATTATTATGTATTACTATAATAATAATTTTACCCATATGAATGATGAAATTATAATATAGTGAATAGGTAACTATTTCGTACATGAACATGATTAGTATCTTCTTTTTGAGATATGTATACAAATAATACATGTAAATAATATATGTAGTTATTATGTGATTTATATTTGGTTATCGTGTAAAATATGAACAATCCTATATAAAAATCCTAATTCTTAATAAACAGTCGATATGATTATATTACATTATATATCTACTAGCTGCGAATAACCCGTGTTCAGTTTTATTGCGTGACAACTTTTTTTCTTCAGTTTTTATGTAAATTACAGGCAGAGATTGCCTTTAGATCATTACCAGTATTTATATTATAATATATTATTATTATTATTATTTATTAGATCACATGTTTTATTAAAAATAGTTGTTTCTGGGTATACTATTCTAAAAAGTGATAAGGTCTTACGACGTCGTTGTAACATTATATTTACGTTATGGTAATATAAAAATTCAATATTATTGGAATAAAATCAAAATATTAGGTACAATGATTTTTATTTTTTTAGATAAAAAAAAATAATATATTTATGATTATTATTATTTATGATTACCTACAACTAGTCGGAGTAATTTACCACGATTATGAGTATAGACATATTATTATAGTACCTACTACCTACCTATAGTTAAGTAACACCTATGTGACCGCATGTTGGGAGATAGCCTTTAAAAACAATAGTCTTAGACCTCAGTGTATGTTATAGATAATACACATTATATTTTAATATCTATGTATAAATGTCACATCTATTTCGCGTTCTGACCCCTCTCGTGAAATGGATAGAAATTTCATCAAATTCACGAAACGGAACTTCATTTTTTAAACAACGCGTGATTACACAATGTGGATAACTTTTCACAAAACAGCCACGGATATTTAGTAGTACGGAACTTGTTGAATACAAGTGTGTCGCACACGTGGCGAAACAAATAATACGTGTGTAATTTTTATTAATAGAAACAACTTGTCGTAATCAGGTAACCTGCATTTTAGGAAACTTTTAGGTAAATTTATATTGAAAATTCAATAACCTTAACTCTTAAAGTTACTTATCTGTAAACAATGGAACTCATATTATTGTATAATAATTTTAAGTAAAATATTTAATATGTTTTTACCTTTAACATTTTTTTTGTCACGCTTGCACCGAAATTTTAGTTTTCAATGACAATTGAAGCGTTGGAAAGCGACCTTTTTTCGTCCAGCGGGCGGTAAAGTGGGAATCCCCAAAAGTACCAGGCGGTAAAGTGGAAATCCCCAAAAGTACCGTGACTGAAACAGCACACTTCCCGCCCTTGCCACACAATATATTAATCCGCAGCTTTTTGTAAGCCTTTTAAATTTTTTAATCCTTGTGGTTTTGATTCAATGATTTTTTCATTATTTTTGCATAAATTATAAATATTATCACATTAGCACTAGCAGAGTTGATGTCCACTATTATTTCATTGCCACAAAGACTACAACGGGAAGCGATAATTTTAACCGTGGGATGTGGATCGTCTGAGTCTTTGCTATACATCAGTAAATCCTCACTAGAAGATAATTTTTTGCAAAATTTCTGATGGTAATAATTTTGAATGTGAAACCTATTTTTGGGTCACTTCCAAATAAGGCTTTATTTGGCAATCTACCAATTACGCGATGATCGGAACAACTTTCTTAAAATTGAACTATAACACAGTCAGGCCACAGAGTTTTAAGCTCTGTAATAATTAGTGTTCACAAATTCTCGCCCGTTATCACTTCGCAAGATTTTTGGTGGACCAAAAGTGAGGAATTATAAAAGTTATTTCTAGCTACTTCAATTGCTCTTTTTGATTCTAGAGGTCACAGAGACAAAAACTTTGTACTTTGGTCTTGATAATTTAAAATCCATCTAAATTTACCATCAGGATTTGATTGAAAGTCTACAAGGTCGACTTACCCCCATTCATTAATGACTTCAATTATCATGGGCATGATGACTAATTTACGGTTTATTAGTTTTTTACTGTTGCATGATAAACAGGTTGACAGGAAAGCTTCTATTGTTAGTCTTGGAATCGCGTATTAATTAAAGCCATGCGAAGCTTCAAATTTCCCCCATGTTCTGTTCATGTTTGAAAATCTTTTAATTTTTCATACATTTATTCATATGGCACATTATAAAAACAAATAAAATTGTTAGCTGCTGTACAGTAAGTCACTGTTATGGATGGTGTTAAATTTAATTCAACTAAAAACGATTCTGAGTGGAAATGTTTTGTCAGCCTATAGGATACTTTATGTTATATTTATATTGTTATAAAGAATAATTAATAAGTATGTAATAACATGCTTTAGAAGTTTCAAGTACCTACCTACGAATAATATTTTTAAACTACAAAAAATAACTAAAATCGTTATTCTTGGTTATTTAATATGTAATTTTGAACAAATTTGAACTTAAAATAAATATAAAAAAACTGTGCTTATATATTTTTTAGACTTTTTATTACAAAATAACCTATTTACGTAGAACCTTGTTTTAAATTTTCAATCTTTAGCTATAAAAGTTGAACATTTTAATATTTTATACATTTTTAACCATAAAATAATTTATTTTCAATTTGTATATTTTTTTAAAATTTAAACTTTAAATGTTTCTGAAAATTTCCAATAACAAAAATTTTGCGAGGAACCTTCTATAACATTTTCAAGTTTTTCGACCAAGCAAAAATTATTTTATCGACGTTAATTTAAGAAAAACTAATAACACCAAAAACCGGAAAAATTAACATGGGTAAATTATTGTATAGCCAATAGCTTATTATCTTATAGGTGGAAAAATATTATCATATATAATATAATATTACCTGTTAGTTTTAGCGTGGATAATGTCTTGAATTATTGTTTCAACTTACATTCTATAGAATGTAGGTTTTTACCTGGTTTATCAGTGTAAAATAGGACGAGCTTTTAAAAAATTCAAACTTTTTCGTAGAACATTTTAATTTTAACAATTAAACTAGTTAATTCAATATTCTTTTAATATTATAATAAATTCTCTTTTATACGTTTTACGAGTATTGGAACGCAACTGTACACTTTAATAAAACGTTATACAATTTGCAGACACTGATCTCTGACAGGTAATTACTATCGGCTAATATCCACAAGACTGCACAGTACACCGATAAGGTATCACTGATTATTACGACAAGTTGTTTCTATTTATAACAAGTACACAAGTATTGTATTTTGGTTCATCATGATTACCAACAGTACAGACAGTACATACAGTACAGATTACGTAACAAGTTCCGAACTACTAATATCCGTGTCCGTTTCGTGTAAAGTCGTCTACATTGTGTAGACGACAATGTATATACGCGATGTGTAAAAAATGAAGTTACGTTTCGTGAATTTGATGAAATTTCTATCCATTTCACGAGAGGGGTCAGAACGCGAAATTGATGTAACATAAACATTTATAACTCACTGTACATTTTGTCCGCACTCGTGCCAAAACGCCCAAAACATTTATATTAAGCTCGCACTGGTAATTAAAACGTCTTGTGCATTGTGTACGCAGATAGTTACTAGCTGATAATAATATAGTATTTAATATAATTTAGTATTGTTTAACATCACGTTAATAATAGCGTTAAAATATCTACTAATGTTTTGCGTACCTACCACGAATTTATTAAGATATACTGGATACCATGACAAATTAAATTGTCATTTAATTTGCCATGCTGGATACGCAACAAATTTGTGATAAGTGAAGCCCGCACTTCTTACGTTGCGGCAAGACTACTAGCGCTTTATAGGATTGTTCTGTGTTAACCGGGAGAATAAGGAACTAAATGGCAATAGTTCATTTTTCTCCCAGTTAACACAGAACAATCATTTAAAGCGCTAGTAGTCCTGCCGCAACGTAAAAAGTTATTGCTTCGAAATATGAGTTGATATAAGGCACTGCGTTCCGTGATCCGTATCCAGTATATCTTAATTCGTGGTACCTAGGTTCTACCTACAAGCATATTTAATATTATATGCTCATTGCTCAGTATTATTCAATAAATAGGTAATAATTGAGTGAAATATATTACAAAATATGCGGATAACTGCAGTTTCAATAAAATTTAGGATAATATGAGTAGTAAATGATCATGTCCGGTAACATAATAATAATGTGTAGTCGTGTATAGTGAGTACTCACTTTCGTTGCACCCTGTCGTGTTAATTTCCAAGACCCCGACACTGGTTTCGCAGTGATCACTAGGTACCTTTCAATCGCTATGGTGGAAAGAGTGACAATCGACACCAAACCAAATTGTCCCACTCCGAAAGCATATATTGTGCACCCTGAAAAACAACGAGCACGGTCAATATATTATTGTTTCCGATTTCAGATGACGTCACACAATAAAATATACAAACATATTATTAAAATACATATCTACTTACCACCCGCCCCTTTCTGTCTCACAGCGAATAATAATTATCACAAAACTCACAATGGTACTGTTAAGAAAATTCATTTTTCTTCATTTGATTTTAAATGAAAAACACCTATTACAAAAAGAGGACATTATTTTTCAATGTCTGACCGTTTCTATTAAATGATTCACAAATTATAAAATATGTGTACTGAATCTATTATCTTCTACATAATAGTATAGTAAGCTTATGATAATAGAAATTAAATGGTCAGACATAAAAAATATAGTCCTCATTTTATTTTTGTAATAGGCGTTCTTCTTCTAAAACCAAACACGAATAATATGTTTTTGGAAATGTGAATGGGAGTTTTGTGATACTATCATAATATAATATAGACAGAAATTCTACTTTTGTTTTGTCACACAGATGACATAATCAAAATTTTAGTATAAATCATTATCAATTATAATTTACTATATAAACATATTATTATTATATTTTTTTATCGGGTTGATAAGGCTTCAACTTCTGATGTCATTAGCCTGTAATAATTACATAGTATTGGTCTTAAAACTATTGGAGTACATTATGTTTAACAGTAGAAGGAGTTTGTGAAATATATTTAAATTAATTTTTTTTTTTTGCAGTGATTTTGCTACCTTAGCCTATATTTGTGAAAAAATTATATGTATTTTTGGAGCTCTCTTCGCCAAGTGCTTGTTACAACGTTGGTGGGTTTCCGAGAATTTGTCTGGAGATGTTGGACTTGGGGGTATTCTATTATTATTGTTACCTATGTTAATGTATTCTTTGTATGTTTTGTAGAACGGTATAATGCTTTGTTTTAAAATCCGGATTTTCAGATAATATTTAGTACCTATTTTATTTATTTGGAAAATCGAAATCGAATTCTGAAATTCAGTCCAATTTACTCATACCACACCCCACTTATAAAACTATACGTGTCACACTGTACATATTGTGTTGTTGAGTTATTTCGTTCGTAGTCCGTACATATTAAATCACGAGCCTTTAAATATTCAACAACACGATCAATCTAAATTGAATGGGTAGAACGGGAGTACTAAATGATATCGAAATAAACGTATAAGTAAGTACACTATAATATAAGCAAGTTTCAATGATGTTACCCACGTACAAATTATATACTATGTCTGACTAGTCGTCTAGACATTTATTTGAATAATGTAGGTACAGCAAGTATTCGTTTACTTGAATATACTTGTAAGGGTACACCAGTATATTTACGTAGGTACATAATCAAGACCCTATAGTTCCGAACCTAAAATTTACATTTATTTTTGAATGTTTGTTACAAAATTGTTTAGTCAATAAATAGATTAATTTGAATAACTTTAGAGTTCTAATACATTTTGAGTAGGTAAGTACCACATGTTAATTAGAGTTTCAATCGATTAACATGAAAATATAAAAAAACCCAAGTAGGTATCTATGAACAATGTATGTACTGATGTACACAACAGAACAATGATTTATTATTTCATTATTTATATTTTTTGCAATTGATTTCCTTAGAATTTATGGAATAAGATCGAAAATTTGGTAAAGTTGGTTTCAAGCGTAGAAATAAAGACAAATTTAATATCAGCTTTAAGAATTTTTTTCGCTTTACTACATCAATATGGCCAATTTTTTTTGAAAATGTGTAGAAGTATAGCCAAATAGGTACCTATCTAAAATTGCACTTAATGGTGACGTAATATTGTAAAATTAGCCTTTAAAACATCATAAGGTCGAAATATGCAAAAATATGCACTAAAAAAATGCACTTAAAACGTTCAATCTCTATAGCACGAAACACATTTTGAGCTTACTTAGCATATTATACGATGAATCAGAGTAAAATATAGGTATGCAGTTGCAGACAAATTTCTGCTTTACGGCAATGAATCACTTATTCCAATCTCCACAAAGAACACTGGTTTACAGACAATTTATATTTTTAATCCATGCAAAAAGCTTGATATATTAATTAAAGTAAAACATTCAATTCACTCAACTTCAAGTACTGATATAGATGAAACTAGGTAATTGGTCACAACATTTTACTTTAGAATTATATCTCAAGAGCTTTTCAAAAAATTGCCACCCCAAGCTACGTCGTGAACCATTATGGTACAAAAATAATGATGCATTTAAATTGATACTACAATGTTACAACCAATATCCAGGCAGTGGTAATTTATACTTGTAATCAAAACGTATTCAGTAATAAGTAATATAAAAAAAAATGTATATAAGTTTCATTTAAAAAACAATTGGGAGTTGGGAGACCAAAACTGATTTTTTTTATTTTTCTTGAAATAGAGTCCCAAAAGTTACAAACATTTCTGTTAGTAGTTAATTATATTTTTTTTTTGAAACATAAAAGTTGATTTTTTTAGAATATCGTCCTTATTAGAATTTAAAATATTTATTATTGTTTTATTAGAATTTAAAATATTTGAATTTAATAAGAACTACCTCAACTATTATAGTCACATATATTAGCGGTATGGTCCCAGAATAAATTAAATAAATTCAAATATAAATTAATTTTATATTTTGAAGTTGTATTTATACAAAATAAAATTACTTAGTAATAAATGAACAATAAACAGGAATAATTCTCAAATTCATAATTTAATAATATTGAAGTAAATGTAGGTACGAAAACAGCGGAACACTGATTATATTATTATGTAATAATTAATAGATAACATCCAATTCAATAAACAAGTTAAAATTATTTTTAGATCAATAAATTCTATCGTTATAACGCAATGATTGGATACCATTATTTAAGTATAATCGCCTAGGTAGTTTAATTTAAAATATTGATGCATAAAATAAAGAATAAGGGAATAGCTGAAATAATTTTCATTAATTATATTATAACATAAATTGACGTAACTATTGATAATTTTTTGTAAGAAAACCTATTTGAAATATAGAAAATACTATTAAATCAATGGAGTAGAAAATTAAATTTTTTTACTAAGACCATTAAATAAATAGAAAATCAGACGTGTATCGAATGCAAATACGTCGTAATAAACAAACAATACACTATATAGTATCAAAATTCCCAAGGGTATGTAAATTATGGATTTGGAAATGTTTTATACAGACACATTAGAAAACTATAACAAGGAGGTATAAATAACAAATTTTTAATTGGTTTTAATTGTATTATTTATGTTATAAAATGTTTTCTTTGCATTACACAAAGCACATATTTTATGATAAAAACAAGGCGATGGCATAGAAAATGTTTATTTTGATAATTTCTGTATTTTTGTTCTAAAATCATCCCAGAGTAATTTATTTTACTTATTTTATATTATTATAACCTAATCAACGCAACGGTGAGGAATTTTTTGCTGCATGTGTGAATTCTATATGGTTATAATATATTCCATTCCGCCAAGTGCTGCATCTATAAATGCACGACCGACACACGAACCCGATCTAAATTATAATAGCTGAGAATTTCTAAATTTAATAAAATCCATCGAAACTACCATCATATTTTAAAATATGGTAAGTTCAGTAAACAAAAAGTACCTAGGTAAAGAACTGATTTTGTAGAGAAAGTAAACTCATGAAAATCGATTATTAGTAATAATATTAGTTTGTTCCTTGGTGAGAAAAGTTTGAAATTATTATCAAGTTTTAATCTCATTTTTTATACGCCATTCAGACACTGTCATAAGTACCTACAGTAAAAATATAATTTTGTTCACTTTTATTAATTATGTGTTTGGGACCAACCCAGAAGTTAAATGTTTTTAATTTTTAAAAAGTAAAATTTAGGTTTATATATTTTTTATAGCGCTAGGTATATGATTGTAAACAAACAAAAAATATGCTAATCAGTGATCACTATACAATATGATAAAAACTTGGCGAAATAAAAAATTTATACTCTTGTTGGCTACCTAGCAATGAGATATTTCTAAACGGAATGCATTTATAATTTATATCGTATATGCTGGATTTTTTTAAGTTCAGGACCATTACAGCTGTAATTAAAGCCAGCTATACAGAATGCGCCAATACAAGTACATAAATATTCATGTCTTCAGCGATTCAGAAGAATGAACTCAGTTCAAACAGTCAAACAATATTAAGACCGACGCATGCCTGCTTATTTTTTAAATTAAAAGTTTTTGAGAAAAAACCGGGGAATTTACTCTGCTGTATAGTAGACAGTAGTATACCTACGACATCGATGATTCATCATCATTGAGCTGATCACTATAATATATTTGCATTATATTTGAATTCAATAGTAAATAATTGCACACCAAAACGATTCTGAGCGGGGATGATGAGTCAGCCTCCTATTGGTTATATTTTCTAAAAATATTTTTATATTAATTGATTTTTCTACTAGTAGGTTTAACTAATTTTTCCCGAAACCATCGATTTTGGTTATATTAGAATAGTTCAAATTGTTTGAATAAATATTTTTTGAATTACAAAAAATTAACCATAATCATTTAACTGGAAATTTTCCGTTTAAATTTATATAAAAAAATGTTATTCATTTTTTTTCTTAATTTCCAAATTTTTAAGATTCATTTAAAATAATTAATTGTAAGAACAGCTTACATAATATGGGGAACTTTGTATTCAATTTTCAATTTTTTCGACTTCTGGGCAAAAATTATATCATAAAAATTAACTATCCATACCAAAAATATAAAATCGATTTAGTCGAAACATTTTGTTCTCAATTGCTCCCATTTTCCCTATTATTTGAAACTTCTGTGATTCTTATTTTTGACACCTAAAACGATACCAACTATGTATAATATTCAATCCAATTCAGAACCCACTCATAAAGTTGAAATTGATGAATTCTAACTAATGATGAATTTATCGCTCCACTCAGAATCTAAAACAACAACGCGCTAATCACATCTACCTATCTTATTAAAAAAAGGATTTTGAGAGGGTCTGGGTAACTTAATAATGACTTCGATTTTATTTTATTTAAAACCGAGTGGTTGCTAAAATCAATTATATAAAAAATCACCGGTATTAATGTATTAATCTTTATTTAATTTTTAATCAATTAAAGTTTGCTGCTATTGTAACATTTTATTGGTACTTTTTTACAACTACAAAAATGTGTTCCGATAAAAAAAAATAATATAAATTATTCCATTCTATAATATGTAATTTATCATTAGCTCCGATCAGAATCTAATAATACGAGGTACTTTTATGACAATGCGTGGACTAGCTCTTTGTAATTATTGCGATATTAATCCTTAAGTTATCTTTTAGTTATCAAAGCTTAATGAGTAACTTCTTTGTAATGTCATTTTGGTATTATTTAAATAAGAGAATTTCAAATATGGGTGATAATGTTAGATGAATTTACAACAATGTTTGATGTTCGTTGTTGTTATCTACTTGACTACTTGTTTTCAGACTCTATGGTCACCTCCTCATGCGGGTTTAAATAATGAAAATGACACAACTGTAATGTCATTAATCATTATATTCACGAAATGTGCAGGTTGTATTGTTTGTTGTGTAGAAAAAATTATTTATATTTTCGTCATTGGTTCCTGTATTTTAATATATTACCGAATCGAGAAGTGATATAATATAAACTTACCTATATAATAATGTACTATAATAGTTGATAGTACGATACTGATCGCGCATTTCGAATTTATAGATAATAATTATATTATAAACAGTATATACCAGGTCCTAAATAGAACTCAAAAGACAGTTTTTATTTATTTTGTGGTAATGTCATAGAACATTAGAACATACATCGGGAAAATAATATTATACAAAACCTAATCATATAAGATTAAAAGTATCATACATGTTTTATGATTATTTAACTAGGTACCTATATAAATAAAAGTGTACTTATATATTATGTTTAGCTGGAGATGAAATTGTGTTTAGATGTGTAAGATATACATTATAGCATAGATACATACAAATAGTAAATGTCTATTACCTATTATCCATAAATAATTTATTTTTAAATGGATATCAACACACATTTGTCAATGTTTTAAATTTGATATTTAAATTATATTTTTTTATTCTTAAGTTTTCATTAATTATTTCAACATAACTTAGTCCAAAAATAAAACAATTATAATAATAGGTAAACCAATTGTTTCGTCATATCGATTTATGAGTACTTATATAAAATAACCGATTGTACGTTTCAAATGTTTGCTCTATAGTTTGAAATATTCTCGTAAACACCAAAATGTCAATGATATATTATCAAATAATATTAGTCCCATATAAATTATGAGTTTACACGTGGAGCACTTTTTTTTTTATAACTATGCTCCCTTGAGCTGACAATTTGCACCTTTAAAAGGTCGTTACATTAAAAATATTTATAATCAAATTGTTTATATAAAATTTGATTATAAATATTATTAATAGCTATAGATACTTAAATTAAGGTAAGATATAGCCATATAGGCGTACAAACACCCAAGTAATACAATATTTTGTATAGGTAGCAGGATTTTTAAATATGGTTCTGAAATTAAAGTATACAAAAAAACATTATCGCGATGTAAAACATCGTAAATTGTAATATATTTTGTTAATTAATGTTATTATATAAATCTTTATTACACTTTTATATTTTTCACCCGTTATGAAATGCCCATTATAATGTTGTGATATATTTTAATGTACGTCACACGATTATGATAAAAGAATTTCTCTGCGTTTTCTATGGTACGCACGTATAAATTCTTATACCATCAGCGTAAATTATTTATAGTGGTTTTCGTTAGTTGGATATTGATAAATGATTATCAACTCCTCGACGCGGTAAAATGTCGACTATATTATGTCGGCTGGTCTAAAATTATTTAGATTTATTTCAAGTAGCTCAATATAATAATACAATATACCTACATTCATATTGTGCGTGTTGAGTTTTTGGATAAACATTTGAAAGTTCAAGTACCCAAACATTCTCAATATTTCTTTGGGACGCAATTATAATATAATATTAAATATTTTAATATTTTAAAACTCATAGCTTGTGTTTTATTATAATTAAATTATAATACAAACATTTTATCCAAAATATTTTAAATTAATATCTACGTGGAAGTTGCATTTTGTATATTATAGAAGTAGATAATACCTACGTCAGTGATGTAATTTCAGGTTCTACTGGACCGGGGGTGAGGGAACTTTGAACTTTATTATCACTAATAATAAATGTTGGACGGTTCATGCTTTTAACAATAAAAGCGATTTTCTACCATGCTTGTTTCATTGAATTGGAGGCTATATTATAATATGACAATTGAAAATTTGTCCACGAACCCAATGTAAAAGTATAATACCTAGAAGTTACTAAGTCACAAAAACAGTCAATAACATACTAAAATGTATAGAATTATGTTTAAACTACCTAACTATGGTAAGAAAGAAATACTAAATTATACATAATATATTTTTATTAAAACATTATATTTTTATGGGGAGGTACATTCAGATGAGTCGATTTCAAAGATCCCACGATCAAATAACTCCTTTGTCCCCGTCCCGAATGACGCCACTGAAGTACACATAGTAAATTTAAACATGAGGAGATTCATATTGTTATCGTTACTTACCGATTTCATCAAAGATCCATTCGTGTTTGAATGAAGACACAGCTGACATGAAATGCAAAATCGAAGTAGCAAAATCGGCAGTGGCCAAGTTTAATACGAATGTCGAAAACGGACCTTTTAATCTTCTAAATCTAAAAATAAATAACGTTTGGTTTAGTAGTGACATTTATAAAAAAAAAATTAAATGGGGGGTGCTTACTTTTTTTTATATATATAATTAACCACGACATAACTATACTAAATTGTACTGGAAGGGTTGTTGAATAGATATTTTATTTTTAAATGTAATGTTTTTACTCAAACTCATGACTCATGAGTGATACTTCTACAGTTTCCGAAGTGAAACAATACCTTATAATATCACCTACTGTCTTAAAATTGATTATATCCATTGCAATATTTTGAGATTGATATAGGTGCATGGTTAAGTAAAATATAAATATGACATTTGACGTTGTAGAGCGATACAAGTAGGTATAGTCTTGGTTACATCGTATCGATTGTACTTTTACAGCGAAACTGTCTAAGTTTATAATATATTTTTTAAATTTCAGATGATACTTAAAAATGTTACCTACATAATTATCGAGCTTTATTTCTACGCTGAAATAATTGCACGTCACATAAAGTCACAGTTTTATAATTTTGTATAGTCGACCGAGAGCTCATAAAAAAATTGTACTATACGGTAGAATAAAGGGTAAATTGTGACGTAAGAACTAAAATTTTTTTTTAAAATTATTATTCAACTAGATGTCCAGATCATAATATGACTCTTGGTGATTTAAAACTTAAATTCTTGTTCATATTTTAGTATGAAAATAATACAGGTGGATTAACCGACAATTTTCTCTCTTATTTTTTTTTTTAATAATGAATATTCAAATTCTAATTTATGGAATTTTTAAATATACTTAAAGACAATATTTCAAGATTTTTTATATTTTTTTTACTACTTTGAGCGTTATATGGCAATACAAAGTTTTGTTTTTCAAATGAGAATCCTATCATTTCACTGTAAAATATTTGTTGGATAATTTTTTTTGAAAATTTTGATACCTATATCTAATTCCAAATTAAAATGAGTAGTTTTTACGTTATTAAAATGTTTGTATTAAGGATAATATTCCTTAAAAATGATTTTTCAAAAATATAAAATATTAATGGATTATTATGCTAAAATGTTCAAATTACCATAGTCCCTATGATGTTATCTTCTTAACCCATTATGATGGTCCTATTACCCTTAGTAGACAAAATTAATTAACTCAATTTCTAGGTACTCATTTAAATTTTGATTCCGATATTTCAAAATGTACAGAAAAAATTATTTACCAAAATAATTTATAGTAGAAAAAGGGAGTCGTTATATGAAATAGAAGTTAGTATCTCCACAGGACACTATTTAAGTAGTACAAGACATATCAAAAATTCAAAAATTTGGTTTTTGAATAGATTTAAGAATTCCAAAAATAAGATTTTGAATATTTGAATTATTGAAGAAGAAAAAAGAGGTGAGTGTGCTTAGTGAATTACCCAGCATACTCGATCTTTGAAAATAATACTAAATAAATATTTATATTAAATATAAATTATTAATGTAACATTAAATTAATAATTAAAACATGTAATAAAGAGTATAAAAATTTAAAAGATTCTTCACTTTCGACTATAATAATCACCTTCAATTTTATAATATCTGTTCGTCATTATGTGTACTCTAGAGAATGAGTTAACTAGTGAAATACGTTTTAAAACTTTTTATTATACTATTTAATTAGAGGTAGAGTATTTAATGAATTTTTTGTCATAAAAAAAGTTGTTCGTGGTATTTTTAAATTGCTTGTGTCACATTATATAATTTTAAAATTCTGAAAAATGAAGTATTTAACTATGAATTATATTATTATAATACTAAGTGGACATTAAATGGTAACATAATACTTAAAGTGTTATTCATACTTATATAACTATACGTATTGTACAAAACTTAAGGTGACGTTACACCTGCATATTATTTTGTCTTCATTTTAAAAATGTACAGATACAGTATAGTAAATTTGTGATCAGCAGAATCTGTTTTGTATTGTTAATTTTATCTTAAGGATAAGTACACTGACCTATTATTTAATTAAAAGGTAAGAGAATTGTCTAAATATAGTAGTATCAGAACCAGGAAATCTTTTAAGCTTTTATATTCAAATTTAAAAGCGGGTTATGAGGATTGTACTATAAATTGTTCCACATGGTTATAACTTATAACTTATAATTCACTTTAAAATTAAAATTGCATTAATAGCATGTCCTTAATAACATTTTTACCTTTAAATTTGATGATAGGCCAAGTGACTACAATATTAAAACTAATAACACAAAATAGAATCACCTGAACGCAAAATGTTCTCAAGTGTAGGCCCGGGAGACATGTGGGTTTATTTGCTCAGGTATTTCCATTTAAAATTATTTTTAATTCATCGAGCCGTTTCCTTACTTTCGACTATTCGTTGAAATATTCAGCGAGTTATCCATAGGTTACTGTTGCCCACATGTATCGCATATTATACCAATACAATCAGTAGGTATGTAAATGTTAGCATAAGTATAATTGAAAACCTATTTGGCGTTTTGCGAATGTGGGATATTTAAGGGTACTTACCATAACTATTTCATTAAATTTTGAACAATATATGATGTAACACTATTAATACATACAACGAGTATTGTCATCCTCCTATTGTTGCAAACACTTATTTTGATATCTCAAAAGATTTTCAGACGCTGAGAAGCCGGCGCGCCGTGACGTTAGGTTCGACTATAGTCTACAATTAATTCTATATAACGGTCATAGAGCGTCTCAGCATGAAATAACTGTAAATTATATAATATAGCCAAGGTAGGTGTATTACGTTCATCGGTGACTGATGTACGTCTCATCTTGACACGTCGCCCGGAGCTCATTACAACCTCGGAAAATGGGCAATGTGTTTCGTCGGATCGGAAGTGATGAAAAGTGGTCTCGAATATATACCTACGTCTACCGACGGATGACTCATTTTTCTGCAGAATGTTGAACAATAGCAAACGGCTTGATAGCCGTTTTTCATTACTGACAGGACTGACTGAAGACGGAAAATATCACGGTTAATGGCTCACCAGGATCGTGGTATAAAGCATGTCGGTCCGATTTGTCTTCAATATTTTGGCCATCACGGTCCACATTGTATAATAACATGGTATTACCATAGATAATATACATACCGCAGTGGTTTTATTCGGTTAGACGGGTTTCCACTATACACGTACGGGTGTACGAGCATACAAATCCTTTGCTGTGATTGGTTGGTATTAAGTTACGTTACCACATGATTTACCACAATACCGAGTTGTTCGACATAGCAGCTGAACATGGCAAAACGTGTAAATGATTAAGCAAAAAAAATTGTATTATCAATTGATAACCATAGATAATCTGTATTATCTATGTTGATAACGTAGTTTAACCATAAACCACTACTATAACCACAAGTAACCATTGTGATAACATATATTCTCTTCGGTCACAGTATACCGTGTGTATAAGATTTGTAGGGATGTACTATCCATGTATATATTATCTATGGGTATTCCATAGTATAGGTATAGGCATGAATTAAGAAGATCGCACTAAAGGCGCATTCACTGCTCCGTCGTGTGTCGTGTTGTGCGAGGGCTTGGTTATTATATGGTTACGACTGGTAAAAGTTGAGCGGTAGTCAATTCTTGGTATACTCGGTTGCAACTTGGTTATTATATGATAACAAAAATTAGTATCCAATCATAATACGATTTGATTGACACGGCACGACACACGACGCAGCTGTGAATCTTAGTTCATGGTATGTGTAGTTACTCGCAAGCATAACCACAGTGGCCGTCGATCGTTGTCTCTGCATTCGCTGCGCCGTCCGATTTTCAACGATTCTCGATCAAACCGTTTTCGTGTCGTCGTCCGAGAGTGTGTATAAATAAATTACAATGATAATTAAGGTTGTGGAGTGAGACGAAATTCCAGTGGCACGAGTCTTGTACGTATTATTATTTGTATAATAAATTAATAAATAACTGATTTTCTCCTTCCTCCGGCAGTCAGGGTTGGATAAGTTAATTTATTGTATAAACTTAATAAACATTTCTGTTTACCATTGTTATTATTGTAATTTAAATAATTTAATAATTCTTTATTGTATTTTACAATAAAAAAAGTAACTCCCATTGGCCACGATGACGAGGGTTGACTTTTCTACTACATGTAAAGAAAAATAAATAAATGACGTTGGTACCTATATTTGTGAACCACATAATTTCCGGTCATCCGTTCTCGATGATTATACGATCCGAGTGCTTCGCGTCAAAGTAAGACGCACATTATGTCACCCATATTATTCACAGGTCACTTGTACGGATAGACAGTTATTTACATACATACGCTTTTGCGACCGTTATATTGGCATTACTTAGAAATGATTGTACTTACATAATATTCTAATTTTATTCACGTGCATACTTCGATAAGTTTGTAAAATCCTAAAGTTGAACATTGGTAAAATAGTTGTGTGACGCGTCGTCGACTTTTGGTCGGGTTTGATGCATAAAATATAATTTATGGTGGCAAACTTTCAAAACATAATCTCAGTGTTTTTATGTAGTCACATGATATTTTAATATTAACTTTAAAAAACCGTTATAATTGTCATTAGATTTAACTAAAAGTTATCATATATGTAATAAAACAGCCTGCAGTAGTAATATATTATATATACGTTTTACCTAGCTTTAATTTTTACCTTTTAGTTTAACTTAAACGCTGCACTGTTAAAGCGTAAAAAGAGTGAGCGCGTGCTCCACTCTGTATGTATGTAAAAAGTATTATAATTGAAATCCTAAAAATGGAGTACGGTTTTATAAAGTTCATAGGTACTTGCAAAAACATCCTTTTGTACAATATGCTACATCGTAAAAATAATTTTACTCGTGTACCTACGTAATTAAATATATAAAAATAAATTCAACAAAGTAAAAAATAAACTGTTATTTACTTAATTTTAATTTTAACTATGCAATAATATCGAAAAATGCATAACATAGAAAGTAGGTATCTGTACAAATAATTAAATGCTTATAAATTAAATATTATCAATGAAATTGTATTTGCCAACTCGTATGGTAAAAATGTTTTTAATGAAAATAAAAGAAACTTGGATTATAGTAAAGATTAAATAATAATTATATTATAATTTATAGGTATTAAGATTTATAATTGTAAATTGTACCTAACCCGTCGGAAGATTACAGACATTTCCTTTCTTCAAAAATTATTAAATCACACAATTACTTGTTTCCCATTTCTAGGACGTATCAACATATACTTCAATGCTATTCCCGAATAATTTTTTTTTATCTATTATCTAATTAATTATATAATATCATTGATTAAAATATATATGTATATTTAATCAATGATAATATGGTCAAATACTGGACAGATTTCTGAGATTGGGAAACAAGTCTGAGTTATACTTTTTCCCTTAATAATAACTAATAAGCATTTATGTATTACATCAGTAAATGAGGCCTGTGTTTTATTTTTTTATATGTTTAATTTTTTGTTTCTTTGTCTTATAATTGAATTATGTAATGTGATTATTATTTTTATTAAATGCTGTTGTATATCAGTGTTATAGTGTTATACTTATAACACCTAAGTTTCTTATAACTGTACATGAGCCAATTATGGCGTTTATAGGTATTAATAAAATAAAATAAATAAATCAATTATTGTAATACATAATAAATATTATATACTTTCCTTTTTTTTTTAAAAAATATTATTGATTTTGAAAATATATTACATTATTATCTTTAATCATTGTTCATCATTATCCTCCTTTAGAAATATTCTCTACTGACTTTGTATTATACTGAGGTTCTCCTAGTATTCAACTCATTCTCCTCTCGTTCTCACCATGTTATTATTTCTTTAACTAAAATATCCTCTAGCTTTCTTATAATATGATCACTTTTATAAATTGTAAAATTTATGTTAATTGCTATGCCGTAATATTTTCATTAATAAAAGTAAAAAAAAAATTATTATGAACGTAAATTAATATTTAAAATAAAATAAAAATGAATTTATGTATAATTTTTTTTTTTGAAATTTCCCTAATTTATTCTATATTTTTATTCATATACTCGTACACCTTTTTTTAAAACTTTGATTGTAAAATGTTGGCACGTGACTGGAAAAAGTTTCGATTCTTCTGTCATATATAATATTATATAGGTACAATTGTACAAGAATATTATACAATTCATTCTTTTATATTGTATATTTGTATTTTGTATTCATACATAAATATTTCGGGGTATATTTTAAATGTATCTTTGATTATTGGATACGTAGGTACGCTTGTGTATAAATTAAATTGTTGTCCAATCCCAAGTAATACACGTATACTACTTCTAATACATCACCAACAATTTATACTATGGTTTTAGGGTAATTAATCGAAATTTCTAAGTATACACTCCTTAAGTATACCATTATTGTCCAATTTACAATAATATATTGTATGGTACTTTTTAACATTTACTAGGAAATCGATACACATTCACTAAAAAAAACCAAGACAAACTATTTTACATTGTGAACATATTATACTTTTCGTTACATTTTTGTTCTATATAAAAAAAAAAAAATAACCCAACAAAGGATTGATTTAAGACATTTTAGCCCCTGGATCCACAACTATATGCTTCAAGATCATTACAAAATAAACATGTTGTATAATATTGCCAAGTATCGTTGAATGTTGAATGTTAAACTATTTTTAAAGTTTTTAAATATTTAATATTTCATATAGGTAGGCTATGCTTAAACTATACGAAAAAAAATAAAAATAAAACCAGTTAAATCTTACCTGGTAAATACGATGAGAACTAAACCATTTCCAATTAAACCCACAATGCCGATTACTGTGAGCAGCATACCATATGAAAAAAATATCATTGGACTTGTAAGTTTTTCGTTGCCTTCTTCATCTCCGTAACATTTTTTACTCTATAATACATTTAAAATTACTTTATATAAATATGGTTTTATTTATAAGTTACTTTTTAAATTATTTCAATATTATTCTATGTTTTATTAATGAGATATTATTATTTTTTGTAAAATAAAAGTTGTTGGTCAGAAATGAACATTGTGATAATCCCTGATCCCCGTTATATTTTAAACACGTAGGTACATATGATCATCCTGTTTAATGTTTATTGTATAAACATATGATATAAGCTAACTACATACTGGGTGACTATAATAACTGCAATGGTTTCAATGTACGTTGGTGCTTATATGATTAATAAAAAAAATCTTATTTCTCAATAATTATTATACAAAATTTAATTTTAATTTTTGCTTATTGAAAAGAAAATTATTTCAGCATATTATGTTTAGAAGCTTACTCATACAATAGGTACAGATTCGATATGAGATACTTAAAACTTATATGCAATAATACTATATTACGAGTTGAAATTTACTCAAAAAACATTATTTTAAAAATTACTTAATAAATAACATTCTAAATTATATATCTACAGAGCAATAATAATAAAAACAAAATAATGTCTATAATGTTTGTAAAACCTTTCAAAGCGTATATATTGTGTGTAAGTTAGACTAGTGTAACCCATTGAAATTATTCGAATAATATTTTTAAAATATATCGTTATAATTCATCGCGATTAAATATTATACAAACGAAGTTTGATTTCAGCTAGGTAGGTACCAATATACCTATTGTGTTTAATTTCATAAATGTTACTAAAATATAATTGAGATTAATTTCCAGCTTTTGAAAATAAATAAACAAAAATGTTTAACATAGATTGTTATAATTGTTTAATATTATGGTATGAAATGAATAGAAAAAAGTGGACTTTGGATGATCCATAAAAATTATATTAAATAACTATACCTACAACTAAATGTTATGCATATTCTTTTACAACTATACTATTTTTTTGTATTTATACTTGAATATCCTTACGACCTGTAATATAATAAAAATATTTTTAAAATTTTTACTTTAATAAATTGATACTTCAGAAATAGTATTAAATAATTTTTGTTCAACTTTTATATATAGTTGCAAGTAACAAAGTTTACGTAGATAATAATAAAAGTTTTTAAATCAGTATTATTGAATATTTTACTTTCAACTAAAAATTATTGTCCTAACCAATAAACTTTATAGAATACTATTGAAGATACACTTTGCACTTTGAAAATACATTTTTTATTCCTTCACGGAACAAAATTAAATATGAAATAAATAATATGTTTATACTATTTATTTATGAAACTGTGGTCTTAAATATTTTTATACATAATATTTATCTTTTATTCGCTTATAAAATCATTAGATTTTTTTCATTACCAAGTAAATTATTTTTTTTTCTTTAAAAAAGTATAAAATAAAAACTTTTAAAAAACAAAAAATATTATTATATTATGTACCAATGCCCGTATGCATAGTCAATTTATGTGTCACATAAATAGATTATGCATGCGGACATAAGTATATCACCTATATATATTTATTTGTTTTTATTAATAATAATTTGTACGAAAAAATTTACTATAACCGGCTTTATGACCAAATACTTTTTCTCCTTACTTCCTAAATCCTAATATGTCATATAGATCATAATTATTGGAAATTACTATTTTAATTTAGCAGCTATGTACTATTGTTAATTTTACTAAAACAATAATGAATTACGTTACATATATATTTTAAGAAAATTTGAAAATTAAATACATTTAAATGCAGTTTTTTTACAGTCATAAGTATGGAAATCTGATTGAATAGCATAATATTCAATTTTTTTTTCAAAAATTCAAAAATAATCAAAAAATTATTCTAGACAAATAAGTTTTTTTAATTTTCCAAAATAGCCATTTTGTTGATCGTATTTTTTAAAACAGTTCAAAAATAAAAAACTTATTAAAATGTAATGAAAATCGCACAAGTTAGAGCTAATTATTATTTTGAATTTCTAAGAATAATAGTTATGTTACCTATGCATATGGCATTAGCAAAATACGGTTACCATGTAAATTATACAATCAGACTGATTTTTAAAATTAAAAATAATAATAAGGTCCAACTTGGGCGATTTTCATTAAATTTTTATATATTTTTTTTTGAACTGTTTTAAAAAATACGATCAACAAAATGGCAATCTTGGAAATTTAAAAAACTTATTTGCCTAAAAAAAATGTTTGAAACAAAAATCGATCAGATTAAAAAAGAAATATTCAATCAAAATTTCCATACTTACGACTGTAAAAAACTGCATTTAAATATATTGATTTTCCACAGAGATACTAAGGGTAATACGGGACTTCTGGAACATACTGTATATATACAGATATACTATAGGTACCTATAGTAGGTATATATTTATCTGGAATCACTTAGATTATAAATGAATCTAGACTTTTGAAAATTATTTGATATGTTTAAATTAACCAAGTTCATTTTGAGGCTTGTAAAGTATATTATTTATTAATTTTTAGCTTTATAGTTTATTCAAATTGATATAATTTACAATGGTAAGTGGGAATTAATTGAATACGTAGTTATTTCTAGCTTTGGATTTAATGCAATCATAACCTCATACCATAACCTTAACAGAAAAGTTTGTATGTGTATGTACATTTATATACATATATGTATGTCTTATATACGTGATATTGATTTGAAATTGTTAGAATTTAGTTTATGATATAATATAATATACCTACTATTAATAACTCAAATTCTAACCACAATATAATGAGCGCTTACTGCTTATCGATATAATAACATGTATTTCATACAAGCATATTATTACGGGAGGATGTGTACATTTAATAACGCAATGTACTTACGTAGTATACTATAGGATTACTTAAACTACTAATTAATATCATCGGATTAACAAATTTTTATGTTATATGGTTGAAAAAAAACTAAAATGTTTGTATCTACTATCCCTACCTAGAACAGTCCATTTTTTTTAGAATTCGAAAATTAATTCGACTGATTCTGTTTATAAACCAAGTCTAAATTTATTTGAAATATTGTTTAACTTTAGAATACTATGAGAATCAATGTGTGTGTAATATAATGTTATTCGTTACACGTATTTTCTAAGAATTGAAACAGGAGGAATATTATAATGGTAAAAACTAAAATAACATTTGGAAAAAATCAATTGCATATATTATGAAACTGTGCAGTGAGAAATATCGATAGGGTTAGGTAAAGATGCAATTAAAATAACGATGTTCATGGAAATCAGTATCATCGGTGTCACTCAAGATACTATGAAAAAATTGTATTCGATTTAATAACATGGATATTAAAACCTCTAAAAAATTTAATAATTTCTTTAATAACTAGATAATATAGGACACATTGAAAAACATATAATAATATATATATAAATAGTACCAAAATGACAGTTGTTATTAGGTTTCTGTTTAGTAGAAAACATACGTCTGGTACATTATCGAATAGTTTTTTGTGACATTTCAAATATATTTTACGATGTTCAATACCATGGTTATTATATTTTGAACTTGTGATTCTTGTGTAGTTTAGATTGTACCTACATGTTTTATATAATTATATAAATGGAACAGTAAAATACAATTATATACCTATGTCCTATAGGTTATATTAATATTAGTTAATCGAATGGTAAGTAGGTAATTGCGTTATATCTACAGTGATGATAGGATTTTAAACAAGTATAATATAATATATGATTGGTTATTGTACGCACTTCGTTTTTGCACATCGCATTAAAACTGGTTAAGTGGTTCGACATTGATATCGTTTGGATATTGGTTTTGTTTTTTCGGTAATACTATCGCATTTGGCTTGTTTCCAGTTCCTCACTATTCAGGGAATACAAATAAAACAATTATTATTTTTCATGAATAGTAATAAATATAAAATAATCGTAATGATAGTGGATATGTTAATAACTTATTTTCCATTAACTATCGTTATTCAGGTATCTGAAAACTAATAAAAAGATAATACATGTTTTAAGTATCATAACATCATACGTATTATTGTTATCATAACAAAATATATTACTTCGCTAAGTTTTCCATTTTATTGTTGATTTTCGAAGATTTTCTCCAAATGGATATTTTTTTAAAGCTCACATGATAAACCTATAACAATAACACAATTTTTATTCACGTGTAACTAATATTTATAAGTAAAATAATATACAGAGCATGCCAACATGAATAAAACATACAACTGATGTAATAGTCCATTGATCATGATATTTTTTGCTTAAGAACAGAAAGATACATATTTTTATTTCAACATAATCAATATAAACTACTGTTAAAAAGTACCTACTGACAGATGTATCGTTTACATTTTAATAACATAGTATATATTATTATTATTCATTTATTTTAAATATTATTTGAATTATAATGAATTATATATGAAAAATTATTACATAAATTATATTAAAACATAATTTAATATACATTTTTTTTTTTAATAATATTCTTTTACTTTTGTTTTATACTCCAAGTAGAGCGAAAAATCGTTATTCATTTTTTAATAATATCATTTTTATTTATCATAGGTAGCTTCTTTTTGTAATGTTTCGTATTTTAATTTATTTATATTAAATATAATCAAAGGATCGCAAGTATTACATGTACGGTGCGCCTCTAGTACCAACATGGCTACATTTATACTGGAGATAATGTAAATTTCGAAATTCCATTACAAAAGTAGACTATTTTTAAAAGGTTGTGCCAAAACGAAAAATACCTTAAAAGTTTCACTCGTTGTACATTGGATCATTTTTGTTTAGATTTTTCAAAGTTTTTTTTGTCCGTGAATATTTTAAGTTTAGTTTGCGTGTCGTTATTAAATCATAATATAATATTCCACTAAGGCCATAATAGTATTATACACAATTTATTGAGGTTTTTATTTTACATTGCTTTGTTTATATAGTGCCTATATTTAAAAATGTATTACCTTTTACATTATGAGCAGAGCTGGAAATGTGTATTGCTATATTGGTGTTTTTTTTTTTGAAAATGTATCTAACTTTAAGGGTTGCTTATGGAAGCAAATTATATTAAGTTAGTACTTTTCTAGCGTGAGGATGGGGTGGTTATGTAAAAATGTACCAGTATTTTAATTATAATAATATTGAGGAAACTAACGACGACCAGTGTGAATACTAAACAATTTTGGCCTGTTTTTAACAAAACTAAATTTGTTATTAATTGTAATGACTTGAAAATATCACTGAATATTAAGATTAGCCTATTTTAAAAATATGTATGTCCTTATCGAGCTTTTTATACGTCTAAAATTTTCGTTTTTTAAATTTTTTTTGGTTTTTGTTTATATCATTTTTTTTTTCAGTTTAAAAACTTGAACATTTAAAACAAAATTTCTCTTATGCTTTTCTTAAAGAAATTGAAAAATATAAAAACTAAGTTATGATTTTTATTGTAGAGAATTGAAACTTTTCACATTTTATGAATTTTTCAGAATATTTGAATTCATTTAAATGTATTCGTATTACCAACCTAACACACCGTTTTATAGAATGTTTGTATCGACTTATAAGTTTATAGAAAACAATTGTTTAACAGTGATAACTAGTAAATAAATTGATCTTTTTTTAATATGTTAAAACTGTATGATATATTTTATCCTAACGTATTATATTCTCAGCTTATCATTATCCTGTATTCAACATAAACAATGCTGTATTTATAAATATTTATTTACACCTTAAAGCTTAGTAATTTGAGTACATCATTCAATAATAATAGGTAATATTTATTTATATAAAATAAAAAAAAATTTTTATAGTTATTTTTAAAATAGTACCTATGTATTTAAAATTTTCAAATATACTTAAATTAATACCCATATAATATTTATAAGCAAGTTTATGTGGTTTGTTTAACAAATGCTCTTTAAAGCGTTACTATTATTCTCTTCACAGTTTATCATGGGGTTTTTTTTCCTTTTTTGTAAATTATCCAGCCATGTGTCAGAGGTCGGATGTTGTGGCTGTGATTTTATAGCTGGAATTAGTTCCACGATTCGGAGGATATAATATATAGGTAACCTACTTTGCATGGTGGATAGCTTATAATTTCATTGGGGTGTGCAAGCAACATCTGCAAGTACAGAACTTTGTTGATAATTTAATTATAAATACTGCTTGGATGTTAGTGTTGCACATATAAAAATCTCAATGAAATATTTATAATAAATTATTGATTGCTAGTTACAAATCGAAAACGATTTCAGTTTGATGAATGATGCTATTGCATTATAAAATATTGTTATGTCTCATTGTAAATACCTATCTTATACATAGCAACAAAGACATTTCTTTAAAAAATATAATTCAACCATCGCAAAATAGAAATAAGGTTAAGTGGTCAATATTTGTATTTAATAAATAGTATTATGTTCATACAACTATTTGATTATTTTATTATTACATTTTGAAAGCGCGAAGTATAAAGTTTTTTATTATTAATAAATAATAATATATAATTAATATATATATATATTTATATTACATATATTATATACTAAATATTATGGAAACGTATGTAAATTATAAACTATCTATGTACTGTACACTATTGTAATTTTGTTAAATATACAAATAACAACCAGTATTTAAATTTGGTCTAAATTTCGATAACATTAAGTAATAATATAATAATTTATTTTTTACGTTTAATTACAGTATATTAAATGACCTTCATTCAACCCTCTATAATCCGTCCCTTCACAGGCTATTTGTGTAGGTCTTCTGATTTCTACCAAAATTTCCAAAAATATTCAAAACATTTTTTAAAGAAAGACTCATTGCCAGTCTTCTAGTAATTATAGTGTAAATTAAAATATAATAATAATTCTCAATCACCATTTTGGATTCAGGTTGAAGCACTCTACCATTCATCAAATCCATCGTACCGTTGGTTATACTTTTTACAGGAATGGATAAAAAACAATACCGCATATCAGTAGATACTTCTCGATGAATCTTGGCTTTTGCCCAGTGCGGCTTCTTCAAAAGCTTAGAAAATATGTCTTCCTGTCCCCTTACTATCTTATTATAAAGTTCTATATCTAAAAAAAAAAAAACCGAAAACTTTTAGTACACGTAAACAATATGGATATAGCAGGTTGTTATACTCATACAATAAAAAATGTTTTGACGGATTCTTCATTACTCTATTTAATTTAAAATTGTATTTACGACAGGTAGGTACTATTTTCCATAGTTATTCTACATCACTCAACATTACTCCACTTAATCACGTCAATGAGCAGTTATTTTATTAACTATATGCAATACGATTATTCTTTATTTCCTAACCTAACCTCGTGATTCTCAACCAGTATGTCATGATTGACCAATGTGCTACCAAAAACAATATTTTTGGATTTAAATATCGCTTATAATACTATTTGGTATCGGTGATTTATGTGTATCATAAAACAAAGATTAAGAAACATCGATTTAGTTGCATGGTCGTGCATAGTATATATTCCTTGACAATATTGATTTGCAATAATAATAATATGACATGGTTCACTGCATTGTGTATGAAAAAAAATAATACCAATGCTTTCATAACTTCTCATTCGAATGGTTTATATATGGATTAGTGTTTAAACGCCGTCGTAGAAATGGAGATATTTCGTATTATATTCTTAACTAGCACAACATAATATTTTTGAATTACTTTTAATATGGTATACACATTTTTTTTTTTTGGTCCCTTGCTAGTCGCTACTGTGATTTTCGTTTATTTATTTTTAATATAACAACCGTAACCCAATATAATATACATGGTGACGCACCAAGCATACCTACTCAACATAATTTTCCCCCTTTAATTATGCATTTATTAAATTTATTACTTTTGGAATTTTTAACTATACTTAAAAACCATAGTTAATAATTATTAACTTCAAGTACTTTTTTACCTTTTAAGGAGTATCCTGTGGTTTTTTTCCAATAATAATTTTACTTTTTAACCATAAATAGTTAAGTTCACGATTTTATTGAAAATTATGTATACAAATAAAAATTTGAACGAGTTATTTTCTAGTTTTTAACTAAGGATAATAATCCACGGTAATAGAGTTAAGGTGTAGAATATGGTCTACGATGATATGAAAATTGTAATAATAAATTTAATTATTTGCTACTATTTTATAATACCAATGTAAAAATGTTGTAAGTAGAATAAGTACTAGACTAAATATCACATATATTTAATTTTCTATGGAAAACCCTTATTAAGAACTATTATAATATACTTAGTAGAGCATAAATCAGAAACTGTTCGTTCGTATTTCGATTTGGATGAACAATATAAAGATCCAATGGTGGTTCTCATTTTAAATATAAAGTTTGTGCTACCACGGACACTCAATATTTAAAAATATAATCTTTGAATATTATAGCCTATAGGTACTTAAAAATTAAAAAATTAAATAATTTAAATTTGACTAAATACATTATCAAAGGCTGAAGTAGGGTGAATATGTAAAAAACAATATAAAATAGAAATAGTAGTGTATATTACATGAAGAAAATTACGTATTTATAGTCTTCGTTTGTATAATATAAATTATTATGTGCATTAAAATGTATGACAATACAATTAATGTTCTCAATGGTCTATAGTCCACTTGGCCAGATATTATGTGCTCGGACTTTTGGACCATTATTAACGGTTTAATATGAGATCCGTTATCCTGACAATCCGAGATAGAAATGTTAACTTCAAAATTATTCAATATTAATTATTGTGTTATAGTTAATAATGTCTTGGGATTTGATTCTCATCATGTCTGTGCCAGTGTTGAACTGCAGACAACCTATGAAACGACCAAGGGTTCTAAAGTGATAATATGATTAATTTTCATCATTTAATGGGTCGAAATTGAGCCAGTGACTTCATTGCGGATTTATATCAAGGCTCGAAATCGAATGAAAATTTTCGATTTTAATTTCAGTTTCTCTCATTGATATTTTTTTTGATTAAATTTAAAATAATAATATATTGATTTTATAACTTTATGATTTTTATACTATTGCTTAATATTGATATAATTGTTTTGGTATTTTTAGTTAGTTTTTTAACATAATTTTTCTTATTTTTATTTTTACCTATACGAGAAACCTGTCGTCGTTCGTGAGTTCCATATTCGTCGTCAGGCGTGACTGTAAAATGTACCTGAGAAAACGAAATATAAGTTATTATACCTATATATTATTAACTGCAGACGAACAATATTATAGAACTTAAAGCTATTGTTGAATTAAAATTCATCTGTATATTATAAAAATTATAAAACGATTATTATTTTTGTATAAATTATTGATTTAATTTATTATTGAATTCATATATATTTTGATAATCATAAATAAAAATTTAACTTCAATATTAGTTTTGATTTTTTAGATGATCTTTAAAGATTTTTATCAATATTTTAAATCGATTTCAAGCCCTGATTATAATAAAAATATAATTAATTCACCTTTGATCTATATACACTCAGGTTAGTCGGGCTTCCATTATATGATCGTAATTCTTTTTATGAAATGTCATAGTATTCGCGATCGTGTCGAATTCCGGTCACGGATCGTGTAGTTGGGACACATCAGTATTTCTATTGATCGAAGAACTAGCTTCCGTAAAAACCATCGGATATGATGTGATGACTTCCGGATGAATACGATAATACTTCACTGCACAGAGGCGTATTTAGAATTTTTGATAGGCAACAATTTGGTTTATAGAAGAAAATCATTTTGATAAATTTATTACCTAGACAATTGTTTCTTCAGTATCCAGAAAAAAAAATATTAAAAATTATGGAGTTGATTTATTGGTTTTGCATCCCGCGGTTGTACCTAATAATATTTTAATAGGTAGTTATATTGCACTATCTATAGAACGTAATAATTAAACTTTATTTTGAATCAATCATTATGGCGAACAGTTTGGCCTTCCAAAAATAACAATAAATAAATATTTAAATTTGATAAATAATAATAAATTTGAAACTATTGCATTTCAAAATAGTTTTTTGAGCGAATCTTGGTTATAGCCGGCTGGCTTGCTATATAAATATACTGCGATTATTTATTGTAGTTAAAAAATGTTCACAGAAGATAGAAATATATAATATAAATATTGAATAATGATCAAAATAAAAAAACCTTTATTCCAAAATTAGTTATTTTAATCTATAAATATTTTTTTTATGAATAATATTAAGTCTAAACTTGAATTAATGGATAGTAAAATGTACATTTAATTTCTCTATAAACATTAAATAGATAGGTATTATGTGCTATTGTCTATTTAGTGATGTAGATAATATTATTGTAACAATAAATAGGTACATACACTTATACCTACTGTCTGTAATCTGTATGTAATATATATAGAGTAGGTATATGTATCTACACGAGTTTACAGCCTCATATTTTAAATACTTTTTAACCCCTCTAAATAAATAAAGAGTCGTGCTTATGTGTTAAACTGAATATGAAAATAATAATGTGTGAAAGTTAAGAAATATTTAAAAGACATTTTTTTAAATACATTATTATGTTATTTATATATTGACTCGTGTTCCAATGTTCTGACGATTTGGTAAAGTATGCAGTGCAGTATAATTATACGATGATGTGAAGCGTAAAACACGACTGGTTTTGAAAAGGGATGATTAGATCTTGGGAAATTGTTTCACAACGGCTTTTAGTTTAGGACAATTTTTAATTTATAATAAACTTTCATACAAAGAAATAAAAAAAAATGTTTTGTCCTTCAACTTGTAATATGTACTATATACATTATGTTTTATCAAATGCTTAAATTATTGACATGTAGTTACCTACATATGAATATAAGAATAAGCAGATACGGAACTAAATAAATAATTATAAACTGTTTGTTTTTAACAGAATTGTTAGGGTAATAATAAATGTATTATTGGAAAGAAAGACAATTTACATATTACTGATTAATGATGCCATGAAACTGCTAATATCTCACGAATTTAAATAATAATTGTTGAATTGTTATCAATTATTATTAAATGTAAAGAAATGCAGAGAACCGTTGTTTTAATTTTGATATATATATCTGCTCAATCCATTAATTAAAAGACTATCTCCTCTGCCACTCTCATACCCAGAAGGTTAAAAAGGCAATGGCCCAGGGACCTGCTAAAACCATAATAATATTAACTTAAACTTGTTGGGTGGCACCGCTGGGATCCTTCCTATTCTTATCTAAGCACCATTGTAAAATTTGCATTCAAACTTACTTATTATACCATGTTTGTACAAATTTTAAATATATTGTTTTATAAATAAAAATATATATATATATCTGTAGATAATCATACGCATGGTAAAATATATTGAACAATTAAAAACTATGCATTTTCAGGAAAATGGTAGAGTTGCAACATAAAATATTGACATTGTTGAAAGGGCTTCATTAATTTTTCGATGAATTAAACCTCTTCAGTGTTCCACCGAAATTCAAACATGAATATTAATATTATTGTAATACATCGATTTTCATGGCTTTACACATTATTTTGCAGTACAACTGTTACATGTTATTTTGATAAAATGACCATTAGTTATTATTAGTATAATTAGAGGGATAAAGATCCAATCAGTACCAACTATAGTTAGCTAACACAATTGATTTAGACGTATATAATAATATAATATAATAACGTAAGTACTATTATACAGCGCACGTGATTTGTAGACAATACACAGTTTACTAACAAATAAATGAAATTTTAATGGTACTTTGAGCGTTTTATATGAGTTATGTACAACTCTATAAACTTGATAATATTTCAGTTTTAATAAACTTCAGGATAGCAGCCCAATTGGGTTTAGGGGCTGAAACTAAAATGATATCCTATAACACACATTATTAAACATTAAATAAATAATATTGATATCTTATTCCAGTGTTGAGTTTAGTGAGTAAGTTGCTACGGCATAGAATTATAAAAGTAAAAAATAGTAATATGTTATGCCATTCGAGAGAAAGTAACGTAGGTACTTATAAAAAATATAAAATTATCAACCCTTTGGATACTTATAAAAATACGAAAAAAATATTTTTCGTTTTTACATAATAATATATATAATGCATTAAAGTTGGTGGAGAATTTTTTTATACATAGAGCATCGTACAATCATTGAAGTCACGTTTGCCTCTGTACCTACAGAGATATAATTATCCGTCAAGTAGTTTCTCCATACTTCTCACGCTTGAAGAGGGTATCTGTTGGTATATTCTTTTACAAAAATGTCGACTCATCTTTAGTCCGTTGAAAAAATAAAACTCTTTGCACTTGTAAAGTATGGTCGTTGCAAAAAAAAAAATTGCATAGGACTTACATTAATACAAGTACTAGTTGTATACCTCTCATAAGAAATTAAAATAATTCTTTTATCATTTTTCTCATTTTTGTGTGTTCATATACTCTGTAAGGCCAACTCAGTGAACCCTTAAATAATTATTTTTAAAAAGTCAATAACTCAATAGTTTTAAAAATTGTTTAGCAGCTGGAGAATTGGTTTGAAATGTATTATAAAACAAAATATAGCACAGAACTCAGAAGTACGACAGAAAGTTTTAAAAAATACGTCGAAGGGACAATAGAAACTAGAGTAATAAAGAGGATATGTCTAAATAAAAATGGGACAATAAAAAAAATGTCTAGTTTTAAGTGTTTAAAAGTCAATTGACATCTTCAATATTTCAAGTTAATCATATAAATTGACTACCTAGGTAATCAGTTACAAATTTTATTAATAATATAATAATTATTATTTTTTATGTTTTGTGTACTTAACTAATTAAATAGGTGGCAAAATAGTTCGTAAGAATTAAATTAATTAAAAGATTTTTTTAAATTTAGATTGCTATTTTTCTGACTGTATTGTATAAAATGCCAATCATATTAGATATAACATAAACTATATAATAATAATAATGAAAAAGTCATTATTTAAATATTTATATTTTAAAGTTTGAGAGAATTCGATAGATAAAAAAAATACTTTAATGTTTTATCTTTATGTAGACTATAATAATAAATAATATTATATTTATGCAAAATGCATACACAAATCATTTAAATCCCCCGATTAGTCTGTCATAAAAGGTTTAATATCATATTCTGTATAGCAGTATACTGATTGTATTATTACTTTTTTTTTATGTTAAATATGGGAAAAATGCATACATTTATATTTGAAGACAACTACTGTAGTCCAAGAATCAAGAATCAACTGCATTAAAAATTACATTTTTAGTAATAAAAAATTGAATTATTAGATACATACTTATTACATTCTATCTTTCGATTGATCCTAGTTCCGTGTTTATTGACAAATGACAATCATATAATAATATCCCTGAATATAACGATTCCCCTATTGCTACATTACTAATCTCTTTGATATCGAATATCGATTGTAAATATTATGTATAGATACCTTTTAAGTTTTGAGTTTGAACGGTGTATAATAAATATAGGAACCCCTTAGATCATAAACAATGGATGGAGCTACTTTAATCATTTGCTGTGTCCAACATAACCCCCCACTTATTAGTTATTTTATATTGATTGTTGGCGAAACGCATGCGTAATAACTCGTTGTACCTTGAAATTAAATGGGTAGTGAGGGGTTATGTTGGACACTTTTCGGTATACGAGAAATACATCCATAGCTCCATCCATTGTATATGATCTAAGAGGAACCCCAACAAATATATCGTGGTCTGATATCGGTAGGAACTATAGGAAGGTACGTCAAATATTGATGCACACTATAATTGTGGCGGAACGGGTTGAACTATTATGATCTTTTCGGTGAAATGTACCGACCTACATATCGTAGAACGCACCGTTAAGTTCATAAAACAATTTGTAACGCGTGACTTGTCTGATTATAACATGAAATTGATTAATAATATCACAACATTATATTATATTGAGTACTTATTTATAAATTATAATCCATTGGTATTTGACGAATTTAATAAATTTTTAGTTGTTGATATTTTGAAAATACTCTTTTAATTAGTATAAAAGTTATTTATAAAGAAAATATTTTCCGTTTTATTTAAGTAAGCATAATTGGTTATAATATTGTCAATAGGTATGTTATATTAGACAAAAGACTACAGTAAGACATTTCACAGGGATGAGTCAAATTTACTGATCAACTCGTAATTGATCTTGCTCAGGTAATAATTAAATAACAATAGGTTCGAGTTAACTCAAAAGTTTGAAATAAACTTAACTAATTAGCTCGTCAGCATACAGGCTTGTTGTTAGTAACCTAACCTTTTGTTAGTACCTGGTAAATTTAATAGTATAATAATATTATATACTTATAGTCATTTTTCGTTTTAAAAACCATAATATTATGACATTGATTCTCCAATAGCATAATTATTATGGTAGAGAACTCGATTCATGTTATACTTTATGGTAATATTGATTTATTATGTATTATAATTATTTCCCCATCGGTATAGGATTTTATTTTCTGTAATTTATAATACATTTTATTGAAACATCTGAAAAATTATTCAAAGTATTATTCTAGGTATAATATTTATTTAAATATTTAAATATATTAAAAAATCCAAAATACTTATAACAATAAAGGTAAGTTACACTTTTAACTATAAAATATAATAATAATATTCTTTACTAAATATTATAAGTTTTCCATAAAATGCTATAATACTTATGCTGACATAAAAGTTTAATGAAGAGATATTATAATATTACATTAATGCTATAAAATACTATATTAGTTAACATTCTCATTTTCATGTAGCACACGAATAATAATTAAGAAAGTAAATTGTTTATTTAAATTAAATTATCCACATACTAAAATTTAAAATCGTCTGAAAATTGATTTCACATGTGAGAGGAACGTGATTTTTAGAAAATCAATAAATGAAAAATAAAAATAATTGACTTTTATTTTCCATTTGTTTTTATTAAAATACTATTATTGTTGCACTAATCATTATTTATATCATATTAAAAGTTACTTGATATAATTGATTTTATATTACATTTAAGTATCACCGTAACGAGAAGCAAATGTTCACGATGGTCGATGAATAACAATGTTGTGAATAAAAATGTTAGTGAATACGACATAATGTAAAAACTACATAATATGTCCTCATGTTATATATAAGTCAAAATATATGATCAATACAATTGAAAATAAAACTGGGAATATTGCTCTGCCGTATAGTAGGTAGAGGGTACCTCGGAATTTGGGTAGGTCACTGTAATGGATGTGTTAGGTATGAATTCAATGAAAAATCATTGACTTGGAAAACGATTCTGAGCGGAGACGGTCTATGAGCCTATATTTCTAAGTACATTTTACTATACGTTTATATTGCTCTTATAGTAATTTATTTTCCTATTTGTAATAATTTAAAGATTGCATTTTTGGGTTCTTAAAAGTATAAAATATGATTTTAATATTCTCTAAAAAAAACTTTAAAATATTCTTTTAATAATTCTTAAACTTGTAAAATATGCTGAAAGTATCTTTATTTTTTTCTTCAAATAGTTTAAAAATCTGCACAAAAGTTACAAAAATAAATATTATTTGCATAATAGCATATGATTATTGATAACTTGAAAATAATAACTGAAAATAAAAATAATAACTGCACACCTTTTCTTTGGTAAATTACTTAAATTCGGTCAAATTTGAAATAATTAAACGAATTAAAGAGTTCCCAATTTAAATACAGACAAGTTAATGGACGATTTCTGTCATTTTGAATTTTTAACTTTTTTTCCTGCGACGAAATAATTACAATTCAAGATATTATCAAATATTAAAATGTCTTTTTTTTTATTTTTCCCAATTATTTTGAAAAGTACTGAGTACTTTTTACTTTTGTAGATATTCAATTTATTTCACTTTTCAGTTTGGTTTTACGTTTCAAATATTTTAGTTATTTTACGTTTGACGTTGATATGTAGATATTATTTGATATATGAATGTAGATTGTAGGTAGATACTACTAATTTAATGCACAGAATAACTTTAATTTTTCATAGAATTTTAAATTTGATTGGAGTGAAATAAATACATTTATAAGTTGTAACTCAATAAGTTTATGAGCCTAAACAAATCAAGAATTTGATATTTTAATATTATTATTTATCATTTATTCTATAGGTGATCATCAGAAGATGCACAACTCATTATTTTTGGATCTTATGACTTAGTAAGTACTTTCGATTATTAACAATTTTAAACACGTATTTTATAATGCTACGTATAATAACTTTTATTGCAACTCAATAAGAACTAAGAACATAACGAGTTGTTTATTTATTTTTAATTAAATTGACCTCTTGAGATAAAAAAAATATGGTTATCATACCTACTACAATTTAATTACATAAAATATTTGTTTTAATAAACAAATAAAAATATTTCAATTTAAGAAAAACCAAAATAGTGTACTACATTTTTTCTCATTTTTTCTCATTTAATGTGAGAATTAATAAGTATTCTAAAAGTTAAATAATATAAATACGAATTGAAGTATTCAAGATTTTAGGGGCATTGCATTTTTTAAATATATAGTTGCACGAATAGGTATAATGATTTGTAATTACATTATAAACTATAGTTCACTTATTAACAACTATAATTACATTACTCTTTAAATTAATTACATGTAACGTTGAGCTTTACGCTAACGTAGAGCTTTGGACGTAAAAAATCTATCTAAAAAGTGAATACAAAGAGGAGTTATACTGTTATAGGGGTTATATTATTTATTTTGTTATACCTACACAATTATAATATGCATTTACAAGTACCTATTGCATATACAGTGTGATACTTTTAAAAGTTAACACTCGTATATCAAAATTACTTTTTTAAATATTTTTTCCAGCGCAAATTGAATTCTCCATAAATCATTTTTGAAAAAAAAATGTACACTTTTTACTGTTTTTATCGTGATCATTTTTTTAGTTTCTTATTTTTTGAATAATGACATGTATTTTTAATTTAATATTTCAAAATAAAAATTTTCTAAAGAATGTTTAAGAAAAAAAAAATCAAATTTGGAACAAGTAGTTAACTATAGTTATAACTGACATTTATTTAAAGTTTGGATGACTCGTAGGGAGTTGGAACAATATTTTTTTGGAATAACACTTCGTAATGACTATTTTATGCAAAAATTATTATTTTTGTAATAATGAACTTTACTGTTAATATTTAAGAATTGATCAGTATACACCTACTTATTATGAGTAGGTACCTACCTACCCTTTAATCTTTATGTATCATGTATTACTCTGAATTCTAATGCATATTCATGTAACGTCCCTAATATACAATATGTGTTTTACTGAAAGTAAAATTTGTTTTGCTTAAATGGTATAAACTATAAAGTATTACGCTACTCCTCCAATCACATTACAGTTTTTGTTATTTTTTCCGCTTGAAGTTTGTAGTATTATTTCAAAATGTAAACGCCAGAGACATGATAAAAGTGTGTATATTTCTTTAAACCGCTAAACGACCCGTGCTGTATAATATACCTACCTACCTTTTTATTTCAATTATAATTAGTTTATATTCAGATTTTGTATTTTTTTTTTAAATTTTAACTTTTAAGAGTATTGGATACTGTCCGTTTGAAAGCAGTTTCCTATATTGCAGTATATGCAATATACCAAAAAAAAGTGTGAGCGTTGTAAATAATGCTCATTAATGTCTGTGACTCACGTGCGTAAGTTGCGTGTTTAACTTCCGTTTTACTCAAACATGACATGTTATTGTTAATACTCTATGAAAGTATAGCGTACTATTTGTCAACCATATCGAACGACTAAGTATACAAAATCTGAAAGTGAGTACAACACATTCTTCGTTGTATCCATATACTTGTATAGTTATACTATGACAATATGGATGGGTAGGTAGGTACGTAGTATGTACTATGTACCAGTGGCATAGTTATGGGGTGGTGGTGGTGGTAATGGGGATAATAGGAATAGATCTCCTTCCCCCCCTGAACCTTCTATTACGTTTAACGCACCGACTAAGATAAAAGATTATCCGTATTATGTTATAATCACGATTAAAAATAGCCGTGGTCATAATCCAGCGCGTCCTTATCAAATTGTATCATATCGGCTACCATAATAGTATAGTAACTATTGCGGTAATTTAAGTATACTGTACACGGTTATCTACTCAGGTTAGGAATCGGCGTATACTCCATAGCGAGTTTTGACCCGCGTGGCGTGAATGCAAGCTATAACAGCACTGCCTGTCATGGGACCACTGTCCACTAATAAGGGAATTAAGATATTAGTGATCATGGCTATAAATAGTCTATTTAGCCATATTAGTGTCGTTAGTGATCAGAAAAACATGTTGTTAATACAATTATTTTTACGTATTTTTTGTATTTGTAACATTTTTTTTTTATTAAAATTAATATTACATATCTCTGTATATTGTATAGTTATTTCGTATAATATAATATTAACTATCATGGAAAAGCGCTGCGTTGATTATTGTACTTTGGGCTACAAGAGCAATACAAAAATAATTTTTTAATTTTCTACTTCAAAGTATATTAGCTTAAGAAAAAAGTGAGCAAAGGCTGTTCAACAGTATTACGTCGTTAACGACGCATAATAATATATAAATTAGCTATTTAGTGTTTTAATCAGTAAGCAAAAGCATACTCAGGGCCGGCGCTACAAATTTTATTGCGGTGCCCCATGTAAAATAATATGAAATAATATTTTTTTGTATTATACCTATATATAAATTATAATATTCATATATTATATAATACATTTATGAAATGTTTTAAAAGTGAGACTGCACTGTCACTGTGGATACATTGTTTTTATGTTTAAATGCTGCACTTGAACATTTTCAAAGGGACAATAGTGTAAATTTCCTATCTATAGAGACATAGTGACTGAACGACATAGTGTTTGAACGGATTTTAATACCCAAAAAAGTGTCTATAGACAAAAAAATTAACATTATTGTAAAACAGATAAATCAGATCCTTAGCTTAACTCAGTATCTAAAAATAAGTATAGAGATTTAAGAGTGGATTTGTAAAAGACACCTATATAGCAGTAGCTTATCAACTTATTATATATTGAAATTGACTGATACTTAATTATGGTTTCAATGTTTCATATTAGTTTAGCTTTAGATCGTTTAAGTAACTAATTCAGCATCTAACTACGATTTACGTTGTTCATTCTTTTCAATGTATTGTAAATATTAAATATTGTCAAACATTTTTGAAATATTTTTAATTTTTATTGGAATATTCCTAGCAAAAATACCTAAGAAATTACATCTTATTTTATAAATTTATCATTATTTATGTCAATTAAATTTTTATGTAAAATATAACTGTGCAGAGATTAGGGAAGTATATTTAGAAAAAGTCCTCTAAGGGGTATGGGTAGTACAAATATATTTAAAATATGCATTTTTAAAATAAAATTTAATGCTGGCATCACATTTTAAACGATTATCTATCTATTAATAAAAATTAATGCACTGCAAATTCATCTTATCGTCTTATCGATGATTTCCAAGCGCTTTTAGGAAAAACGTGCACCCTCCGACAGTTAAAAAACATTTTAGACGACAAAAACAAATTTATATTTTGTATTGATTTAAAAAAAATACGCCAGTGAAGAAAAAATCAATAAAATTATTAATTAAGTTAAAATATGAAGTATAAAATTGAAAATATATGCCCTAAACCAAAAAAAAACTCAAAATATGCTTATATATGCAAAATACAATTTCAATACTAGCTTTGTGGAAGCATGAAACGTATTTGTTCCGCACTTTGCTATTTTTGTGACTGTGCAAAACAAATTTGCAAATGCTACAAGTCCTCTACCCTAGTTATAACATTTAAAAAATCATTACTAGAAATTTCTTAAATCTACAAAATCAGGAATTTTTGTGGTTTATATTGAAAAAGTAAAAAGTCGATGTTGAGTAAACTTCATGACGAATCGCAGCATTATCATACTCCAAAAGTTTTAATATCATAATAATAAAACAACTGCAGTGATGATTACGAATGATGTGATAAAGTGTTTAGCTGGTGTTAAACATTTAATATTTATGTTAATGTAATATTATAATTTATGTTACATACAGCATACATTAGGAATAGCTATATCTAATGAAATCACAGACATTTATAATTCAACGGTTGCTATATTTAATTTACATATTTTAGAATACAAATGTGATCTTATTATCTGCAGAATATGCCAAATAGTTTTACCATGTGACATACACTTGACAATTACTGAGTAAAAACAAATTGCTTTTCAAACATCAAATATTATTAAACAGCTATTATATATATATATATATATATATTAAAAAATATCGATGACTATATTTAATAGTTACAATAAATTTCCCAACTTTACTTTTATTTTTATCGTATAGTTAAAAAAATTATACAAAATATATTAAGGGGGCTCCGTCGGTTTTGTCAAAAGTCAAAACTTATATAGATTTGACCTATCTAAATATTCTAAATATAGATTTCGTTTATTTTAATATTTTTTAATTCCGTATCATAAAATAAATCTTAAGGGGGCTGCGAGGAACTGCTATTATTGATGAAAAATGTGGTTTTTAAACCAAAAATCCGGACAAAACTGAAAGAATATGGTTATTCATGGATTTTAATTTTAAAAAACTAATTTTTATTGAATACCAAGTTTACTAGATTTTGAATATCTATTTTTTCAGCTGTGATATCCATGAATAAAAATATGATATTTTTGTATTTATATTAACACATTAATACGCATTATGACACTAAAAATAATTGGAATATTAAAAATCTCCTCGATGGAAACCTAGTAAACTTGTACATCATAACAAGTTTTCAAAATTAAAATCCATCAAACCAAATTCCTCTAGTTTTGTCTGGATTTTTGGTCTAAAAGTCACTTTTTCATCGACTGGAGCAGCCCCTATGTATAAATTATGAACAAAAAAATTATTTAATTGGAATTATTTAAAAATATAATTCTTAATAATAATAATAAGAAGAACAGTAAGTTTAGGTTAGGTTCAGTCAGATAAATCTCACATATTTAACTCCATTAATGACATAGAAACATAAATACAATTTTATTTAACTATACTGCCAAAATATTCTAAATTTTTGTGGATGGTTTAATAAGTTTTAATATATTTTAATGCGTTTGAGGGTTTATTGTTAGTAATTTTCTGAATAAGTAATTATTTTAAATGCTAATATATATATATATAGGTATATGTACCTATAAGACTATACATTTGATGTTGTTTGTTTTATTTCTTTCACCAGACAATTTATATAATCATTGCATGTATAATTACTAATTAGTAAACACGTTGGTTCATAATATTGTTTTTGTTCTTATATATTTTTATCTCCGATAGAAAAAACGGTAAAAGGAGATAGATAAATCCCAAAATGTGTATAAGAATGTTGTATAAGTAATAAGTATGTATTATACCATTTTGGTTTTAAATTTAAAAAAAAAATAAGAGTAGACTTTTGTTACATTATTAATCATAATTTGAATAAAGAATAATATAATGGTGATTTCGAGATTATCAATACTTATAACTTGGTAGTTAGTACCTATAAGTAGGTACTTACTAAAGCTAATCTCAATAAAATGTATTTTACTTTTCATTTATTTTTTATTTAGCACAACAAATTACCTTTATATTGTTATAAAATAATTTACCTAAAATACCAGAGAAACGTAACATTATCCTACCAAGAAAATATCTGTTTTCTTAAATTATTTCTCGATTGATACTATTATCTAATCCTACTACTAAAATGGGTCTTATAAAGATTTCTAAAAAGAAAAGAATAAAATATTGAGATATTAAAACTCCGGAGTACAAGACACACATCCATACATTAATATTATAAGCTTGTAAAAGATATAAGTAAGACTTATTTTAAGCTGAATTTAAGTCAAATACCATTGTCCAAATGTACACTGATAAGACAATGAGATAAAAAAAGACATTTATTTGTATTATATAAAGATAAATTACTTTTTTTTATACATTCTTTTTACAGACGCAACTTTTGACCCTTTGAAATCTTAAACTTACCATTATAGGTACCTACCTACTCAATCAGCTTAATTTACATCATTATTGAATTAATATATTAATATATTCTAAAGTTTAAACAACGTTACTGCATCTATGAACCATCGTGTTATTTTATATCTACCGGCTACCGTATCAATTATATTAGTATCAATATTAGATTAATATACTTACATCTTAATATCCTATAGTTTGATTTACTTGTTTAAAAAAAACAACACGATTATTTCTTAACGGACAAACAAAAATTAAACCAATCAAACAAGTGTTCATAATTCATATTTATTAAATATGAACAAATTTTATCGAAAGTTTATGAAAAACAAATAATACGAACGATTTTGCATTAAATTAAATATATGGTTTTTATGTAATGTAGGCTGTATCTACATCTTTATCTTCTTTTATCTTATAATTCTATGGCATATAAATAATTGACTTACAAGTTTAAGCCTATCGATAAGATCTCAATAAATATAAATATCCTTAATTATTTGTATTGAATAACTGTAGTTGATAAACATGTAAAAAGAACTCACGTGATCAAAACCAAATCGAAACATTATTTAATACTTTATTTTAATTAGTTTAAAAATTACAATTTTATTAAAATGATATCTAAAAAACTAATAAATGTAGACTTATATATAAATCAGTTAATAATTAATATAGTTACAGTGAACAAATAACAGAAGCACATAGTTTGTCGAAATGCGATGGAGTTATAATGGCAATTTTATTAAAAATAAATGTGTTATGTAAAACATTATTTTTTTTTTTTAAATTGTACCAATCAATTTTGCTGTCGTTATCATATTTTATAAAAAAGCTTATGAATGCTTTAGGTTAGTTTTTTTTTCAATTGAAATAAAACCGGTGTTAAATTATTTTTATCCATAATTCATTAGTAAAAAATAATGAAACTGAAAAAATTATTTGGTAATAAAAATATAAATTTTTTTACAATGTACAAAATACAATTATTGTTAAAATAAAGAAAAAAATTAATTGACTAATTTGCTTAATTTGTGTTTAAATACGCGTCGATATTGTATTTTTTATTACATTTTGTAGTTGAAAGTGCAAAATAAAAATTTAAAAAGAAGATTAATAGACAATATAACCTACATATTTTATTATTTTATCCTAAATATTATTTATTTTTTCTAAACAATGTATGGTTATTATAATTTGAAATATTTTTATTACAGTATAATATAACAAACGCGCCAATGTGTAAACCGTAATGAGCGTAAAAGAACTTACGTATAATGTGCGTTTTCGAGTCATCGGCAGCGAAAACCTCGCACCTGTTTGCACGCGACATTCAACGCAGACTGGAACGGTCCTAACACGGGTAGCGCACCGACAGACGCACTCCCTCCGGTTCACTCCGCCACCTGTGCGCCCTCGGATGCAACTAACGCACTTCGGTGGTCCCGTGCCCAGTGTGTTGTATGACGTTCTGACCCTGACCGTACACACCACCATCGGACTGATGCTGGTTTTAAATAACGTCGACAACCCTAGTTCTGAGGACCTCATTATATAGGTGTTCGAACTTACGCGGAAACCGAATGGGTTGCCCATAAAAAAAAAAAATGAATAATAATACCACCTAATATGATAAAAAAAAAAAAAACGTCTTCAACGGTCTAGAAAATATAGGAAAATATGAAATTGATTTGACCTAGTTTAGAAGACGTTGCAAAATCTGCCTAGACGTGGATTTTTTTAGATCATATTTTATTATCTACTTGCCTATTTATTTATAAGTGATAATTTATAGTATTAAAATTATACAGTTCATATCTTATTAGTTATTACACCTATAATAAGTAAAGTAACGATCAACTATGTTTGACAAATAAAATATTTAAAATGTGTGCATTTTTACACATTTATTTCTTAGTTGCCTTCGTTTAAATAGTCAGTTTAAAATAATAAGTCGTCAGTAATAACTTATAAATCATAGATATAATATGTTTCCAGTTGGTATTAAAAAGCAGATTAGAGATATAGTATATATTCTGTTTTTCTCTAGTTTTATTCCATTTGACAAAAAAAATGAGCAACAGCTATAATTTATTGTGGTAAAGTGTAAACATTTTAGATTCTAAGATACATGAGTTCAGAAGCGTGTTCAGGATAAAAATTCAGGACAGGCCAGGTTATATGAACATTTTGTATAATATACACATTTTTTTATACTATTCATTTTTAATTTTTATTATAATGTAATAATGGTTGTTGACGGTTCGCGGATATATGTTTTTTCTGGAAGTGCTCGAGGATCACTAACTAATTTTATTTATAGATGAATTAGTAGATTACACGGCACAAAATATAATCGATGCACAGTCATAAAAGTAACCGCAGTATGCCGATGTATAAATGTATAATGTATTCACATTTCACATTTAGATTTAAATGTTCAGCGTGTTAATATAAACAATTAATATATAATTTCTTGTGTTTAATTTAATAATATTTATTTTAAAATTCATATTTTGGTATATTATATAAGTGCTCAAAATCAAGGTAGGCCCTCTAATTTTGTTAGAGCCTCCAAGTCCTGAAGATAGATATTATGGCTGTAATTAAATTCAACGCAAAAATCATAAGCTCAGGATTCCCGTTGATTAAACACAAAATTCATACATTTTTATTAATTAAGTGTAAAATCAGTGTACACTTTTATTAAGGCATGTTGTAAATGTGTACTACGTACGATGCATCGTATATTTCAAAGTAAGGTTTTTTTTTAAATGTTTACTCAAATATGGAAAAAAAACAAGTTTAGTAAATACTATAATGATAAGTAATATTAGTTTGAATCCGAACATATAGACATATAGTATTTAATTATAATATATTTTTTTTATTTTAAACAGGTAAACAATTTAAAAAAAAAAACATAGGTTTTAAATAATTATTTAAATATAGTTTGTACTTAGCGTTTGAAACTATAGACGAAGAAAATCGGTCAATGAGTTTACTTACCCACAAACATACTAGGTTACAGTATATAATGGATGTCACTATTAAAATAAAAAATAAAATCCGGTATCCTTTATTCTCTAGACTTCTAGTGAAACGTTTTATGTCCTCCTTTCCTAATTAAAAAGCATGGATTCACGCGTGAATCTACTGTGGTTGTGTATCCGTTTTAATATACTGCTAAGATAGTCAGTTCGGTTTTTCCTAAGTTTTCAGTTTAAATCACATCGAAATCGCTGTTAACTATACGTCTATAACATAATAATACATGTACACATACTTTCAACAGACCATTTTTTTTTGACCAATACTAAACTTATAAAAATAGTTAAAATGTTTGTTTAAAAATGTATTACTCTGGAATAAAACTCTGTGACATTGCATACTAGGTATTATGTGAAAATCATAAATACTAAATAGTATGTCAAGACAATGTGTTCCGAAAACTATTATCTTTGTATAAGTCATATGTTACACGGAAAAAATAAGAAAATCTAAAACATATTTGAAGAATAATAAGCAGTACCTAATATCGTATGAACATGTTCTATATTTTATTAAATAGTTATTAGTATTTCGATTATAACCATATTTGCTCGAAATAACTAACGCTCTATCGTCATTTTTGTACCCACGTATAAAAATACTCTGTTCCGCAACATTAGGGTAAGTTCCTGGAAAGCCAAACATAATAATAATATGGTGAAATAAAATTTAACACGGAATCTGTTAATATACAACTGAGTTATTCTTAATATTATTTGACATCTTATATTATCGAAGCGGTAAGACAGGACGGTGTATAGTGGGCCCGTGGTTCCAACAGCCGTTATGATATTATTTATTGATAACATATCGTGATTATAATTTATAATATACCCAGCAGAGACTCCAGCATCGCAGCATTTTTAAGCGTGTAGAGTACCCAGCCCCCCCCCCCATTGTGACCAATCAGTTTTAAAGAAGCACTGTCAGTTCCTGAGTTTTATACCTGAAAAAAATACTTCAATCATTAATGTTATGGGGGTTTCTAGTAAAAATCGTATCTAGTTTGTACTTTTGAGTGTCAATAGTACAATATTCTGACTAAATTTCAAAACAATCGGGAAAAACTGAAAACGATTTTCGAATAATTAATAGAAATATATTATAACTAGGTGGTTTTTGTTAAAATCGATATTGTTTTTTTGTTGTAGTTTAAAAATGAAAAACCATGGTACACTATATAATATTTTCAATATGACAGTAATATATATTATTACCTAATGTAGGACTCGGATTTCAAAGCATATGCTTCATATTTTTTTATATGAGATACAAATATAATTTTATTTTATTTAAATTCGTTTGATGTTATTCTAATTCCAAATAAACCAATTTATTTTTGCTTTTTTATTACTTTATTGCAATTATTCCATCTGTGGCATTTTAATATGTTTATTATGGTATAGTCTATAATAGTAATACAACAATTTTAATGTAATTAATAAGAAATTTAAAAACCCGGAATACGGACTAAATGATTATTGAATTATTATTGTTTTTGTTGAAAATATAGCAAATTACATGGTAGTTAATTCTTTTGGATTCTGAGTGGAGCGATGAATGTATTAATTTTACAATATGTGTTTTTTATTTTTTGTGTACCTACGTGTACACGACAAGTAATCGAAAAAATGGTTCGATTTTCAACTTCAGTATCTTGTTCGATGGGAAAGTGAATATAGGTGGTGCTTGGGGAGGTCCCATATTCCCATAGTAATAAAGCACCGAGAAAAACCAAAAAAAAAAAAGGTAGGCAAGTGGGTGTCGCTCTGCTGTACAGAAGTTTACAAATCGGTCACTATTACAGATGGTGTTAAATTTGAATTCAATGATATAATATCATCGTATAAGAAAAAAAATTCTGAGCGAAAACGTTCAGTCAGCTTATGATATTACCAAGCATATTTGATGATATTATTGTGAATAAAGTAATTTATATATAACCTATTAAATGGAGCCTTGTTTTCAATTTTCAATCCTTAGCTATAAAAGTTGAAAATTTTATACATTTTTAACTACAAAATAATTATTAAATTATAAATTTGATAAATGTTGTTAAGATTTGAACTTTAAATGCTTATAAATAAAAACTGTGATTAAGGATTTTTAATTTTTTTCATCTGCCTTTGAAACAATAATCGTTATGGTGTATAGAAAATGCTAATATAAACATTCAATCAAAATTTCATGTACCTACGCTCATTTGTTTTAGAGTTACACCAAAAACCAAAATCGATTTTCTGGAAAACAGATTTTGCGTAAAAATTCTCGTTTTTCCTTAATTTTTCTTTTGTTTTTCACGTCGGTTTGAAAACCACGAGGAAATTTATACTTTTGACCCCCCAAAGTACCAACTAGATTCACTTTCCTATCAGAAAAGTTACTATTGAAAAAAAAAACACATTATTGTAAACTCAATACATTCATCGCTTCACTCAGAATCTAAAATATGACAAAGGGTTTTTTTTAAATTATTCTTTCAACAATTAAAAACAAAATTAAAATACAGTCCCATTTTTTATAAAAGTGTCACTGCATTTTTATGAAAATTATGAAAATTATGAAATTTGCAAACTATTTTGTAGTAAAAAATTCATAAAATATAATACACAATATTTATAATTAGCTCTACTCACTGAAAAAAAAAGTTAGTGTAAATCCACATTTTTTATATAAATATCTCAAAATATAGAATACTAATTTATATTTGTGAACATTGAATACGTTATTCACATACCTATATGGTATAGCTGGAGAGTAGTTTTGAAATATTTCAACAAAATAAACAAATGACTTGAGTAAAAAAAGCATTTGTAAATAAAAATGGTTCGTGAACTGTTATGAATATTATCAGCTATTATTATTTTTAACAAATTATTTTTGAATGTTATCTCTTTTTCTTTCTCTTTATATACCTATGGTATAAGCATAACCTAAGTAAGATACTAGTTTTGTTTATATATTTAGTGTAATAAAAAACATGAGCAGGATATAGACTATAAAGATACACGTTAAGTTGTTTTTTTCGCTTCCCTTATTTCACCTTAGATTTGTATTATTAGTTCAGATTTTAAACCTATCACAATAATATAGTCGTAATATATAGATAAATACAATAGTTCCCTATTTGTTTATGAAACATCTTAGAACACTCTTTATGAATAAAACTGTGTACAGTGTATATACATTAATATTTAGTATATAAACTATAAGAAACAATATCACTATTAAAACAAACAGAAAAAATAATATTAATAATATTAATATTTGCTATTACACAATATTAAAATTATCATAAATATATTATAACAGACTTGAGACACAATATAAAAATAGGTTTTATAGGTAGATGATATTTATTTATTAGTCATGTTAAATTTATAGAAATGAGATGATATTATCAATTTTTTGAATAATTTAAAATATTATACATATACATGGAAAATGAAAAAATCCTTTTTTTTCTAACTTTTGTTCAATTAACTTAAATTAATTAATTTTGCTCAACAAAAATGTAACATCTTATTTTAGATACTCTTTTTAAGTAAGTATCCTTAGTAGAAATACATCTATCTTAGAAAAGAATTTATATGTATAGAAGGATTAAAGAGAGTATTCATTTTAGATAAACTACGTTGAATGCCATAATAATATAAAGGCATAAAGCTAGTAAAACGTATTATCTTTGGAATGTAACGTTGTCATGACTTATATAAGTACGTCATTACAACGTCTTTAATGTTTAATATTATTCACGGTTCATTTAAATAATAATTGTGATCATTTTAGTAGAATGACAGGCATGTTTAAAATTTGGGCTCATGTTGCTGGATTTCAAATACATATCCAAAGCATAAATTGCAGATGTCTGAATAAATAACTCGACCACATTTTAAAAAAGATGTCGTCAATTTCGATAAATATTATTTTAATGATCCGAAATGTTTAATAATACACAATATCAAACAATAACGAAATCATTATAGTGTAGCGATTGCTCCACTGTTAAAATATTCAAAAGGAATTATAACAGATGGGATTGGTGAACCACGTACGATGAATTAATAACAATAGTTATAGGCAAATAATTCATCACAATGATAATATACCGTAACACGAAGTAAACATAATAATATAATAATAACTTCTGAATTATAGCGATGGCCGCAAATAATGGGAAAATGCCAGAGCATAATTTTAAGCTAATCGGTAATGCAATACGATTGAAAATTAGCGTAATTGATGGAAATAAAAACCAAGGCAGAAAATTGTTAAGATTCTTGATCATTTCGATTGACAAAAAATTTTAACCGGGACTACTATGAGAGTACTTAAAAGTTAAAACAAAACTTTGCATTCTGAAAAATATACCGTTATCCAATTATCCCCATTAGATAGTTATTGAAATTGGTGAAGCAGTGAAGCAGATCGATAAATACTTTATGGGTACCTACCTCATCATGACCAATCATATAAATGTATTTATTGTAAATAAAAATAAGCGTCTGGTATAATATTTTCATGGAAAAAGCTAACGAGTTTAAACATTTTTTTTAAAAACGGAGAAACTAAACAAGTAATAAAGTAATATGATATTATGGTATAGGTATAGTTTGATTTAGTAAAAATAGTTTACTTATTTTTTTATACAATATGCAAGAAATAATAATGAATCTAACAAATATCGATCTAGTATCCACTAGATAAGATAATAAAGAATAGAAAATCATTAGTGTCCCGTCATTTTAATATCTTTCGTTATTAGTTATTACGTAAAAACTATTATACAACAATACAAAATGTATTCTAATGTATCTAATTTTAGATTAGTAATTCTGTAATTTTGTTTAATTTTGCAGAATATGTATCAACAATATGTTTTTAATTTTATCCTATTAATTATTACAAAAATATAGCTATTCAATTTTTAAAAGTTTACAAATTATGTAACATATGTCACCTTTTTACATTTGATAAAACTCGAGCGCAGTTTACATATCACCCTTTTACTCACGATAAGAACTCGGGCGCAGTTTACTTGTATGATTTCGTGTTTACCTGTAAGTTGGGCGCAGTTTACAATCTCCGCAAAATGTAAATAGAATAGCGGAAGATAACAATAAACCTTAACAAATCTTTCAATTAAGACAAACACAAAATTATACATTGCCCAAAATGTTCAACAACCCAACAACATCAGAATAAGTTTTCAACCAACACAGCACTGAGAATATATTTAAGTTTTTTAAACATACATACCTGTACCTAGATTAAACCTGTATAATAATGTATTTGATCTGACACTGTAGACTAATAATCTATGTCTTTGATGCCAGCTGTACCTATACTTCTAATAATAATAAAAACAAAATTTAATTTTCTTTAATATTATTTTGTATCACATAACTCCACTCTGTTTCCCACTATTTAGGTTTTATATCATGTTCATTATTATTATTATTTTATTCTTCGTATTAATTGTACTACTTATATTGAATTATTTAAAAATGTGTGAACTGTCAAATATTGTTATACTATTATTGTTATCGTTATTCTATATTGTAAATTGGACATTGTCCGTATAAATATTAATAATTAAAAATGTTAAAATTTGAACTTTAAATGCATTTAAAAAATAATATTTTTGAACTTCCGTCATTAAAACTTATAAGGAACCTTGCATAACATTTTTAAGTTTTTTTTCAAAAAATTTCTCAAGGCTGTAACTAGCTCAAAAAGAGTCAAAATATTTCAAAAATGTTACCATTTATGTGAAATGCTAATATAAATATTTGATGAAAATGTCAAAGGTTGAATGTTATTAGTTTATGAGTTACAACAAAAAAATAAAAGTTGGTTTTTTCAAAAAAATTTTGACCTCACAAAAGTAACAACTATAGATTCACTTTTTTATCAGAAAAGATGCTGATCTCGAAAACTAGAGAATTTTTCCTATTCAAAAATTTTACAGACGACCAATAACTCTGCGAAATACAACGTTGAAGCTAATATATTATGTGTTATGCAATTCAAAGCGTCAAGAATGTTGGAAACATCCCTTGTCGTTTTCTATCTCGTTTCCATTCTGTTTACATGGGTGGATACGTCAATCTGCAATTTTCCACCATAATATAGGTAGGACCGTCAACTTTCCGCAATCATCTCTCCCCAAGACACATGTATTGTGTGCTTGTCAAAAACTGGAAACCGTTTTAATGCAAATCTATATTCCAAATTATTAACACAAAATTAAGTTGTACGCATTAAATATTACATAGGTACGGATCAACGTCAGAAACATAAATATACAAAGCGGTTCGTCAAGCCTGGCTGGTTTTAAACATCTAGGTATTTTAAATTACACAAATTTGTATTTAATTTTAATAAATAATAATTGACAAGAATGCAAAACCTTCGCACAGATGGATTTTTCCTAGCGGACAAAAAAACCATCACTGGATGTCACAATGTTTATTATATAATAATAATAACATGAAATTAAATCGTAATTATTATTCAGTGAATAGAAATATTATGACGTATTTTGAGGGTAAATGACATTTCCCCCCCCCCCCGACTGTTTTCGGTCTAGTAAGAAATTTCTCCCCCCCCCCCACCCCGATATATTTTTGATGCGGACATTTTCCCCCCATTTTTTTTAATGTTTATTATTGACTAATAATATTAAATTTAATAACACAATATTATTTATTATTTAATATGAAATTGCTCTTTTTAAATAAAATACAAAATATATAAATATTATTTTATTTTCATAAATGTATATTATGTTTCATCCACTCAACTACTCCAAACAATAACAAATTTAAAATATGAACTAAAATATAATTAATAAAAATGGCCAAAAATTCTGACATAAAAATGATATATTTTGTAAAAAACATTTGATTACTGATTCTTTTGTTATTTCTAAACACATATTGTTTAGCCTTTGTTCATATTTATTTTTTTTTTGTTAAAATGTACCAGTTTGGATATTTAACAATTTAATAATTGCTTTTGAATTTGATTCAAATAGTTCAGTTAATCAAAAATATTCATCTATAGGTAATTTATTATATTTATGAAAATATTTGAAAATATTAGACAATAGGCAAAAAAATAATTCCATATTAAATAGTAAACTTTAAAAAAAAATGGGGGGAAATTTCCGCATCAAAAATATATTGAGGGGAAAATGTCCTACTAAATCGAAAACAGTTGTGTGTGGGGGGGGGGGAGGAATGTCCGCAATTCATTTTGAAAATTACTTGAAAAGTATTATACGTACGTGCATTTTTAAATAAATTAGTTTAGATTACATTAAATATTTACAATTATTTTTAATACCGTTCAAATTAGTTACCTATATTGTATTATGTGTACATTTTACAATAATATTATGTAAAATAAAATAATACATTTCATAATAATTGTATGCTTATAATATTTAGTGCATATAATAGTATGCTCGTATAATAATTAAAAAAAAAATTACAGAATTTGATCGATATTACAAAAATATAATGTTTAGTAGGTTGTTTTATTAGTTTATCACCTAATCAAGTACTTGAATATTTGTACATGAAATTAACATTATGTCTTATTAGAAAAAAATGTTTCCAGATCTGTGTTGTTCAATTTATAAACTTGACTAAAAATTATAATTGAAAAAAAACAAAAACAATTAAAAAAAGAAACGGCGCGTAATTATGATAAAAAAAAAAATCCAAAAAAAACGCACACTAAATGATTATAAGTCAAATCGAACGAAATAAGAATATTATTAGTAAAGGGCTGCTTGAATCGGTTTGTGGACAATCGTGCTAATTTTTTCTTTATTTAGTGTGATATTGTTTCACATCGACTAATGAAAGACTTCTGGATAAATGGACATGCACCTTTAAAACATTTCTTTATGACAAGCTTTTAGTTTTAAAATGTGGATCCTCCTTATACTCTTATTTTGAATTTGTATATCGAGCAAAGTGTACAGATAGGGTTCTTTGAATGAAAAAAAAACATCATCCATTATATAACTGGAATAACACTCAAGGTATTATAAAATTGCACATTTAAATGTATACCTACCCATTTAATAATTATTAATGTACACGGATATTTTAACCAGTAAGCAATTCTTTTTAAACATAAGACGTATTATAATCGACACAATATACCTACTGTGAACATGGAGGAATATTATTCTATTATTATTTTTAAATACTGAGCGAAGCGAGTAACGTATGTACTGGTCAAACAAAGACTGTGAGTATGTGTGTTTTTATTTTATCAATGTAGCGACCTATTTTTTTTGTGTCTTTCATTACATTTTAGAGTTGAAAAAATGCTTCAATCTTCCACAGCCAAGGTCGAGGTGGTGTCTGGCAGAAAATTTGTGGATCTAGTCCGTCCAATAAGAAATTAAGAATAGAAAAATTCTGGTATTTTTTGCAATAAGAAGCAAAATTGTAAAAATAACATCGGAAAACTTGGAGTCGAACACTTTACACAATACCAGTTTTCAATAAAAACTATTTTACTTACGTACACATCCGTGTCACATTGACCTACTTAATGTCGAGATACCGTCCAAACTAGAACAAATTTTCTCGGGTTTTCATACATATAACGGCGTTGAGTTTGCGGTGATATTTAGTGAAACATAAATAAATATAGGTTTTACAAAAATTGTTTATACAGTTACGACCGTCATTAAAAAAATAATGCTATAATTAATGAAAAACCAATTAATTTTTTTCAGCTCTATCCATACCACCGTTTGATCAGTATAATCAGTATAATCAGTAATATTATGACGTAGTACTATTATACTATTACCGTGTGGCATGCGTTAAGCTTTATAGTCAAGACAACAGCACACGTTTGATACACGAGCGTGTATACAATAAATTATTCTGGAGCTGGCCAGCTGTCAAGTTTTTGTTCTTCTTCTTCTACAATAATAATATGGAAACCGCATAAGAAAAGTGTCAGTAGTCCGACCGTAATCTGGTGGCCCGTTGACCTTTGGAAAAGCTTCAGGTGCATCGTACATAATATATGACTTGCACCTCCCACTGCCCGCTTCATCATGACGTGTGCACGTACATAACTGTGTCACATAGGAACCTAGTAAATATCAGAGCTTACAATAAACTACGGCCTACAGGCGGTGGAACGCATAATAGTTTTCAGTATAGAGTATATTGTTGACGAGTTTTCGACATGCATTCATTTTTTTAATGGACTTTTTTTTTAATAGAAATTAAAAGTACAAGAATGTGCAGGGGAGTAAAATAAAATACTTCGTGACACAAAAAACTAAAATACTTCACATAACAGTATACGTCATCGCGAACAAAAGAACCGGTTAGTTGGCGTATAATAATTTTAAGTCGTGAAATCTGCAATTTATAGGTAAGTAAATAAGAAATATCAAAAAAAATTAATATTTATAGTTATTATTTGATGCCACAAAAAATATAGTCATCGTTAATTATATTTTATTGCTCGCAAGTTGAGATGATTAAAAAAATAATATTAATTCATTACATTAACCGCATCTTGACCATTGATAATAAAATAATGAATAGGACGAGCCTATATAACTTACGTTTGTGGTCGCAGTCTTTTTGGCGCAAGATGGACGGTTTATGCCATTTTTTTGAAGCCATACAAACAATATGGATCTTTTTGTGGTTAATAGTATGTATACAATACAATGGAAATAATGAGTCCCATTTTCTCAAAAGCTTATCACAAAATTCTCGTGAAATAAGCAGAGACATACTATGCATTCTTTTATTATCTATGATCTTGTCTTGCAACTAATACTTTTCCAGAATACCTTGTTTTCAATGTGTTTGTATTGAATTGGTTAGTTTTTGGTCATAGAGCGTCATTAATTACTATTAAGAGGACGGTGTACACGCGTACGACGTACCAAATTTTCGTTCACCAGTTTCAATATTGTGCTGTTAGTTTCGATATTAGAATGAATTGACCTATAATACAATTTAAAGGTAAGATTATTTTTCAGTTCCACGGCATATGCTTTTGTTGATATTATTATTTTAAAGTGAGTTATGCCCTTTTTGAAACTGTACATTTTAAAATGATCATAACTTACTTAAAAATAACAATATCAATAAAAGCCCGCGCCGTACCCTAAATAATAATTAATAATCTTACCTTTACATTATACAACAGGTAAATTCACGCTAATAACAAAACTAACAGCACACTATTGAAACTGGTGAATGTTGTATGTGTGTAAGACGGAGACAACACATGCCCGTACAACATCCTCTTAAAACTTAATATTAATTGCACGCACAATATAACACGGCGCACTGAGTATGCAATATTGGTACGTCCAAGCATTCTAGAAGTCAAATTAAGAACGTAATACTTTTATTGGTCATAAAAACCAAGCGCGTTTAAGACTAAGAGTTATATAATATGTTTAGGTATCGATCATAAATAAAAATATTTATGGTTATAGAACCACAAGAATTTGAAAACATAAAATGTAAGTACAAAAATGCGCACTGAAGTTATTTTTTACCTACGACATTTGTTTTAATAAATCATACCGGTCTGTACTGCACGTCTTGTCTATTATGAATTTGGTATTTAACAAAAAAAAAAAATTAATATTTGTCGATGCTTAAAAGCGGTTACTTATATTTTTAATCACATATAAAACGCATTTAAATGTTGTTGTGCGATTCGAGCTAACGCATAAATTGTGTACGGCGATGCTTCCATTTATAGGTAGGTACAGACATTAATATTTTTTTTATCGGATTTGTAATTTTCATTGTTAACAAAAATAGATTCAAAATACACCGTTTTTAATTATAGCATATCTACCATAAAAACTATTTAATCCGACACCTATCAAGTAGTAATTTTATTCGTAAATTATGCATTAACGAAACAAGATGGTGGTGTAAGCCATTGGCACAGTATAAATGTATTTAGATTTTGAAAAACTGCCCATCAAGATCGTATCGTTGTAATTTTTTTTTGAAGTTTTAAAATTAGAATATGCACCAAAATTAATTTCAAATATTAAAGAATATTATGTCTATAAAATAATTTTTTGTTAATAAATATGTTAAAATGGTGACATTATTGCTTTACGGATGCTTTTTGACTGTAAATCTGCCTGTGGTATCTTATATCCACATCCCTAGGGGCGCAATTGGAATACCCTGGGGTGCATATGGGTTACAGCCAAAGTATATAAGAAATTACAAAATTGATTGAATTCAACTTTGCCAAAGGTAAATAAAAAAAAAAACATTAATAATGTTATTTTCATTTTGCTTTCAATCATACACAATGAGTTGTTATACAAATAAACTTGTTATAATTTATTCAAGTTTCGGGTTTCTAACGTTAAATTATAGTCTTTAACATTCTGGCTAATGCTAATACTTTATCGATGATATTATAAATAATTCTGATTAAATTTGTCAGTTAAAAATTCATTACGACCAAAATTTAATGCTTCCGCCAAAAATGTAAAGTAAAAAACTTTCGAACCATATACGCTCTAAAAATTTTCATCAGCTACATCTAGGTATATTACATTTTTATGAGCATTTATTTCACTCAAGTAAACAATAGTTTCCCAAAAAATAATCTATACTATTATATAAAATTGTAAGGGTTTTTCTACGACCGCGCTGACCGAAAAAACTACTGAACCGATTTGGCTGAAATTTTTTACTGTTGTACCCGACACTCTGCTGAAGGTTTTAGTACTACTTTTGTCAATAAAAAAAAAGTATTAAATTCATAAAAAATTAAAAACAATTGTACCTATATTATATACATATTATATACATATTGTGCGGCACGGCGGCCCGCAAGTTTACAGCTACCTGCAACCTGACCTTTTTGTTTGTCGAATTGTATTGTGTTCGGCGTGTAGATATGAATAATATTGTTGCGAGAAATTTATCGCACGTGCACCGAGTACCGACAAAATATTGTATACCCAATATTCGTATTAATCTATCTATACTACTATATACAATTGTAAGAAGAATGAAGGAAGTCGAAAGGTTTTAACTTGCGGGCCGTCTACTATTGCGAAACCTGTTCCGTTAATACTTTTAAATGCATCTGTGTAAGTAAGTGTGAAGTCGTGGTATAGGAGGTCAACACATCCAGTATCTTCACAGTGGAATTCTATGCGTTATATATGGCAGTCCAATTCGCCATACAATCAGACTATAAGTATACTCTTATAATAAGTGACTCTCTCAGCACCCTTATCTCACTACAAGATCGTCACCCTTAAAATGAAGTAATCCAACTTACCAAAGACCTTATTTCCGCATCGAAAAACAAAATTAAGTTTACGTGGGTCCCATCCCACATAGGTATCCCCGGGAACGAAAAAGCGGACAGAATGGCGAATGAAGCAGTTACATCCACAACCTCTACCATCATAAATAAAATCCCAAATAAAGACCTAACGAATGAAGCCCATAAACGGATTATAAAAACATGGCAAAATCACTGGGATGCAATTCCCTCCAGCAACAAACTCAGAAACATAAAAAAATCTATATCCAAATGGGCATATCCAGAGAACGCATCAAGGAGACAACAAATAATTATAAACAGATCCAGAATAGGCCATTCCCATATCACGCACTCATATCTGATAACCAAGGAAACCCTCCCCTCGTGTGACACATGTAAAACTCCCCTTACAATGGCACACATCATTATTGACTGCCCCAAATACTCAACCACACGCTTTCTGCTCAACAAGCCAAGGTCACTAGGAGAAGCCCTCAGTCAACATAACTCCGGCAACATTTTTAATTTTTCAAAAAAATTGAATTAGATAAAAAACAGTAAATATCATAATGTACTACCTATAACAATAAGAGCATGTATAATTTTATATTGTAAAAACTCAAATTTTGTAATTTCAGGCTAATAATCTTTGCAATTGAAGCCTTTATGTAAATAAAAAAAAAAAAAAAAAAAAATTGTAAGGGACTTTCTACGACAGCGCTAACCGAGAAAACTGCTGAATCGATTTGGCTGATTCTTTTTTTGTGGTGATCGTAAATGCCAGGACAAAGTTTTTATGAAAAAACATTTTCGGAAAAACCACGAGAAAAAGAATAAACTAAATAATAAAAAATGTAATTTATTGTTGCAGATTAAAATATTAATAGTGTATTATGGTTGCTATTGGTTAATCGGACATGTTTGTTGATTAGTATTAATATTTTTTGTTAATATATATATATACAGGTATATAAAAATGAATGCGTGTAGATTAAACCTCTGGGAAGGAGATAGATTAATTTAAAGTAATTAAAATTTGATTTTTTTATTCATCGGATCTTGGTACGGTTAGATTAGGTTAGGATTTTGTATTAATTGATTATATTAATCAACCGTAGGTGGAATTAAGTTAATACGACAAACTTGGTATAACTTTGATACTCTATCATACACTTACGTACAAACAGCACGGGGCTCGCAATCTACGGTAGATAAATTGCCTACCTGATAATATACTGCTACGAATCAGAATTTTTCTGGGCAACGGAAAATTTTAGATAAGTGTTGAACACCATACAGTGAATATTAAATAAGAAATTGATCAAAGTTTGAGTCATAAAGAGTTAGTAAATTTAACGGCAACAAAGTGCACGGGATCAACTATTTTTAATAAAAATATATTTGTCATTAATAGCGTTAGAAAAATTTAAATACGTTTTCATTAACCACTTTTATATTTACTTGCCGATCAAATTTGAATAAAAAATTATAACTCTCATCGGCCGGAGGCAAAATAATCAACCAATCACGGGCGAAGCTGTGACGGGTCTTCTAGTATATATATATCAAATAGATACATATAAAGTATCAGTATGACAACAATTAATACCAGCCCCTAGGTTTTAAAACCTTATAACTAAATTGTTCTACTAAATTACTCTACTAAAATATTACTAGTACGCTGAAGTATATCTCGAAATCTAACTTTCGGAAATAGTGTACTAAAACAGACATCATAATGGCGACTGGATAATAATTGACCGTTTCATTGATAAATCAATCCGAATTTTGACAGTTAATTTAATACAATAAAATACTGCAAAAAACTAAGTACCTACGTGAATAATTGACATCGGAAAGTTGGTCAATTACAAAAAAAATCGTAAGATTTGAATATTAAGATTAGAGATTAAATTAAAATAACTGATTAAATGTACGGTAATGTTTGTTACTCATATTATATTTTTGCATGCTGCATTGTTCATATTATAACATATGGAAATATAAAATGTATTCTGGAAATGTAAATCATAAATTATTTTTATGAGCACTTTGTTACCATATATGTTCAGCTAAACAGAAGCAATAATGTGGCTTTTCTCCAAAAATGTATAATAATAACAGTAATATCGCTATTATATTATTATATTCACTTCACACGTTATATTGGAAAAGAAAGACGAGTAACTTCACAATCCTCTACCCCGAGCTAAAATTTTGTATCTCATTTTATTGTGTTATAAATGTCGTCAGCATAAAAGCACATTATGTTGATGTATAGAGTGCATTCGGAAACCATGAAAAACTTCGTGGTAAACTTCGAACAATAACAGCGGAGGATTGGTGTGATTTCCATAACTATTGAATCATTATATACGTGATCAGATATGATGTAGAACAAATTTTGAAAAAACCTCACTCCCAGATCTTAATATGTCCATTTTATAATTTAAATATTTCTTTCTATAACAATGCAACTGTAGGTATTCATGATATTTTATGTGACGTCAGCGTTGCATATTATTAAGTCTAGTACGCGTTCCAAGTCCTTTTTTATTTAGAAAGAACAATGGTGTATTTTCTTTGTCTTCACATTCTTATCAAAATGTGTGTGGCATAAAAAAAAAATAATACTACCTAGGTATATAATGGGGTTTTTTATTATTTATTTGGAATGCAACATCTACTGTATACGGTATATAAGTATATATATATAACACATCATGTCCATCCCTACGGTTGTCATGGACAAATAATACCATTGTTGATTTTATATACGAACATTTTTGACGAGTCATTTGTTTTAGTTTTATAGATGTGTTCATTATCTGTTAGTAGTTATCTACAGTTGTGCAGAATATATAAATACATTTTTTTTCATCGTCTTTAACTTATTCAATTTTCACTTTTTATTTCGTATACCTACGTTTATTTTAGTATTATAGCGGCCTGTAATTGTCGCGTATTGTTCGGATTACGCACATTTCCGTTACACTAATCACTAATGAACTAATGTCAAATGTAAATTTATTATTTGAACCACTAACATGTCGAATTTGATCCGTTTGCTTTTTATTGATTACACCGTCAACTATATATCGTACCAGACTCACACAGACACAGACTCAATATAACATAAAGAAGGACAGTAACTATAGTTAAAAAGTCAAAAGTTACTGTAGTAAAATAGAAACAAAATAGAGAACAATAGATAGATAAAACAAGATTGAGTGGTATTTGTAGGAGGATAAAAATAATAAATGGAAAAAAGAGTTACTAAGTTGGGATTAATTTTGTATTGATAAAACCTTTACTTATGAGGTTTATATCATTGTTTCTATTCCGCTACTAAATTATTAGTAGAGATTGGTGTAAAAGTGTATCACTTACCTTAAATTAATTTTACTTTTAAACGAGAAAAGAGTGGTGATTAATATAATAATTATATTAATCCATAATATTATGGATGTGTGTTGAAACCGTTTTACGTGGATGTAGGACATTGCTGGCCGGAACATGCTATTTCAGTCTTCAAGACGTCTTGCTGTCGTGAAACAATATTGGTCGGAGAATGAGTCCGTGCGAATAGTTGCGAATGATCCTAGGAGAGTCCAAAGTCGAGAGCAGAGTATATTTGAGGAGATGAGAGGTCGTTTCCGTGTGGGTGTCATGTATTTAAAGCATGGCAAAGTTTGTCATCCCCACTTATTGTTGCGCAATATCTGCCGTGAAACAATATCGGTCAGATAATGAGTCCGTGCGGGTAGGTACGAATGATCCTAGGAGAGTCCAAAGTCGAGAGCACAGTATGTACGAAGAGATGAAAGAGTCGTCTCCGTGTGGGTATCGTGCATTTAAAGCATGGCGAAGCTTATCATCTCTACTTATTGGTGCGCAATATCTGCACTGTCTTGCGTGTTCTTTCATATAATATCGGTATGTGTTTGTGATTATATTATTCGCGGATGATCGAGATGCGATTATTATTGCGTATAATGCCGGCGTGAATGTAGGTCGCTAGCAGTGTTCGGATTAGATATTTAGTTTTTATCTAGATAAAAAAAAGATACAATTTTTTTTTGAATGAGTTTTAAATGTAGGTATATTTTAGCTGGGCACTAAGAACATAATAATAATAATGATATAAATGAAAATAATTACATTATTTATAAACCATAAACTTGGTATAAATATTTAAAATGCGTTTGTACAAGTTCGCGATTTTTATCAATAAAAATGGATCTAGATGAATTCATTTAGATTAGTAAAAAAAATATCTAAAATGAACGTTTAGATATCTTGTAATTATTTATCTAGATAAGATAAAAGACGAACAAATAATTACCTAGATAAGTCCGAACACTGGTCGCTAGATACTGATTATTGTTGTGTGAATTATTATGAATTTGTATGATCTGAATTTTTAAAGGAATATCAATTTCTTTATAGAAATAATTTAATTGCGTTTGATTTATAACACCCAAATACACTCGTACTGGGCATGCGTAACGTCGTTTATTAATATTCTAACGTATAATATTATTTATTTCATATTAGATTAGTTTTTTTGATAACTGTTTTAATTCAGCTAGTTGAAAACAAAATAGAATGTCAGTAAATAATTTTGTCGTTTATTTTTATAAATAATTTAAGCTTGCCTAACTCGGTTGTTTCGTTAAAATTAAAATTAAAGTGATTTACACATTTGTCGTATGAAGAATATAAAATTTATTTTATGTATTGTGCATATTTTATTTTTTGACAGACATTACGTGGGCACATAAATGCTTTTAAGTGAATTTATCGTTATTCTCATTATCACAGGACATACGAATGCGGTGCACAGCCTATGGGATACCCACAATATGAGTTTTGTATGGGCTGTTGTCCATAAATATTAGATAGGTACTATACATTTCCTAGAAATAATGCCAGCCGTGCACACAACTACGACCACAACTCGGGTACTGATGATAGTGCACTAGACATGTTACTATTGCGTAGTGCTCGTACGAGACCGCGGTCCATTGTCCGCACTTGTCCATACGGAATTAATTACATAAATAACAATAACTCAATGGCAGATGAATGTTGAATATTACAGGTAATGTGCATCATTATAGGCATTTGCAGGCTTCTCGTAATGCCATAATAGCATAAATTGTCGAGAGCTGCCGCCCGCCGGACGAGGCGATATCAGCTATAATGACGATTGTATAGCAACACGAGCACATTTCCCATTATATAGTAGTGGTCATTTTTGAGGATGTAATGGAATGTAGGAATAAAGTCATGACCTTTTGATGGGTATTTAAATTTTACCTAAAATTACGAGCGTAAGATGTCTACTATAATTATTACTTGATACTCGATAACCGATAAATTCACAAAAACGACGGACCTACTCTCAGATGACTAAAACTACTCACAGTTCCTGGTGTTTGAAAAAAATAATATACATTTTAAAAGCCATTTATATAACAAGACAAAGTTACAAACTAAATATTATCTCTGAGATTAAAAAAAAGTAACTTTCACGTTAGGTTTTTATTTCCATGAAAATGTGTAACTCAACATATATGTTAACATCAACTTTAACATAGATTAGTTAATTTATTTTTTATTAAGATAACTTATCTTTAACTTGTTACGAAAATTTATCAACTCGGCACTCGCTTTAGATGTAGGTACCTACATAATATAATACCAAGGAATTATTATTTGGTACACAATTGTTGAAATACCATTAAATTCAATATTCGTTTAAGCTCGGTTCAGTAAAAAAACTAAAATAAAATTATAATATTATAACAAAATATTTTTTAGATATTTTTTCAATTTTGATAATTGAACATATTATTGTATAACACGTATTTTATGTCATAGATATTCATCCTTTCATTGTGTATATTTTAATCCTCAGAAAAATTCTGTTTTTCACTTTCAACTTTAAAATACCGTCCAAGTCATACTGTTCATTAATAAATATTCAAAGAGGGATACATTAAGGCACTAATTCAAATCATTATGACAATTATAAAAAATTATAAATACCTACAATATATAATATACTTGAAGTGACATTGACGTCTGAATGATGAGAATAATTTAGATTCATAAAAAAAATACATAATTATTAATTATTATTATGTTCATGGTTATTCTCTACTGAAAAGTTTTCAAACAGCATACTAACCTTATAATGTATTTGCAAAAATATGCCTAACAATTTTTAATTGGATGGAGTAATCTGCTGTAGTTGTTTGCATTGTTAGTTTGATTATTTAATCAATTGGTTTCTTTAAAAACAATCGAGTTTGACATTCCGTACGTTAAATTCGAAAAATATATTTAAAAATATTCTATTCACAGCGCAAAATGTAAAAGCTTATTATTTTCACAAAATCGAACAGTGTAGGTATTGAATTGACATGAATCTCTTAAACAAATTGCTTACACGTATTGGATTTATTTTATTTATTTAAGTTTTTAGCCATTCTCAGATTATTTTATTTATTATTTTTATTTATTAAAAGTACATCCGCGGCAGCAACGGCCAATGGATATATCAGAAAAGTTATTTTATTACTATTAATAATATTTACCTATATCTGATTCGGTATTAGCTTATTATTTGCGTACCTATACGCATAAATAAGAATTAAATGTATGTGACGCCCAGTATGTTTATAATTCAGTATTATATATAATTGAATATATGTAATAATTCAGTTCATATAACTAGAAACTAAAAAAAAATCGAAGAAGATGGATTATTTTTTGAACTTAAATCAATGCCTTAGTTCACTATACTTCACTCTTCAGAAATAATTACCTACATTTATAATATAGTTACTACACACTTTTATGTTAAATCGAACAATTGTACATGCTATGTGGAACATTTTTTCTACGTTTATTTTGAAAGCCACATGAAAACCTAACAGTACCTATTGATTGCATTATACTTATGAAACTTCCATTAAAAGTTTCTATTATAGTCGTTTGCATTACAAAATATAATTCATTGAAAATTAAATGATATTATATAAGTTTTAATGATATTCCAAATTTAAATTGTACATCAGTTATTGTAGTCAACAAATGAGTACAATTCAACCAGAAAAATTACTTTTTTTTTCATCGATTTATTGAACTTTCATATTTTCGTGTTTTCATTACCTATACATATAACATCAGATTTAATATATAAATATTGGAAGTTTTGATGAGCGGAAAAAAGAACCAAAATGTTGACGGGTAGGTACACCTACGCTACTCTACTCTGATCATCTGAACTTTAAATAGGTAGGTACTTATAATATTATCTACGTACTCGTTCAAAATTCGATTATTAAGTACTTATCAAGATTCCAGAAAAATATTTTGCTTTGGGATATGATATTAATAATAAACGTCGTCATTACAAAAGAAAAAACAAACTTAAAAATAATAATGATAACAAATAGCTTTTTTTTCAAATATTTTGATTCGAAATGATTATTAAAGTTACATAAGAAAAAGATTTTATAAAAAGTTTATACATCCTGAGATAATGATTATACTGTTCTAATAAAATCATGTATACCTACTCTTACAGAGTATTACTATACCTTATAGTCGTTCTATAGTTATTAAAATAAATAAATAAATAAGGTTTTGAGAAAATTAATACCACTGCAGTCAATTTACCATAATATTGTAGTAAAATAAACACGGCAAAACAAAAATAACACATTTGTAAAGTTTCAAGGGGTTTGGTGGTAATAAACTTATTTAAGTTAATATTCAGGAAATCTTTGAGTTAAGCCTGAAATTACTGATTTAGCAGAAAATATATGTTCGTTTAAACATGACTAATTACATAATTAGTAATTACTATATGCATATGAATGATATAGGTACTATATACAATACCAGGTGATCCATTTATGTGTCTACACTCATTATTTCGAAAGTTTTTACTTTTTTTAAAATATTCTTTTTTTATATCAAAACAAAATTTCTGAAAATAAAACATTATTTTTTATTATTTTTTACTTTTACGAATGACACCGTACATTTTATATTTCAATGTATTAAAATCAAATTTTGGAGATTGTAGTTCATTAGTTATAAGTAGTTGAAAGTTGAAGTTTAGATTAGTGGAGTAGTTTTAGTGAACAACGTTTTCCTGTACCACTCTACTCCACTCATATAAACTTTAAATACTTACAAGTTATAACTAACAAACTAATTATCCAAAATGTGATCTTTGTATATTAATATAATAAAATAAAATAACGAAATAGAATAAAAAAATAGTAAAAAGTATAATTTTTTCTTCGGAAATGCTGTTTTAAAATGGCATAAAATTATGTAAAAAAAATACTATAAAAAAAAATTGAAACTTTTTGAATTAATTAGTGTAGAAAGAAAGTTAAATAGACCACCCTGTATACAATGATTGCTCACAATATTTCATAAACAAACGTGGCAAAGTATAAGTTTGACAGCGATGTGCTGAGTTTTGCGGCTTTTGTTCAACGTCCGATAAACTGAAATAATATATTTTCCGATACGAATTCAATGTGTTGTCAGTAGATAAGTAGGTAGGTACTTGAAAACCTATTGAAAGAGACTTTTGTCGGTTTTGTACCTATATACGATATCCAATATCCGCGCACAATGATCGTCGTGTACAATTATAATACAAATTCACAATTATACATTCAAAATCTTCGTACATGTTTACAAACCCAAGTCGGATAAATAATCAAAACAAAAACGTAAGCGTTTTCGTATTATTACGAGTAGAATTATGTACACAGTGCGCTCCCACTGGGATTTCGTGAACCGAAATTATAAAAGCGTAGAGATAATTCGTATAGATGTTAACACGTTAATGATTCAGCAAACGTTTAATCATTCACTTCTTATACAAAACTTTACACACACAGCACACCGTAATTCGCCTTAAACGCTCAATCATTTATGAATCTTTCCCCCCACCCTCCCGTGATCTTTTGTGAGTTTTGGCTTGTGGATGATGACCATTGAATGGCCGTACAGCTGTATATTATATAGTATTGTTCGCATTATTGTACTCAAAACAATTATTGAGGTATCGTAAATTGGTTTTGCGCCGTACGAAAACCCCGCGTTAAATATTGTATACATTTCTTGTCCCTCAAAAAAACTATACATAAGTGGGCAGTGGTTTGCGCTGTTCATATTGTCAATAGGTTGGGCGAATAAGAGAAAGGTTTAAACCACTTACTTACCCATTTCTGAAAATCCTTCGACAGCTCGTTAGTATCTTGACATTTAATGTCAGCAACTCGGAGAGACGGGATAGGCCTAATAAGCCACTTATTTCATTGCTGCATTCAGCAAAACTTAAATGCCTACTATAGTGAGTAATGAGTACCAAATCGGCTCTCGGTTTAATTTTTTTTTTTTTTTTATTTAAAGATTTACAGGCTTCAACTACAATGGTTATTAGCCAACATTTTGTTTAAGTTTAAGAGAAAAGGAAAATGAAAAGTTAAATTACAATATTAAGTATAACAATAATTGTTTAAATAGATTTACAATTGAATTTGTATTAAAACTATATTTTGTTGATGAGGTTTTCTTTGGTGATGAATTGGATGGTTTTTAAAGTATGTTCTTCATTTAAGGCTTCTTTGATGTTTGATGGAAGGTTGAGAAGAGTGCGGGTTGGCTCGTGTATAAGGCATTCTTCAAAAATATGGCTTATAGTGATGCGAGTATGGCATGTGTTTCATATAGGAGGTTGGTCTTTACTGATAAGGAAGGAGTTTAATTCATTACGAATTTAAAAGGACGACTTTACTTATAGTTGTCGTTGGTAGAACTCAAGACTTCAAATAGATATCCTTTACTTATTAAATAATAAAATGATACTATATTTTTGGCTATTAATAGGCAACAGAGAAGACCGAAGACATACAGAAGGACATTTGTGACATTAAAACTAAACTATCCTCACTTTTAACTGCCTGAAATTTTTCAACATTCATAGTTATTTTAAAATTAGCCCACAAGGCACAAATTAATTAATTTTATTATATTTTCATTATATTTTTCATCCTACAAAATTGTATAATATTATCCTGTATGGGAATTTATAAATATGTATTATTAAATTATTATTATTTAGTATTGACTGTTAATTACATATTATATTGTGATTTAATTATTGTATTTTTTATGTTTAAAATACTTTTTGCTAAAGAATTGAAACAGATATTATATCAAAATAATAGCTTGAATATAGCATCTGTGTAGTGCGATCAATAAAATAAATGAAAAATAAGCAATAATAATTACTACATTTGTTATAAAATTCAAACATCGAGTTTTACTACTACTAGTACATATTTGATAATATTCGTCCACCTGGTAGTAGTGAGCCCAATCTGTTAAAATTTTAAAATTTTCTCTAAATAATGGAAATATTCAATCGTATATAGGTATTGTATGTGGATTATAATTACATTCACGGCATGACGACAATATTGAAATAATGCAATTGTTGAGTTGAATAAAAATAATCAATAGGTGATAGACCGACGCACTGAAAGAATGACGTCGAATGTCACCGATCGATAGACTTCTAAAGTATAAACAATTTAGGTAGAGCAACACAATAGAACTTGACGTTACCTCTACCATAATAATATTATTATTGTGTAGGTATATTATAAAGTAATACGATTAGTGGTTAATGGTTATGTACGTGCTTTGATTAGCCAATTATAAACATTTACGTAAATACGCTTTTCACATAATATTTTATCATCCTGCAGGGTTATTACAAAGCAATTTGTACATTGAATGTGTATTCACGAGGAGCGAAAGTATACAAAGTAAATTGGTCATAAACGCAACTAGAATATTGTGTAAGTATTTAAGAATATCGAACAATATAAATGTATGATGACTATGATGTATTTAAATATATGAATATTATAATATAACCGTCGATATTGATAAGGATAACCCAGTCCTGGTTATTGCCCATACAACATTATATATTTATATGTCCTGGTCTTTCATAATATATTGTCTATTTTCTAGCCTTTTAGCTTTTGTACACCGTCGTCGGATCGATCGCTTCTCTCACCTGTTTTCGTTACTTCCAACAAAAACTTTAGATAGGTAATGAATGAATAGCTTCTGAATGTGTGACGTAAATAGTTTAAACCGTGTCTAATATTGTTTGTAAGGAAAAGATTAAACGACACTTTGACAATTTTAATACTTATGCCTACAACAATGTATTAGACCACCAACAGTCCACCAGCATCTTCAAAGACAATTTACCAACATTTGAACAGTACAAATTTTTAAGATTTTACCAAAAATTGACTGGCACTGAATCTCAACGGTGTTTTATATGGACAGTGTAACGAAAATTCGGTTTCAGTTAAGGCACATAAAACAAAACTCCGTTTACCATCACGTCGATTACGCGGTTACATAATATATCTTTAATTCGTAATCTCAAGAAATGTCCTTATTCACTGTAGTCGAAAAATGCTTGTTAAAATGCATTATATAAAAGTAAAACAAGGTGGAAAGTTTAACGTTTGACATTTACATTGGTACCCAGTACTTATTTCTAAATTGTTTACGCAAGTGAAAAAAAAATTTATTTTCACGGTCCATTACTGAGACGGATTATGAGCTTAGGTACTTTAAAGTTAACAATACTTACATACATGTAGTCAGCCGAAGCTAATAAATAATTTATTTTGACTGCTATTATTTCGTGTAATAATGTGTTATTGTTATTTATTTCAGTTTTGTGAATAACATTTCTAAATATCATAGTTATTTATTATTGATTTTTTATTTGGTACCTACGATATATTATAAAATCAACGGTAAAACTAAAGTGTCTTGTCAAACTTCAAAACATCAAAACCCTCCCGTTTGGTATTTATCTGTCATCGATATGCAGTATCAGAGATAGGTATAGACAACGTTCTATAGTCACTGCCGTCGAACAAAGTGTTTGTGGTTCATTGTTAAACCTATATATATAAAACCGCATTTTAAATGGTTTCGGCAGTGTACGCTGTTCGCATATTACGGCGTGGCGTCTACGTCTGAAGAGAGGAGTGCATAACTATTATTTCTTTGATCGGGAGTGATCGAGTAAACCTTCACTTATCGGCCGACAATGTGTTTCATTGGTTGACAATTTACAAATGTGGCGGTAAAATGTATTTTGTTGCGCCGATATTTTGATTCTTATAATTTAATTGGATAACATAATTATATGATAACATTTTCGAAACAATTGTCTCACTTTTTAAGCTTTTTATAGCCATGAGAAATTCAATTTAAAAACATTTTTTTTTCAATTATTGCTGATAAATAATTTTTCACTCGATCAACAAACTTGAAAACGTAATATTAGGTTTCACATAAGTTGTTAATAACGTAATTAAAAACCAAAGTTGAGCGTGAACCCACAATCAATTTTTAAAAAACAATTTTATTTGGAAATTTGTAAAAATTGTTCTTTTCATAGCTAACATTTTAAAGTTTATTAGAGGATTTCCCACAAGATTTCTACCTTTGACAAAAAAAAGGTTTAAAGTTTATTATGTATCATTTATGATATATTATGTATTAATAATGCATAATAGACACAGAAAAGCCAAGGGACATGTCTCCCCCCCTTGCCACTTCACCATAATCTACGCCCTTGCAGGATATGCCGACCAGAGAGTGGTAGGCGGCCTTATCATCGTGAGCCTGGGAACTAGGTTATTCTTCGGCGGCAAAGACCTTTTTTTTACCCTTCCTTTTCTCAGGTGACACATAAAAAAGTCACACGTTCTACGTTTTACCGTTATAAGTGAGCGCCGATTTTTTAAACCGTAGTCATATAATATACGGATCGTCTCTTTTGGTCGTTGATAATGGTTTTATTGGGTGTGACTGTTATTTACTAATCCGTTAAAGTTTAGTTGACTTGTTATAATGATGTGTGGGCATATCATTACAGTTATTGTAGTGTAGTATTAGTTTTGATACTAGAGTGAATTTTCGATCGATGAAACCATCATATATTTTGTTCAAGCTACTTCCTCTAAAACCATCCCCATTTTTTTGAAACATCGAAACATTATTTAGGTACTTTTCTATTTCCGAATTCACAGCTATCATAAAGCCGTTCCTGCATTTTCTAACGCCTTTATTAGGAAAATTTAGATATTATAATTATCCATTCCGCTGTGCCTACGTCTTCCACATAATATTGTTATTGTTTCATTTTAATATGGTAGCTAACTACATTAGTTTATACTGTTATTTCTTAACTTAATTATTTTAATTACCGTCTTTATTTAAAAAAATTATATGGACCTATAGGTATAGATACTACTTAATATCTATATTGTGTTTATATATTTTTCTCATTTTATATTATAATTATTGAGCTATAATGGTTTTATACAAATAGCTATAGCTAATAAAATAAAAAAAGTTCTTTTAATGTAAAGCGTACGACTTATATAATTTTCAATATTTGTTATACCTTTCGCTATTTTTCACTTTTTATTCGATATAAAAATAACCTAAATATGGTCATTGTGGGAGTTAATTATTTTCTTTTTATAGTATTAGTGTGGGTGAAATTTTTTTCTCGCTATTGTTCGATTTGGCATTTGGCCCAGACGACGCATATTCGCGATGACCGCGTTTTGCGCTTTCCGTCTCGAACACAGTACTATTATCAATTATGCTCAGATGTCGTCATATCGTTCGAGTTTCAAATCAAATAATCCACTATAGTGTAGTGTGTACCCAAAAGGGGGGTATTTTTTTTAAACACGTCATATTGTGTCTTTGGACACTTGACAGTCGTTTATTCACTATTGTACACGGCGTATGCACGCGTTGTGTATAAACAGTGTTATACTTTGAACCTTCCCTCATATTAACGCTTAAACTTCGTTGTTGACTCTTCCAATACACATAAATCCCAAATGAATTCAACTGCAGAATACAGTAAATTTCTGATTGCGAAACGCGCTGAAGACATGCGAATACAGATCACCACAGAACCGCAAGTACGTAAAACACATAATAAATCCTTTATCATATTATAGTCCTTTTTCGGATACATTTATGAAATCATAAACTTACATTATGGCCATAATTACATTAATGTACGTGTTCATAAAGTAAGTAACGATATTTTAACGTTCCTGGAATGATATGCTCTTACATATGGTATCTATCTAGTAATAGTAGTAACTACCTACGTATTTTCGAAATGTATTGAGTAGGTAATCGCTATATACAAGCGTATTTGTCTTTGTATACTTAGTACTTACCTAACGAACGCGGAAAACGTTGTTTTCGCATTTCGTTCGCATTTTATAAATAAATATTTTTTTTTTACTCATCCACGCTTTTCAAACATGGAATCCATTTATATCCATATTATAGATTTCAATTTTTAGTATAGGTATTTAGGTACCTATTATAAATGCACAGAATGATGAAGACTGTATTTACACGTATGGTTTGTGAGATATTTATTTTTTATTTTATACGTTTAGTGCAATATAACATAAGTGCATTATACTTATAGGTAGGTACTACAGTTAATAGCCTATTGAGCCACATTCTTGATTTTTGTAATTTAGATTGCAATTTTGTTCAAATGATTCAAATTTCATATTTAAATATCTAACGAACTAAATACAACTATAAAAAGCGGGTTAGTGGATTTAACTTTGCTCTACAATAGATTACAAATGGGTCACTGTATTGGATGGTGTTAAATTTGAATTCAATGACATACATAATATCATTGTATACCCACGAAAAACGATTCTGAGTGAAGCCAAATACTATAGATTGCTCACTGGCCGCGTAAACACATTATGCGAAAAATGGATGTTGCCTACTTATTAGCCATTAGGCCATTTGCTATTCAATTCCGAGCAGAACGACGGGCGAGGAAGCTAATACGTTTTTACTGCAATAATGGTATGAATTTTTGGGCAATTACTACCATTTTAAAGTACATGTTGTACAGTTTTGGAACGAAATACCTATGAATGGATAAGACAGTAAAAGATAAGGGTACTTGACCAGAAAATTATAAGAAAAAAATAACGGAAAATTCGTTAAAACTGTGACATAATTTGCATTACAAGATCGATTAAAAATGTTACTGTTAAAGTTAAAAAATATAATAACCGCTTCTTGACTTGAAAATTACATTTATGTTTACATTATATTATTATATTTATATTTATACTACAGTAAATTCTTATTTAAAGAATTTCTGATGTGTAAAAGAAAAATTCTGCTGAAATGTAAAAATAATTGATTCTGTCTTGAGAAATATATTACTATATTTATACTTCAGCAATTCAGCAAAATATATTTCTGAATTATAACAAATTGAGGTAAACTTGTTATTATTAAATTATTATCGTTTCTTTTGAAAATATAAGATTATTCTGAGTATAAGACAAAGACATTTGTACATAGTAAAGTATTAAAAAGAAACTTTAACATTGTTCGTGTAACTCAGAAATGAAATTCTAGCTTTTATTTCACGAATTGGAACAGAAATTTTTCATTATTAAATTTATATAAAATAATATAGAAAACGTACTCATATTATGATATTAGTAGCTGACAAGTTGCATTTAATGGTTTAATATTTGTTTTTTTATAAACTTTAACATGATTAAGAAAATTCATAACTCATTCAACTTATTTTTACGAACTTTTTTTAAAAATTAAAATAATTATATTTAATAAAGTAAACACAAATTCAATGTAGAAAAACAGTTTTAATCTCAGTCTAAATCGTACTCTGTAATTGTATAAATTATAAATACCTTACATTCTATGTACCTAAATATAAAAAGTTGTGTCATTAAAAATTATAAATATAATATTATTATCATTATGTAGTATGTACTATTCTAAAATGCATTAAACTACAGTTTTTTGGTAACGAATCACGAAGAATTTGGAATAATCTCGGCTACAAACGTCCTTATCTGCATCGGAGTTAACATGAGGTGCTTAGGGTCAATTGAGTTTTGGTCAGGCCTTGGCAGCTGTTCGGTGCCTGAAGAATTGCTATTTTCTGGCATCCAAGTAAGTTTAGTGTTTTCCGCGAGCCATTGGTTTCCACCCAATATTGTCTCCTTTAGTGAAACTACACGGAACTTCGTAAACAAGTCCTAAACCAATCAATAAGTATTGTTATAAAATATTTAAAAAATAATAATAATATTATAATTAATTATAAAATTATAACAGTTTTAATAACTAATCAAGTTCAATATTAGACTATTGTGCAACAGTTATAAAACAATTTAAAAACCTTGATAACCGTCTCTACTCTGCAAACATAAAAAATATTAAATTTAAATAATTCAAACGAGTTCTACTACTTGTACGATTTAAATAAAAAAAACTTAAAACTCATAATAGTCATAATATATCAAAATTCAAAACCACACAAATATTAAACATTGTAAGGTAAATAAATAAAATAAATACCAAACAAGTGCATACAATTTATAATCCTTAAGTTACTTTAAATTTCAAACTAAAACTATGCTCATAAAAAAACAAACATACCTGTACGTCTATGACAATTGGCGTTGACAAATTTTTATTTTCATTGTACTCGAATATGTGCTCAAATCTTAATAACACCGATCCGTCTTTCCATGGTTCCAAAGTAAGTAACTGTACGTTATTTGGTAAAGGTTTTTTCAGACCGGAATACTAAAAAATTGTATCCTCAATTAAGATGTAATAAATCAATTTAAAATAAAATGTAAACAAATTATTAATTGCGAACTTAATTTGTATTACATAATTATAAATATTTTGTAAAAAAAAATAATATATACATAGGTACTTAAACGCAATTCAATTTATTAGTGATTACATTTAATTTAATGTCAGTTTTATATTTTCGTAACTTACTGTAGATAATATGCTTCATTAATAAAATTTACATTTTTGATTTAGTTATAGACACTAATGATAATTATTCATAAGCTATTCAGTTTTACTACGTAATTGTCGTAACTGTTAAATAAAGTAAATTAAATGCAAGCGTGTTTTAGTTAAAATCTATAAAACAAACCAGAATAGTTAAATACGTATTTAAAACAATTATTCCCTAATTTTTAAAGTTTTTATTTACTCAACAAGACAACAACACTTAAATTATACATAGAATCCTAGCTAGCTAACACTATTTAATTTTACAAACATATAATGTCTAATTTAATATTTATATATTTATTTATTTATTTTTAAATTGTAAAAATTTTAATACATGGACTCTGTATTCAGATATTTTGTACATCACTAGAATTGGAAATTAAATGCACTTCTAGAACACGTCTTCGTCATATTAATATAATTTGGTAAGTCAACTAACTTAACTAACTCATACTATGTACTATAAAAAGTAAATTTAATTATGTAATCACTAAAAAAATATCATTTTTATTATTACATCGTCTTAATTAAACTATATCAATAATATAGGTATTTCGTCTATACTATTTTTACAGAAATATAAATTATTTTCTAAAGAGAACAAATCATTAAGTCAAGCACAGAGAATGTTCTTATTCTTATTATGATTTATTAGTCTTCCTTATATAGTTTTTAAATGAAATATTACAGAATTAATGTAATTTTGATTAAGCAATTAACATGCTAAAGCATCGCTAGTATAATTTCTTACAACTCGTTAATTTGTTTTTATATTTCCTGATAACCTATTTTGTTTTTGACTAGTTTGTAACACTATAACCTATAAAAATATGTAACACATATTTTGTAATCAGAATTTGTTTATGCCTTCATAGTACATATACCCTAGTAGCATTTTGTAATGATAATATTATAATATTATAATCACGAGTAATATTAGTATAATGTTATAATAATATTTTAGTATACTATAATATTATGTATAGCGTAGATACACATCACGTGGCCTCGTGGGTGTACAGTTTTAAATTGAAATTAATTATTATTACATATCTATAAATATGCATGATACATGTAATATATTTCATGTATTATAATTATAATTCGTAGTTTTTAAATTTATTATAAACATTTGTTTGTTCAGATAAATAGTTCGTCTTACCTGTAATACAGTGGATTTCTTTAGCTCTTCGTAAGATACAACACTATGTTTCTTTGTGAAAAAATATTGTGGCCTGATAAGTTTCCTTTGAGCCAATAGCCTTTCTACCTCAAATAGTTTGTCAACTGGTCCATAAGTTAAATAGTGATGCCCTCTGGCCACCAAGCCCACTCCAAAGGCGGTCTCATTCAACGCTTCGTCAACACCAAAGGCATCGTCTTGGAATATCCTTCGATGTACCTAAGAATGATATATTTATAATCGTTATTATGACATCGCAAGAGAATACCTGATACGATATAATATATATTATTATAATATGTAGGTACCATGAGCTCGATTTCGCCGTCCTGAAGACTGGATCCTCCTTGAGACCTGTCGTTGAGAACGGAAAATCGTGTTTGTTCGTCTGTCAACGATATGCGAGAAGTAATTGGATAATAGTTTCCTGTTACATTTTCCACGTTTTCTTTTAACGCGAACGATGGTCTATAGTTCAGTATACGTTTCAACATTTCTCGGCCGTTCGAATCGGTATAGAATGTTTGATTGTTTTTGTAAAACGGAATTCGAAAACGTGATATGACTTCCTTCCCAATTTTATCGCTGAGGCAGAACAAACAAAATCAACAACATTAGATTAGGTCTGATTGGGACTAGCCCACAAAAATTGTTTAATTTATATTTACTCGTTTGGTATGGGTCCCACAAGCCATTCGAATTCGATATTATCATCTCCGTTGTACAATCTTATCACCTGGCTCACCCATTCGTTGCACTCTCTATGAATTTCTTGCACTACGGGTCCTGGACATCAATATAAATAATGCTATGTTACAATGAAAAGCAAATAACACCGGCGTGACACTAATACAAATCGATTTAATTCAAAAAACCTCTAACCTGAGACGCGTCGTGGCTTTTTCTGATTATCGCATACAGGAATTGGTTCACCGTCGGGACGGAATATATAAGCTCCCGACGCTCTCTTATAATCTTTTGAGTTATCTCCGACCATACTTTTGTAATATAAAAATTCCTGAATCAAAGGTACTTCCTCGTTATCGACGTACAGTACGAAACGTCTCGGGTCGCTATCATCGATTGTGAGACCTAAACGCTAAAAACAAGATATATTTAAATGGACATACTGACATAAAATGGTCCCGAGTCACATATATTTTGTGCGAAACAATTGTATGTTAAATTATTTATATTTTTATGAATACACGAATTTTTGTTTTAAAAAGCCAGTATAAAAATGTTCATAATAATTATGTGTTAAATGCTGCAAGTATACCCATGTCAAAATGTTTACTTACTATAGTTACTCGTATTAAAATAGAATATTTGTTAAAAAGAGACCAAATATAATTTTAACTTAGCATAACTTTCTAGTTACAAACATTTAAAAAATATGTTTATGTAGTAGGTGCTTATTTATTTATTATTTATTTGATTGAATATATTAAATAAAATACATAGATACACTTAGAACAATTATTTTTTTAATAGACCAATTTTGGCTATTTATAGAAAAACTAATACAATCGATTTTTATTATATTTAATCGAATTGGTTCTTTAAATACAAAAACCGTTTTTGAGAAAATGTTCTGAAAAATTGTTGAAAATAGGTCATATTATTATGTACGTTTTCAACAATAATACCTGTAGATTCGTTTAAATCAAAATATGTAAAATATACGAGTTTAGTTATAGGTGACAACAATAATATATAATAATGTCGTATACCTAATAATATAACGACCGTGATACTTACTCTATCGCCGATGTCCACGGGACGTCCGGTTTCCGATTCTGCCGACCTCTTGGCTCGTAAGGTATTTAGATAACTACTACTCGATTCTTTCGTGACCAAATACGACTTGTACCCCAGTGGTGGTAAATCGTCGGCCTGGAACACGAGTTCGGCGGTGGCCGACGACTCGCGGCCCGGTATACGTAGGACTGCGCTTGGCAAAGGCACGAACTGCACCGTGAGTCTTAGCCCCGAAGGGTCGACTACGCGGTAGGCCGTCTCGCTAGGTATGGGCAACCGGACAAATTCCGTGACCGGTCGACTCAACGGGTTGTAAAGGGTCAGCACGAATTGTTCGCTGTGTTCGGACACTCCGCACTGGCTGATGTTCAACAGGTGACAGGTCTTGCACCCCGCAGGAGTTTCCACGCCGGCGGCCAACCCTCTGAAAAAGAAAGCGTGCCTCCATGTAGTCGTGGTTTATTCGGCGTAGTAAATATATATTATATATGATCGGTGCCATTTTGGCGGATAGAAGCCTTTTTTTTCACCCACGTAAGTGACAACGGGGTATAATAATTATCTTATTTTAAAGTAGAGAAAAAACATTTTCATCGCTTCCCTCGAAATAAATATTTTTGTCGAGCCCTATAATTGTATAAATGAAGTACAAGTACACTTTGTACTTTAAGAGAGTCGTTTTTGGATGATTATTCAACCACTTGCTGAAAAATGTTCTTTGAAACATTCACGCCACATTATTATGAGTAGGCATGTAAATATTATGATAGATATTTTAAAATTGTATATAAATTAACAACTGGTGATTATCTATCCAGATTCGAGGTTATGGATTCTCTACTTTGGTTTGGTCTTTAGTTCTCAAAATATTTTTTTAATAATCACCAGAAAACTATAATGTAGGCATTTACCATATGAGAATCGAAAATTACAATTAATTTTTATAATATTTTTTTCTATGCCGGGTTGCATGAACTAAACACTTGACGAATCGAATAGTGCGGTAATGGTGCCTTAAATTAGTGGCCCATGATTGGACCAATTTTATTGAACATTATTGAACTGCAGTTCATGCAACTCGGCATAACATTTCTAAAAGATATAGGTGCGCCGTATATCCACGTATCGTCATAAATTTAACGAGTACACGCTAAAAAAAAAAAAACCTAGTAACGTGAGTATACGCCGTGTTCATTAGTAAGTACCTCCGTGCCCCCCCCCCCATTATTATTATTATTTGTAGATATCACGCATTACGATAATATCGTGCACGACGCTTCTTCGCACTGTTCGATCGCTTCGCTCAACAGCCGCGCGTAATCGTTGGCCACGTGTTGTTTCTCTGTACCGGTAATGGCATCGTGATGTTGCATTACCCCCATCGTTTCGCGGAGTGGTGTAATTTTTGGCTCGTACTTGGCGCCCGCTAGACTCTGGACTGATAATTGTTTGCACGTCTAAAAAATATTTATAAGCAAAACGGCGTGTTAGTTGCGATTTCTATAAGAACGATATTAATTAATTATAATATAGGTAATAATAATATTATCGTTAATATAATATCGTGGTGATGGTTAGCGGGTCGAGTATTTCGGTACATCGAAATGCGATTAGAATAATACCAATTATAGAGCATATTAAATGTATACACCTTAACTGTTAAGTATTATAAATTATACCTATAATATATCATATGGATACACATTGATTTCAACGATTGCGTTACGTACCTGTAAATGATTGTTTCCCCTTCGTTCGTAGTACTTTTGTGTGGGCCTGGACGTAAAATATCCAGTCCAATACGAATGTTTGTCGCTTTTGTATGGAAAAAAGTCGTCTTGCTTGGTCGGGAACGTAATTTTCTGATCATTAACAGCTTTCAGATAACATGATGGCGTAGAGTAAATAGCGTTTATTTTACTTCCGGACGCTTGTTTTGAGTTTATATGTCTACAAACGATATAAGGCTAAGTTCGGAGTCCATGAATTTGTTTGATAAAAGGAAATTAATTGTCCATATACCATAATTGTTAATAGTATTAAAAATGTCATTAACCAAACCAAACCACCGTGCAAAATAGTTTTCAAATAATTGTATTGTTAATGGTGCAGTGGTAAACATAAAATATAATCTATATATTAGAGTGACCTGATGTCATTATTTTCCCCGGCTCAATACTGGCTGAGCACCAGTAACAACTTCTTTCTAACTATAAATATTTTGAAATTTGATTTTCCCAAAATATTCCTTCATTACATGATTGCGTTTATTCTTTTTTTTTACAGTAGGCAACTAATTTGTATCAATAAACCGTATATTATATATAACTATATTAGATACCAATTTCCAGGACAAACTTTCTATATTAAAACTTAAGTTGCAAATATTAATTTTCATTCCATAAATTCTAAAAATCAAATTTCAAAAATACGAGTTTGAAAATGTTTTTAACGGGGAAAAACACGACGAGACACAATAATTAAGTTGATAAATATAAACACGTAATAATAATATATTATTCAGTGTTTATTACAAAATGTTGAAATCTTAAAAGGTTTTATTTCAAAAGCGTAGATAAATTAAAATTATAACCATATAGATACTTAATAATAAATAATAATTATTATATGTGATAGCCAGCCGTCATTATTTTTGTTTGGATGGTTAATCAATATTTAATGTAACGAAATGAAATGCATTGAAATAAAAAATTATTATTATGTAAAAAAATGTAATAAAAAATGAGTCTCAGATGTACATACCTAATATAATAATATTTAACAAAAATCTTTTGAAAATACTATATGCATTCGTTTCAGAAAATAAATTATATTTATAAAAATAAACTTATTCTGTATGAAATGCTCCAACAGATAAAGGTCAGTAAAAAATTTATATACAAAAACCTAACCTTCTTTACAAACATTATTAAGGGAAGTAAGTAAATAGTGTTGTTGTTAATGCTAAAATTGTAAAAAAAAAATGATTTAGACTTTTCAATAATTATCATAACAATAAATATTTCAATATTGAGTAATAAATTGCTTACCTACGCTTCTAAAATTACCACAGTAAAATAATCAATACAGTTATTAAGAGGACTTCACTACCACATGTGTTGTCTCCGTCTTACAATCAATGTAAAACATAGAAAAAACTGTTTTTTTTTGCGGGAAAATTTTATTCCCTATGTATTTATAGTAGAATTATCACCGAAATTCCATAACGCATTGAGAAGAACTTTATCTGTTTCGTACTGTCGTGATGTTTTTTTGATACCACAAACCAACAATTTTTAATAATTAAATTAAAAATATGTATTTATGTTATACAAATAATAAAAGCTCTACTACACAGACAAAGTTCTTATCTATATACGTTTTGGAATTTTGGTAATTATACTATAAGTACAGAGGGAGTAAAATTGTTCCACGCAAAACTTTTTTTGCTGTGTTAATCATATTTTGTAAGACGGAGACAACACGTCATGCGGATGCGGCGTCCTCTTTAATAACTTATAACATTACAATATAACATTCGTTAATTTGATGAAACTACTGAATTTCAAAGATTATAAATGCACATCATAATATTATACAAATATGTATGCAATGTTATATTAACTATACTAACTTAATAAGTTTATCCATGCTATAAAAGTTAACAGCTGCATCTGCGTATTGGAAATCATCACCCATAGTTAATATAATGTTATTAGTTCGATAATGAAAAGATTGGTTGGTTGCATATGCAATTAGTCTTTGAGCCTGAAAATATAGACCATTATTATTATTTCCGATAAAAAAAAATCTTCCACGGTTTATAAATGTATATAATGACGTGCTTTATATTTTAGATACAAGAGGCGGTCATGTTTCGTCCATTTTATTATACTATGCTCATATGTTTTCGATAAATTTTTTGATTCACATTTGTTAAGCTAATAATTAGTGGGTTTAATTGCATAAGACATCTTGGTGAAACAATAACCATAAAGTTGAATGAATTTTTTATTTCGTCTTATTTTAAAATGTATTAATCCAGTTTCGTAATATTTAGAAATTAAAATGTATTATATGACTTTAGGATATGAATGAATAATATTGTAACTTTTAAGTTTATTTATTGAAATTGTGTAAATAATAAAGAGGCTCAAGACAGTTTTCAAAAGTTTGCACTTTGTAGTCTGTACTATTATTTTATTCTTGAAAATATTAAATTTTTTATCCTGAGTCACAGAAGTAATGAATCTAGTTTATAAGTATGTTTATACATAATTAAACATGTTAAAAATATAAAATTCAATAAATATCTTTGAAAATTCAAATTATTTATATTTTATTAGATATAACTCACTTTTTAAATGATTTAGGTACCTAATATGTACTTGTACTAATGATTTTAAACATATTCATGTTTTATTTATGTTTTAAAAAAAAAAATTATTCTGTGTATAAAATATAATTATAATTTGGAGAATTTCTAGTTTAATGTTTAAAACAATCAAATTAATTTATAAGAAAAGAAAACTTTGGTTTAAAATAAAACTATATATTCCTTATTATTTTGTTCTTTCTTTATTAAAATAACTTTGAACCCGGGATTTAGAAAATGTTCTTCCATAATTTAATATGAAATTCAAAGATGTAAATGTGGTTTATTTGACATGAAGTTTGGTATGTATAAGATTTATGTTTATTTAATTATCTATGACCATTTTTTCAGGTACATGAATATATTATATTTTAATAATTTTGGTCTTACACAATTTATATTTATACCCATCATTTACTTTTAAGCAAATCAAAATAATAGTTAAATTTAGATTAACAATATTTATAGTTGTTAAAATCGCGTTATCATTAAAATATATATTATATTAAAAAAAAAGCTGTGTTCAAACCTTTGAAATTTCTTATTACAAAGATTATTTTTAACTTCGAAATCTGTAAACATTATTTTATCCATGATATTATGTTACTTATATATGTTATAACAACACTGTCATTTTTAACGCACAACCACGAAAAACCTCTGTCCTGAGAGTGCTAATGTTATCCGGTTATCGTATACAATATTGATAAACAAAAAAAAAAAAATGATCGTTGTTACGTTGTGTTCGAACAATATAATATTAATATTATATCGTCGGACGTTTATGTGCCATACACTTTAGAACAATATAATATTATACACAGTGATTTAACGATTATTATTTCAACGCGTGCAAGTGAAGTGAAGCCAAAAAATATTATATACAAAAGTCATTGTGCGCCACGCTGTGTGTACTAACTTAATGAGTTTGTCCATACTATGAAAGTTAATAGCAGCAGAAGTGTACTGGAAGTCTTCGCCCATTGTTAATATCACATTGTTAGAACGGTATTGAGAACTTTGTTTTTCAACGTACTCAATCAACCGGTTCGCCTGTATGTGTATATACATCGTACGTACATGTGTTTAGTAATCGAATACATAACGTTTAGTGATTTACTTGATTAATTTGTCTAAGGATTTGAAATAGTAATTGGCGTCTTGGTACGTAAAGTCTCCGCCCATTGTCAATATCACGTTGCCGTGGTTCTGGTATGCTTTCTCTTGGTACCGCAAGTAATTCATCAAATAATTCGCCTAATTTTTTTGTATTTTTTTTTTTTTTTTTGTATTGCCGTGTGCACAAAAATATAATATATTATGTTAATATATACCTATATTATATGTGTACATACCGCCAACGGAGCGTGGCCGACAAATAAGGCATACGGATCGTTGGGCGGGGAGGGAAGGAGGAGGAAAAAAATAATAAAATGTTTTTCAACACCCTACCTTGGTCTCTACGTTGTACTCGGGACTCCTTATGTCGTCTACGATCGGGTTCACGCCGCACACGATGTCGAAACAAAAACCGTCAGGTGCACTGTAATAGTTGTAGAGAACTTGTGTGTAGAGATCAGCCGACGAGCCTAAACCGAAAATGAAACGATTATGAGACATGTGGAGTATATAGGTATGACCAACTATATCGTAAATATATTATATATATATATGAAATTAACGAACTATTACAGGGTGCTGGACGACAAGCGTATAAATACGTTATCGATTCGATCGATCCAAGCTTATACAATTAACGTTTTTAATAACTTAAGCGATTTCGCTAATATTTTAATCTATTAATTTGATATGCAGGCAAAGTCTTTAAACCGCAAGCGTGATGTAATAAAATGAAAGTTCAAAATCTAAAATAAATATTATATGACTTAACTAAACTTATTAAAATAAAATAGTTAAAAGTAAAGGTTCACATTGACGCTCGACATCGACCCTCTTATAGAGGCTCGTTGGCTATATTTGTAATTAGTGGTTACATAGTATGTGGAATGAAAAAGAAATAGTGGACCGAGACTAACCCTGAGGTAGGAGCATATCAATGGCGATTTGAGAAGAGCAATGAGGGCGAACGTCTTCCCCCACGAGAATTGGTTTATTCCTTTATACAGGTATGTTAATATTAAATAATTATAATTTAAGTAAGTTATTTCATCTTTGGTTCAGGCCAATTTTGGTTCTATGATACTAAATCCCCCACCACCTATGGAAGTTTCGTCAAAACCGCTACCGTAACATACATTATTTTGTCAATCTGAAAAAGACTTCTGAAAAATGATTTGAATTCATTAATATGTCTACTTGAGATCGATCAGGCCAATTTGTTAAAATTGTGTTCCTATAAACTCCAATAAATTTTGTTTGGACATTTAAAATTTACGAAATTTAAAATGTTGATTATTCGAAAGTTAAATTAAATATCTTAAAATGTTGCCTGATCGATCTCAAGAAGACATATTACCGAATTCAAATAATTTTTCAGAAGTCTTATCAAGTCTTATCGCGTTATCAGGTCCATCAGTAGGATTGACAAAAAGTAAATGCAAATGAGCATACCTACATTGTTTACCGTTCATGTGCGCAACTTGTTCATGCGCGTGCGGCAGCGCTTCGCTATTTCTTTTATACACATGTACACTAATGATCACTTACTACAGACACATTTACATTATGCATACAATTTTGAAATTGCCTATTTTTAACTCCTTAAAAACTGTCTATTTGCAATCTCCTTAAGTAACTCTCTATGGAATATAATTTCGGCAACACGCACACGCTCAGGAAAAGACAAGATACCGCATTGTGCCATGCATATTAGCAACCACGGGGCATAATTAGGTGGGGTATAGGGAATTTTAAGAGTATAACTTGCAAAGTTTGCAAAGCGCAAATTTACTTTTGATAAGCTCTTATTCGAGTTGCTTCGAATCACCAGAAATATGGAAATTCTAGAAAACTCGCTATGCTCAAGAATAAGGCGAATAGGACGACAAAATTACATTTAACTGGAAGTCTATAGACAACTTCATAACTAAATCAAGAGTTTTAAAAGTCTTACAACACACCATATCTAAAATGGATGAGGGCGAGAAAGGATATAGAGGACCTCGATTCGTTCTTATCAAATATATACCAGTGGACCACATTTGTGTTTCTTTTGTAAAATGGTGTTATGAATTAGGTTTCATAATGCAATACTTTTATTAATGGTAGTCCAATTTTCGTCTACCTCTCGTCGATAGCTGTGATCAACTTTATTTATTCAAAACTTTTGGTTAGGTTTTGTGACATAGGTAACCTATCCAAGTATTATACTCATATACCGAAATCGACTATTATGTACATTGTGTCTAAACTTGTGTTACTTCTTATACCAATAAGGTTATAAACGTAGTATTTATTATATTATGGAAAAATCATGTAAAACAAATATATATTTTTTGTATCTCAATCAATTATATTTGAAAATATATTTTATTATATTTACCAAACGTTTTGCTTTGTTAGAGTATTTACAGTTTTTAAAATTAGGATTTTTCATATTTTTTAGGATTTAAAATTTTTTTTCGATTAATATACTCCATAATATAATACATTATTATGATGTTAATTTTTTTATAACAGTAAATATTATAATACATAAATTGACTAACTATTTAAAAGTAATAATGATAAAAAAAAAAAAATGAAACATAATTGGAATTTTTTGGAACAATAAACAGTATTAGGGTATGATAATTGTATCCCAAGCGACGACAAACGTCTCAAAATATCAAGCAACTAACGAAGGGTTAACTTGAAAGTATCAAAAATATATATGAATGTAATGAGTTTTTGGATTATTTCAATTTTATTACAGAAAAGATGACGTTGAGGTTAGTCAAATAACACGGATAAAACAATTTCGAGTTCATGATATTTTAGTTTATAGGACTTAATACCTAAAGCTCCAACATTTCAAATGAATAATATAATATAAGTCCCATCTGAGTCAAAAGATATGCCTGGAGCGAAATCATACCCTTTAAAAATTCATTCACCAGGTTTTCACAAAATAAATTCTCATAGGACTTTTATAACCAAAATATATCCTCGTAAAATGTTTGATAATATTTACTATTAAGGAGTACCTAACGATGGTATGGAAAAATGCTATGAAAATTAATTTTTGTATTTCCAAAAGGGTAATATTGTTTATTGAGCGGTTTGAGAGTAAAAACACCTATTATAAATATTGTAGAAGACAAGTTAACCTGTTTAAAAGTCAGTTTTGGAAATTTTAATAATTACTAAACTTCAAAAATATCACAATTTTAAGAGCTAAATATTGGACATTGGAGTTAAAATATCGAAAACCGACTCATATATACAGGCCTCCTCTTCAATTTGTATAAAAGTGTTCGTACTCCATACAACAGTATAATGTCACTCAGTAAGCTATATTTTTGAAAATACGAAACTTTAGTCTCTTAAATTCTCATTAATTGTAATTAGTGTGTAAAGCTCAGCGTCATTGACATATACCTAATAAGTGAACGTGCCGGAGCGCTCCACTATTTCTTGTATACAGTCACTCACATTAATATCACTTACTATGCACACATTTGTACACGACCCGCATGCACACGCATAGAAAATTGCCTATATTGAACTCCTTAAAAACAGTCGGTATCCTACCTTCTAATTATCACATTTATATTATTATGCGATCAATATGGTGGTACCCCCTCCCTGCACTGTATAGGTTATAAAATGTAATATACAATCTTAAAAAACGCATAAAATGTAGGTACCCGATTGTTTTAGAGCCAGTAACATTAATGACATCATGTCGTCATCTAACCAAATACTAAATAGACAATATTATTTTTGGAGCACATATACACGTCATTAAATAATTTCAAAATAAATAAAACGAATTGTTAAATCAATAGACATAATATTACATGTATTGTTAACTCATAAGATTCAATAAACCAGTAACAATATTTGTGTTGTTGATTAAATAAATCTTAAACTGTCAAGTCAATGAACATATATTTCTAATTATGAGAATTTTAATGTACTAAGAGCACAAATGTCGTTTATTTGACCTAAATGGAATCATTGATCAATACATTTAGAACAACGTAAATAATCGTATCCATATTTTGAAAACCAGGAACGAATCATATTTATAATTATACTTAAACAACCAAGAAAATGTAATAACAAAAATGCCCAGGATGGCAGGATATTTGGTATGAATTTCAAACAAATGAAAAATCATAATATTAACCAGATAAGACATTATTTTATGAACTTATCGTGAGGGGAGCGATGAGTACAGCGGTCACGATTACTTAAAGATAAACTCTAGTGAGTGGATTAAATTAATTTAAATTGATGAAGTTGGTAAGGAACGCTGGGGGGGATCATGAACAATAAAAATATTACAAATTTAATTTAAAAGATAAAATAATACCGGACGAGTGGATAAGCTAATTAAAAAATGTTGGCTTAAAAAAGTAAGCCAGTAATAAAACAAGTGTAACGAAATTAGAATAGATATGAAGTTTAAGATGATTTTTAAAAGATACAATGTGGATAATATTGTGATCCATTTTGTAAATACGACTTGCAATAAGTAATGAATTTAATTGAATAAATTGCATGTCAACGCGTGTCGTGACCTCGTGAGTACATATAATATTATCATTAACGCAGTGAGATTAAAGTTTTTGAATTTTCGTTCCGTATTAAAACACATAATAGTTCTTAAATATAAGTTACCAATTATAAACGAAGAAATGAATAAATTTTAAATAATATTACGTGTAAATAAACAAATACCAAATAAATTCTATAATACAACGACGTCAGCTTACTTTTAGTACAATACATTATTATAATCATGTTTACCGTATATTTTTACCATCTTCAAACCAACCATTAATACCTGTTTTCATGAATTAATTTCAGACTAAACCATTTTAATCAAGTATAAACAAATTCAAAGCCATGTCCAAATAATTAATTACATTTTAAATAAACCGTGAAATGTGTTATTTTATCGGTTTAAGCTTGAGCACGTTAACAGTATATTTTATTGCGCATACCTAATGCATTTCAAAAGAAGCGATCGACTAAACTCTTGTTTGGAAACAATATTGTGCTTATTAAAAATCAATAATATTATATTTATTTTAAAGTTCATAAGTCTTGTCGTCTTATTATACCATTTATACAATAATTCAAACATCAATGAGCAGGCAAAGACGAAATTGGATATTGAGCATTCGTTTCGTTTCGCATAATCTGACGCAAACCCGCAGTATTATTTTAGACGTGTATTTATTTCATAAATTTTAAAACAATCTTAAATTTAAAAACAATTCTGAGTGGCACTTAACACGGGTTTACCCAAAAATAGTTTTGCTTATTGTTCAAAAAAAAAAATGCATTAACAAAATATATTCTTCTCCGTTATTACGTTACAACTCACAGTATTTAAAACATAAATGTTTTTTTAAACTACTCTAAAATCCAAATTGCTCTTCTCGAAGTGAAATGTGCAGTAGTGTGCAAAACTCTGCCCCGAAACTGATTTAAGTACTAAAGAAATAATTTCGTAAAAATATTGTAAAACCAATAGCCCCGGGCTCTGCTCACGATGAAAACACTACTAGATCATAAAATATTATTTCTATAATTATTTATTACCATAGTTTTTCAACAAGAATCGTAATATCATATAATAGGTATAGTTATTTTTATTGGTTCGAACTCTAATGACCACATCTGGTGGTTTACTTCAAAGTCCGATCTCATAATGTTTTGCCACGTCTGAAGATTTAATCTCTCTTTGAGTACCTTCGTATAATTTTACTTATCACAACGAAAACAGACGCGGATGACATAACGAACGAAATTATTATCATATTAGTAATTATTATACACTCGGTCCGACGAACATGTTCTCTAGTATATTGATGTATTATAATGTAATTACCGATATTGGGACTGGATTGCCAAATCATCTCCGCCGTCTTGTTCGATAGCCTTTGTATTTTTTCCTCGTAGTCCAGCCGTCCAAAAAACAGACCGTCGTAACCGAATTGTGAGAACAACGTGGCCATTTGCCTCGAGTGGCCAAACGGATCGATTTGCCACCCGATGTGAGGTCTTCCACACTCTCCGAACGTGTCGTTTAACTTTCTGTAAATAACGAGCCGGTGATATCAGTTGTTAAGCTATATATCACGTAAACCATGTCGGCGGTATCTATACTATCTAACTATCTCCTATATTTGCACAAATAGAATAGGCTAAGGAGGACTTGGATTCCCCTCTAAAAAAAAAAAAAAAAACTATGACAAGTAAGCACAAAGCGCTGGGTAAATATAATTTCTTTCTACAATTTTAAAAATCAAACCCAATAAATATTATTGAAAAAATAAAAAATGATTGAACTTTTTTCGTGGCACAGTGTTTCAGATAGGTGATATAAAAACACGGACCTTAAGAACTGCCGAGTTTTTCGCGGAAGACGGGGTGAGAGAATAATATTATAAACTGACAGGTAATACTTTACCACACGTATATATCAATATAATTTGTGTGTTTTTCAACAGTGTATTTTTCTCCGCTTAATATAGATATGAAATAGTTGTTGAATGTAAACAATAATTTGTACAGTCGTACTTGTGTATCGACAATCATAGTTGCGGTGGAGGATTAGAGTTAGACTACGCTCAGTTTCATTTTTAATCAATTTTATGAGTTTCCTCAAAAAATGTGGCCTATTTGCACTTACATACAGGTCGGTACTAAAATGGTATACATTTTATACAGACGAAATCGTTAACCTATAATTATCGTTCTCAATTGTCATTGTTATTACTTTTTTACCAAAACAAAATGTTTATAGGATATATAATTTTTTTCAAACACTCGTCGTACGCGCCAAAACCTGTTTGCTGTGCATATAATATAGTGTTGTAGGTGACTACTTTAATTGGCGTGTATGATATACACCGGTCTCGGACTGTTTCGTATGGGTTCAGAAATATTTCACACGTAATTTTTTTTCCGACTTCGGCGGTCCCTATTAGATATTATATTGTTCGCAAATGCGTGCGAAATGAACGTCGAACGAAAATTCCGACGAATGTCGTTTGTCATATTTATTCATTAGGTTTACACGGACGACTAATGGCCATAACACGCGATGATTGCAATTCAAAATACGGTAACCGTAACCGATTACATACCTAGGTAAGTGGATGCTGATAATAAATTACTAGGTATAGGTACGACTTAGGGTTTCCACAATATTATAATACTATTATGGCCGGTGACGACGACACGCGGCTTCGTCCTTTGCGTGCTCCGAGCAGGAACCGGACGCTTTCATTATTTACCTTAGACCCCAAGTGAATTGGTCGACAATGGACAAGTAATTTGAAGCTGCCTCGTCGTTCATGCTCCACGCGCCGCCGATGAACTCAAGTCGCCCGGACGCCACGAGGTCTTTTACGGTGCTCTGCGTATCCTCGGACTGATCCAACCACCATTTCCAGAAGAACGCCGTCTCCACGTAGATGAACCTGGAGATACGCGTCAATTACGAGAGGTCGGTGAGTGGTTGGGGGGGGGGGTCTATAATTTCTTCTCGATTTCGTATCGACATAGTGTAACGGTACATCGGTTTATCTTTTGTACGTACCTCTTGTTCGGGTCTTTCGTCAGTTCGGTAATCACAGAGTCTAAAATGAATTGCACGCCGGCCAATTGAATGGAACTGTTTGCTACGCGAAACATAAAAAATAAAACGATTTATACAAAATCCGTCACACGAACAGCAAAATGCTATTGTTTTGTGGATTTTTTTACACACACCATTATTGGTACTCGCAATATTGTATATATGGTGCACAGTAAAATTTAAATTTAATTCAGTTTCGCTTTATTTTAAAACTTACCGACAACTTACTTACATGACAAATTTACCGAGAACACCTTTCAAGTTAAATTGGCGTTACAATTTTAATCATCAGTTTTAATATTATTATATATTGGTATATAGTTCATATATATTACATAAATGAATTTGTACCCATATAACATAAATTTATTAAATTTATTATAATTTCCCTTAATGACATGAGCTACAGTTGCCGAGACTCTTGTAGAATTGAATCAGTATTTATTTTACTATATTCATTTTCAAATCTTATAAGACATATATATATATAATGTACATGTCTTAAATTAATTTCTTTTTACAATTATAGTTCTCAACTGGAACTTTAAATTTAAAAAGTTTGTGGTTTAATATTCAACAATAATATGCGAGTTTTAGGTCATTCGTTAATGTGTTTTATCGTAGTGGTTTACATATTTGTTTCAATACCAAATCCATTATTTTTAATCGTATATTCTAAAGTAGAGCATTCATATGAAACTTTTAGTGTACAAAATATCAAATATCAAACTAATAGTTTGATATAGTTTATTATTTTTAAGCTCTTAGATTAGTTAGATTAGTAAATAAGTACATCACTGCAATTTTCAGAGTTCTCTTGTGACTTCACTTCTCTAAACTTTAAACACCTACTTAAAAAGTATAAACTATGTAACCATATACCTCTCACACTTTCAAAAAACCATTCTGCATCGGAATATAAAACGAAAAATACGTGTATAGTTATTAAATCGAAAAATATTAAAAACCTAAAACACTTGAATGAAAATGGTTCAGAGTAACAAAAAGTGTTTAAGAAGAACACATTTAAATAAAACACGGATTAGCCCAGTTTACATATCATATAATTTAAATATCGTTGACTCATAACTTAATATGTACGGTAGTCTATAACATACTATTGTATATTATCATAGATTTTATTTTTGTATTGATATAGGTACTGCGAGCGTTCGAATAGATCAAAGTTGAACTTTGGAGTTTTTTAAATCAAAACGATCAATCTATTGTAGGCCTGTGGTGATAAATGATAATATAATATAATAATTACTGCCGAAATAATATTGATCGACGGTCTTCAGCCAGCCAACGTCATCGTGCGTATGAGGTATAAAGTGCACATTGAGATATCCTTCTTTGACTGGATGACACGACTGAAAAAAATGAAAAAATCCATATAGAAATAATATGATATTACTATACATATAGTGCCGGTAAATGTTCACCGTTAAGTTGTTCTACAAATAAAAAAATTGTACAGCCAGCGTCATTATTGTTTGTGTACGTGCTCGGTTTATTTAATAATGTAGGTAAGTTTACCCAGATAAAATACGCTGCTTTACCCTATTTGGTAGTTTCTCAGAAGTATACCAAAAAAGTTGTCGGGCTCGTCGTTTTCAATTATTACGAAATAATAATAATAATGATATGTTTAATTTATGAATTCTCGTTAAACGTTTATCGGTATTCGCTGTATAATATAATATATTCTAAAACGGTTATACTTATTCACGAGGAGCTTCTTATTCTCCGTAGCTGGTTTACATAATATAATTTTATGTCTTTAAACGTAGGTATATACCCCCCTAGTAGTTGTATGTTGTATATCTTTATAAATGTATATTGTATGTACAGAATAACTCGGTAAAACTAAAAAGAAAACTTAAAACCAATCAGTGTTTACGACCGGAAAAATATTTTACCAACTGAATTATCGATAAAACAGCACAAACGTATGGTAAACCTCGTGCGACGAGAATAATATTAAATTGTATAAATTTAATGCTAAACGTTTTGCAGCGTTCCATATTATAGTATGGTATATTATATTATATTATAGTACCTATTTCAACTCTCGTTTTATTTTCGAATATTATCTACTGATAATAATAATTATTAATTTAAGTGGGTAGGTATTATACATTTGTTTTTATTTTTGTATTCGCCCAGATTATTTAACAAGTAAAAACCGGCAAGTATATAACTATTTTCATACACATGACATGAGTAATATATTATACAAATTGTAAGTTGTTCAATCGATCAAATAAATAAATATTTTTAATTAAACATAAAGACGACAAATCATTCGTAATTTTATTTTTAATTAAATATTGTTATCATAATATAATGTACTCATTAATTTTTAATAGTGATTAATTACGCAGGTATGATAACTATTGAGATTGCGTTACACAATATCATAACTATAGTCATTCACATAATTATTTTATTTATTTTATTGACCAGTATTTTTTCTCTCGGAAATCCTGAAATTTTAGTATGACTGATTTTTTTTTTACTGTTTTGTATTTTAAACGAAATTGTATCGAACATTTACTATATTACTATATTATAGTATGCCATCGTGATTGCCATTATATAAAAATCAAGAGCACCTACTATATAGTAACTAGTTTTAGTTTTTTTTAATTCTTGGTATTCGGCATCAAAAATCCTTTGAAATTGGATTGTAATACAATTAGGTATTTGACTAATTATCTACATTTTATTCATTACCAAAATAAACACGTTTTTTTTGTCATTGATGCTCATAATATGATATAGGCAAATTTACGGTTCAATTAGTTTTGATCTTGTACACACATTTAAAATTATTTCACATTTAGAAATAGTTATTTTTATAATATCGGACAACATACGGGTAGAATACAATTTATTATTGTGAACTGTGCTTTTTGATGGTACCTTTTTTACAACACAATTCCGTCCGTTAAAATGTATTTTATATTGGCCCAATGTTTTATGGATTTTACAGCTGTACGGAAATAATAAAATAAAATAAACCTATAGATCAAGAAACGGTCCAGAAAGCTCCCACAAAATGTACTATGTACAAACTAACAACTGCATAATATTTACCTACTAACACAATATTCATGAATTTAAATTGATGGAGATCAAAGTTGATATGATAATAAAATTATGTTAAATCTCAAGAGACGAAAAAAAGGCTTCATCCGATTAAAATTATTAAAACTTCAATTAATATGTATACAAGTATTATGTCTTGTTGACTAACCATCATAATGATATTATACACAATACTTCACTATTTCCTAATATTTGATTAAATTATTTGAACGATGATGTTCAACCATAATAGTACCTATATATAAGATTGTTTATCGTGTAGACATATTAATGTTTAGCTTAAAACATTGGTCGATTTTTTTTTTTTTTGCTCACAAATAACTTTTAATATGATTGTTTAGTGTGAAAAACTGTAGGTGTAATATTATAATTTATACATTTGACAATATTAGAGCTTATTTAGTACACAACCTTGTAGTGTATTTAAGGGATTCCTTTGTTATTCGACAAAATAATAAATATACGAAATCGGATACTACCAAAACAAAGGGTTAGATTCAATAGGTATGATCTAATTCAACTTTAATGCCGCAATTATACACTCCTATATAAATTATCCTGGCGATAAATATTTTTAATATTGTTAATTTAAATATCCATGCTATTATTCAAAACAAATCATTAGCGTGTTGTTTTTATTTTTATGAAAATAATATAGGTACGTATAATATTATTGTACTTATTAGTTATTACTATTCAAACAACCTCGACGGATCAGATTTTTATTGTTTACCAATCGTTAATATACATTTTAATAGTAGGTATTTAATATTTATGTAAAAACAAACTTTAATCAACACGTTTGCTTAACGCATTCACACTTCAGAATGTTTACTTTAAATTATCACCTTTTGAAGAATCAATAATTATTAGTTTCATCTGTTATTTTATGAGTATACAAAATGTTGAATTAGTACTAAACAGATATAATAATATAATTTAGCAATCTGTGCACGTTGTATCATTATCGAATGAATGACCTTAATATATGCCATGTAAACGATTACTGTCTAACTCAAATATTGATTATCAAAACTTTTGATTACGATTTATATGAAATAAAATATGTACCTATGGCTTAAAAGTTTTATAACACAAGTATAAAATATAATCGAACAGTCTACAGGGTGTAACGTAAAAAAAAAACTTTGCAATGCTATATAATATTAATCGTTTCACTGCGCGAGTCTATAATATGATGATTAATATTTGATTCTGTTTTCGATATCCACAAGAAAGGAAAGCGCCTATCGATGAATATTACGAAATCAAAGTATACCTAGAGCGCCTGCCTAGAGTATACCTAGGTATACTGCAGTATAGGTATAATATTTTAGGACCAGCGTATATGGGTACCGTAAATCGTACCATATTATAGTTGTAGTACACGCGATATCCGTCGATCGCGTCGCGGACCGAGATGTCAGACCGCGGTTTAGCGTGAAATTTAAAATTTTAAATGACCGTACCTCGTATCCACATTTTGCACTGGGTCCGCTTTTTCTCCAGGGCAAGGCGTATGCACTCGCGCAAGCGATCAGCACCAGCAACGCCTTATCGACGGAGCAATGCATAATGTCTCTCTCGAACGATTGATCTGCGAGACGGCCTATCTGCGTTCTGCGTGCACACTATTCGACCGATAAAAATAATGACAAATGCAATATTATTATTGTCATCGGCCACCGAGTGCAACGGGAGCAGGAGACGAGCGCGAAATCGACAACAGTCGTCGCATGCAGCTGAAGTCGGCTGAAGTTGCCGACTGATACGGAGACCGGACGTTTTGACCGGTATTATAGTGTGCCATCCTACCGGTTTTCTCTACTCCTCCTGTGAACAGATTATATCGTGTGAGTGGTGTGTGTGTGTGTGTGTGTGGTAGCCGATTATGACGTTATCTCGGCCACAATAACCTTTGATCAGCGGTCAGGTGTTATTCAAAACAAAAACATCGAACAAAATATATAAAACACAAGCCAACGTTTATCCGTTACCTGCGATATTCGTGTCGGTTTGATTGTCACTGTTAACGAACCGTATTGTAGCCGAAGATGTATGGTACCTATTACCTATAATTGTTGGCGCATTGTTCGCCGTTCCTATATTATAATGAACAACTGTTGCATCGGTCATTATCGTTATCATTATATTATTAATATATTTCGTCAGAGTATAATAATATAACGACGAGTGCTTGTATGAGTGCGAAGTATATGAATGGACGTTATGATTGATTTAAAAAAAAAAATAAAAAATAAATCATTATTTCAAATTTCAATGTTTCAGCGTGTTTCAGTGTGTGTCACTGCATAATATAATAATATGCTATTCCGAACCGTTTAATATGTACGCCGGGTAACGAATTTAAAGTAGGTACCTACCTAGTAAATTATTTAAATTACTTTTAATTTTTCTCACAACATTCGTTATATTCAGTCAAAACCTCAACAAAAAAGTATGGTACAGTTTTTCCGTATGCATATCAAGTGTGAAATGTGAATGTGATTTTTACCTACATATACTGATACTGCGTATGGACGAGAATACGCGTTTTTAAATATTAGCAACAAATTAACGCATATTTTTTTGTTCGCAGTTCTTGCATTCAATTTATTACAAAAAAAAAAAATGTGAATGACTATGTTCTAAAAACTAAAATCTCTATTTTTCCTTTATTCAAATTTCTATTTGTCTTGAAATCCTTATATATAATTTAAGTATATTGTTCCAAAAATAAAAAGTAAAGCATTTTTAAATAAATAACTGTTTTTAGAAAATTTTGCATTTTAAGACGTTATTTTTTAATGGACTTACATACATACATATTTAAATAAATGTCAACAAGTATTTGTTCATTTGATTGTATGTATTTTGTCTACAATACTTTGAATTTTAAAATGGTGACTAAAGTTTACACTGTACTATTTTCTCGCGATGTCTATATATTATATTGACGTATTGTTACACAAAAATAAAATATTTGGGTATTTGTAAGACGTATGTTGAAAATCCCTGTGGGTCTATACGTCATAATAATAGTGAAGTAACGTAAAATTCGTGAATATGAAGAAAAATCAAAAAGTATTTTATGTGTAGATAGATACTCCTCAATTCGAAGAATAAGACTAAAAACAAACGGTTTATTTTTGTCTTTACTTTTAACGTCCGTCGAAAAATTCTAGGAAGATTCCTAAACGTGAACGATTATATTATAATAAGCGATGAAGATCTAATGCTTTCGGACGGCTTCGGTCGACGATACCACAAAAGAGAATAATATCATCTAATTTATTGTCACAATGATAGGTATATCTCTATAAAAATAAACAAGGAAACGGAAAAAAATGTTAATAATTTAAGCAATCCGATAAAAAATAATCACATTGTAGCGATCTCAGCGTTCAGACATTATAATAGTCCTTCTATGGGGATTTAAAAACCCCTTCAAAACCCACATGCTACAAGTGTGATGATCTGGTGTTTTGTACATTGTGAATAGTATTTTGTAGGTTAGTGCAGTGTACGAGCAAAATATTTTCACACTAAAAGTTATATATTATTATTATTTTGTTTGTTTTTCGTGTCATATATTTTTTTTTTAATACTTTGTATTGTTGTTTATACGCGTCATACGTGTCGCGTGTGCAAGTCGGAAGTTTGTAAATAGTTGACACAATGTGTCCAAAACAATTATGAATGATCTAAAAAAAAAAACGTTTTCTCCACGATGTATGCACCACCGATCGCCATATGATAATTAATAATTACATATAGGTACGCGCGTTCGAGTTAGGTGTTAGTCTGGTGTTCGACAAATTAATTTGTAGAAAATATAAAAAAAAAAATGTCCGATTCTTTGAACCTGTCGTACAGGTCGAAGCGAATAAGCCGATGATTGCACAAAGGACGCCGGCAGCTTTTATGCGTTTCAGGCGTTGACGCGGTGAGCTGTAGCCGTAATTAATTTGGTTTTAATTTCAAAGGTCAGCGCGCGGTTTCTGGTGTCAGTCTCGCCGCCGTATAGTTTTAAGCCTTCGCCGACTACGATACCTATATACAATCACCATGTCGCCATAATATTATGCACTCAATTCAGGGCAAATCCCTCCTAAGCGTGGGACTTTAAGCAATTCAAGCTACACGCGTATAATATTCCACTCGCACATCCGACCATAAACGGACATTTTTTTTTTCCTGAAGTTTTTCGGACGAAAAACCACCGTGCTAATTGAATATTGTTTGATGAGCGCGTTCACGTCACGTACAAAAGCACTGAACGTTTATTGGGTAAATATTATTATTATTATTATGTATATGTGATACCTCGAAATTCCTAACTCTGTTCGAAGTCATTTTTTGCCACAATATTTATGTGTGCCTAATGTTTCGATGCATTTCTTCAATACCTCTAACCTCATATATCGGTATTAAAAAATAGTATCGTATACACGGCCGTTGAGTACATAATATGACTGACTTATGGATTTAGGTGGATTCGACTAATTATTATAATCACAAACTATTATGAAACTCATATTTTATATTATCTTCCCGGCTCTATGCATCGGTGTGTCGATTTACAGAGTCATAAATTATTGTCGTTTAGCAACTGCCGTATTATGCACTTTACTAATAAATGAATTAATCGTTCGAACGTCGTCCACAAGTCAAAGGTTCCGGCACATTGTTATGAATAAATTACCCATGTTGACACATCGATTAGCTGTGACTATTATAAGAACGGTTTAAATAACTTACATCGAGCATTCGAACCAAAATAACGAATTCAAAATAAGAAGTTGATTTATTTCGAATGTAGATCATATTATTATATTCATTGAATTTGCACTTGAATACTTTCATATTCATTTTTCTAACTGCATTGAATATTTATATTTTATATATGATCGTAACTGTATCCTCATATTAACGAGTTGGTAGCTATTTAGTTATGTTAGTTTTCTTTTTGTATATAACCATGCAAATGACGTTTGAATTGCCATGCTACTTTTTTTGTTATCGCTGTTAATATCATCATCATTATTTACACTGTCACATTTTAATGTTGCATACGTGTATAATAAGCATATCTCAATATTTTATTTAAAACTATTTAAATACTAACTTTAAGTCTTTGAATAATACAATTAAAATATTTTGAATAGAATATGAAAGGCAGACAAGTGTTAATCAGATCAAAAAAGTTAAGAATATTATGAACTACTAAGTTCAATCACGAATGAAGCTGAGCAAACAAAGTTTATGTGGAGTGTGCAATCGTAAACTAAATATAAGTTTATGTTTCTTATGCAATCTCGAATGTCTAATTAATTTTAGTGAATCAAAAACGAAATAAATAAACTTATATTAATAACCCTTATATTTTATCTTATCTTATTCATGTTATTATGAGTCAACAATAAAACATTATTGACGATCAACATTATTGCGGGAGTACCTGCTGATCGAGGATACGACGAAAACGAGTAGGCTTTATACACTTTACCAAGTATATTCAGTAGTTTCTTCTGGTGATTATGGAAATTACTCAGAAAACTGATAATGTGTCGGTACTTAACAAACATAATAATAATATATACTAAACATTATATATGAAATTGGAAATTTAATATCGTTGGTATTTATGAGAATAATAATATTCAAAATGTGTGTATCATATTGTTGTAGGTACACGATATAATATAATATGTATATATTATTAGTGTGAAATGAGATTTTACTAACTATAGTTAGTAACTACTAATCTTAGAAACTACCGGACCGATTTCAATAAAAGTCATATTTAGATTCTTCGAAATTTGGAGGGTGTTTTCAATTTCTATTTAAACTTTTATGTATACGTTGCTGTACGCAAAAATTTCGTTTTCGCTCTCAGAAATCAAATAATTTTTTTGTTTGCGGGAATAAAGTTATAATCATTATAACCCAGTGCTTGGAACAGAAATTAAAAATACCGGTATTTTGACCAGAACCTATTGTAAATGTTGGAACCGAAGCCCTTTTTTGATTTTCTTAGGAACCTAAACCGGAACCGGAACCAATATTTGTCGGAAGATAATTTTTCGGTTTATTTCGGTTTTTTTCGGTTCTACTTTTTTTAATTATTTAATATATTTAGGTAGGAAATACATATAATTAAATAATAATAGTTGATTCATAAAGTTAGGTTGTAAATGTATACTGATCAGTGAACCTGTTTTTTTAAATACAGAATATAATTACTGTTCATAAGGTTATTTAAATTTTTTATTACATTGAATTTTACATGAAAAACAAACTATACATTTTGTCTTTTAAGCCACCGAAAATACTATTGAAGAACCAAATTAGAACCGAAACCGAAAAAATCATAAAGGTTTTAAGCCCTGATTATAACCATCATTGTCATTGGTTATATAATTAATAAGATTTAAAAAACAAATTGTATAGATTATAGCCGATAAACCAAGCTTTGCTATGAGATTTTTTTTAAATAAAAGAAAATAATAAGTATTTAATTTTTATTTATTATCATTTAAATGTAGGTACAACAAAAGGCAATATAATTGTGTTCGTAGCGTATAGCCTCAAAAACTACTCGACCGATTTTAAGTTTCAGTGATTGTCCTTAGAGATATCTGAAAAGTTTAGATAGCAGTTTGAACCACGCTAAAAAAATATGCCATGTGCTATTGGATATAGCTATCTCGGTTAAATGAGTTTACAAAGCGAGATACGCCGATACTGATTTGCCGGTTATCTGATCACTGAAGTGCACTAAAACTAAGATGCACTGATATACCGTCTTATTTTAAGTTTGATCATTTTTTTCCCAGGCGAAGTCGAGTTATACAGCTAGTGCATATTATATATAATATACAGAATGATTCAACAAGCATGCTCACCCCTATTTTTCACTTTAATAATGAATTTATTCAAATTATGATTTTTCGAATTTTCAAATATATGAATATTTTTGTACTGCTTAAGGAGTGCCATGTGGCGATACATACTTCAGTTTTTTCAAATGAGGAGCCCCCTTTTTTACTGTAAATTATTTAGTGTATCTACTGTATAATTTATAGTTTAATAAGGGTGTTCTCATTTGAAAAACAGAAGTTTGTATCTCTACAGGACATCCCTTAAGGAGTACAAAATATCTCAAAAATTTGAAAATATGGTCTTAGATTATTAGAGATATGGAATAACTGCATTATTGAAGAAGAAAAAAGGGGTGATCATGCTTTGTGAATCACCCTGTATGTACAATATTATACGTTTATGCAATAAAGTGGAGTGTGACATTATCGTATCAATTGAACAAAGTGATCACTGTAATGTTGTTAATTTTTCACTGATAAGTATAATAATTAAATTATTTCATTTCCAAACTTGTTATCAAAGTTGGTATAGTGTATCATCAACAACTAACTATTGAACATTTTCATTTAGGTAAACCGTCGATTGAAGCCTAATAACATATAGCCATAAATTATTGACTATGTACGGTGTCTTTTTTATCCTCTGAAAAGTAATTTTTAATCATTTATAGGCGGGTTGCTAAAAATCATATTTAATACAGGACGGTGCAATTTTGTAAGACGATGATAAAATACCGTTTAACTCACGATTTCTCATGAGGCACGACAAGTTTGTCTATTTAAATGTGTACCTACGTCACAAAACTATGCGATAATCACAATATCGTTCACCAAGAATAAGTTATAATTGAATCCTATATTCTATATATGCGAGTGTGCGAAGGTTCTGATAACAAATTTTATTTAAAATAGCTGTCACTGTTCAATTTAAATCCAACAATGTTTTATTCATACTAAGAAATCATATAAATAAATTCACGGCAATATCACATTTTGCAAAATAGACTTAAATACATCTCTAAATAAAGGCAAATCTTATCGTTAAAGTTTGTCTGGAAAAGCGTTCTCGTATTATTACATAATTAGGATTCTAATCAAATTTACTTTGATGTACTTACGTAAAATAGGTATACCTATATTAATCACGATGGTATTACGCATTACTGCACTGTATGGCTTAGTAAATAATGATATAAAAATGTAATTATTAAAATGAAGACAAGATAGGTACAATAAAAAAACGATTTTCGACTAACTGACAACTACTATAGGTATATGATACTAGGTAGGTTCACTAGATATTATACTAAATTATAGTCTATAATATTTTACAACAAGCCGACTAGGAATAATATATTATTTAGATTTTCGAAAAACGATTTTTTTAAAAAAAAATATATATATATTTATAAAGACACCATTATATGGCTCTTGAATAGCCCGAACGTTAATTTGGTACGCGAATGGAAGATTGTCCATTGTTAATGTCACGAGTACAATATACTAAGAGCATAATGGATTCGTTATACTGAACATCAGAATCTCAACAACAATTATTTCTCATTTTTGGGGGTTTATTGTGTAGTCGACATCCGGAATATTAACGTGGATAATGAACATGGTGGTTCAGCATGATACATTTTGCGATTGAAAAGATGCAGATATTTCATTAACGTTCGATGAAAATGGAAAAGAAATCAATATGGGAATCAAAATAAGGCGGACAATACGAACGTTTGCATAATATATTTGTTTACATAATATACGGCAATACCGCAGGGGCTTAAGTAAGTTTAATATATTATATGTTGAGAATGATTGCCGTCTATAATACGCCAGATTTTCTTCTATTCACGCAGCATCTCGATACCCGAAATAAATCTATATAATATTATGTTTTATGTACGTAGATTATGACATACGATGTATCAGAACTAAGATGGCAGAAGCAAATAATTTTAAACATTCAACGCCAAACTATGTATGGAATTATAAGTAAGGATTTCATTTTTTGAGCAGATGTACATTATTGTTATAGGTAGACACCATTTTTTTACTATAAATTTTTTTTTTATTTAAAATACAATGCGTTCAAATTAATTCATCCCGTTAAGCTAGGCGCCTAGGATCTAGCGTAAGTACTAGGTAAATTAGAAAACATTGTTATTGTATTAATAATTATTACTTTTATAGTACTATAATATTATTAAGTCTAAGAGCAGTTCAAAACAAATGAATAAAACGATAATATTATGTAATTATGGTATAACCATCAGGAATACCTAATATCGGTACTAAGATTTAAAATATGCATATATTACAGGTGTTTTTGCAGCGTCCTTTTACAAATTTGGTAAGACAAGTAATGCCCACGAATCATTTTATACAAATCTGATATAAATTATCATTTTTTTTATATAGCATATTATCGCATCATATTTTAAATATAAACACGAAATATGCATTGCTTATGGTTCGTTAAAAACGAAAGTAGTGAAAAGGCTAGACGACGCGTCATATATTACTAAGCTCCTAATTTCAATTAAAATAAAACCAGTGATTTTGTCATTGACGTAATGGTATGGATCTAAAAGCAAGACTAACAATAGTGATTTAGCTTACATAAAAAAAAGTAACTTTGTTTAATCTGCTTTAAAATCATTATAAGATGCTTCTCTTTCCCTTAATGATAGTTTGAAAAACATAAGAAAATTCATTGTATAATTTATTCTATTTTTATTGCATATTTTAGAATATATTGAACAAAATTGCAACTGTAATATACATTTTTTATACGGCACAATATAAATCCTAGTCCTAGAAATAACTATAAAAAGAACACGTATAGTAATGTGGTTAGGTTAGTTAACCATAAACTGTAAGTAAAATAATTTTTCTTTATTATCCACCATAACCTAAACTTACATAATATTATAAAAAAATATTTACTTTTTCAGCTGTTTACGATTTCAGTTCTCAAACAAAGAACACAATAACGCTAATTTCATAAATAATACTATTTAATTATTATACTAATATTCGATATAATTATATAAAATATAAGTTTAAAACAACTAATCACAATTATTATTGCTTAGTAGATGTACTAGGATGTAAGCGAAGACAATAGGTACTGTATTACTGTACCTACTATGAAAATAATACTTATATTAAACAGGTCACAGAGGTCACAATAATTAAAGTGATCTATAATAATATAAGTATCACTATTGCACAATTGAGATAATTTGTGTCCTGTCCTTAAAGCTGACGAATAATTTTTCGATAATATTTAGAAAACTGCGTTCGATAATTAAAAAAAATAAAAATAATACAGTGGAACGAAACCGGTTTTCTGTGCATCGTTGACATATTCGTATTATTAATTACATTTAAAATCCGTTATAAAATTAATTGTAACACTGTTGCAACCTAAAATAAAACTATCCTAGTTTTTATTTTTTAATTACACGTGATAAAAATTGTTGAAGGTCTGATATCAGAGTAGTCGAATGTTTATATGTTTTGTTCTTCACGTACGCTCTATAACGTTGTTTACTTACTAACCTGAATATTATATTAAATAACCAATGCATTCAATTTGAAAATCGCAATTGTGAGACGACAAGGCCACTGCCCACCTGCAGTGATCAGCAGAGTAGGTATTATTCAAATAAAATTGTATTTAGATTTCAATAAAAATGTATCTGAATACATAATCATTCGAATTAATTTTTAATATAATATATTCGAATAATTTAAGAATACAATTATTCGAAAAAAATTACAATTGCAGTATTCAAATGATAATTGTAAAAAATCGACCGAATAATATTTTATTCGAATACAGGTTTATTTGAATTATTATTTAGATTACAAACTCTGCGGATGATCGAGTATTAGAGCAGGAATGTGTCGAAAGTTATGCGATCAAAGTACGATGCATAGCCGCAGGGCCTGATTTACCAATTTACGGGCCCAGTACAATTTACAATTTTGGGCCTCAAATTATCCTTCTCTATTTTCTTCAATGCTAAAATAAAATGTATGCGTAATGTACTTTTAAATTAATGTTGTATGTAATTAGTTGTTAATATATGAGTACCTAGTTGGATCAATACTCAATAGAATAAAATTGTATTGTTAAAAATTTGATTATTTAATATACAAGAACAATACACTTTCAAAGCTTCTAATTAATGTTAAATATTTCCAGTACATATACAATTTAAAAAGCAATTTTTGATCATTACATTTATATATCAAACTAAGTGTTTTTAAGTCAAATTTGATTTCAGCTAATTAGCTTTCACAAACATTTCGATTGAGCGCTAGTAGATGAACTAGTTCTAACTTCTAAACCTAAATTGATCTAAACTACTGTGTAGTTTTTTTTGGTTCTTCATGACGTTTATTCTTTAATTTTCTCTTCATTGAACCACTTAATTATTTTTTTGACATTTTAAATTATTAAAAATAATAAACAAATGAAATTAATAGATATAAAATAAATACGACTGACGTATATCACGTTACTAGGCAAGACAATAACGTCAATATAGTAATATTACGACGACCAAAACGGCAATTAGATTTTGTAATCGGCAAAGTTGATTAAGGTCGTCGTTTTCAGGGAAAACTCATACTTTATAACCCAACTAAAATCCAAATCTATTTTGTTTTCCCAAAGTATGATAAAAAGGTATACAATTAATTTTGTATGCCTGAAGTCGGTGAGCCCTTCTTATGAGTGCAAATGTCCCATTTGTCCTTGCATAAATATGGCACTGTGCATTGGCAATGATTTGGACCAGCTACACGACGTGTCAATCACTGACCATCGAGGTCTTAATCGTATCAACTTCAATATTTACTTCTACTTCGAAGGCCTGAAGTGTGCAGTGCTGTGTGCGAGTGTTATGTACGGAAGATGATATAATGCGACCGCGTATTTCACTAGTTTCAGACAAAGCTTGGCGATTCGGTTTTTTTTTTATTTTATCGATCTTGTGACGTCGGCTACTACACCATTCAGTTGCGGATTCAGATTTGTACAACGGAGGAGGCGAATATTGCACATACAAAAATAAAATACCTGTCTTATAACGTATGTGTGCGGATGTGTTCCCCTGAAGGAATTTTGATTACATTTTTTTTTTTTTAAGCGTCTCTCCGATAATTTTGATTTTCCATTCAATTAACACACTTGGTCGCCGCTCATTGTCATTATGAAAAACCATTATGACTTTTTTAATTTTTAAGATAGATAATACTTCAACTGGGGCTCATTTTAAAGCTTATGAATAGAGCTTTGACACTTGGAGTACTGTGATTATTATTTTATTTATTTTTCGCTGCACTGGTATATTTTATTGAGCATACTTGTCTGTATAAAAAATAAAATAATCTCGTGATTACCATGTATAATTTAGGGCTCTTTTCGATAATCTTCAAAATGAGCCCCAATGTAAAGTATCCAGCTTAAATATGAAAAAAAGTTATATGTATCGGTTTTAATAAACAATGTGTTGCAATCGCGTGTTGATGAAATGGAAAATCGAAATTATAGATGACACTTAGAAAATCAAAACAAAAATTCCTTCAGGGAAATATTTAGTTTTATATCAAGAAGATCAATTACAATGAGTGGCAAGCATGCATATAATATTATATAAAAATTACACCGTATAATACTATAATTCAATGTTTTTTTTAGCTCTTCACTAGGAATTTTTTCCAAGTTAAACACAGCCAACGCGGGGTGGCGACCGCCAACTCCACCTCCCCTTCCGCACTCACCCCCACTGAATCAGCGCCTGAGGCCATTAGTAAACTATAGTTATTTATTTACATTGTATAGGTAATAGGTATACATAATATAGTTTATGCTTATAATATTAGGTTGTATTACTCGATTTCCTCTAAGAAGTAGATTATGTTAATATTTGACTGGAGGCGTTGTTTTGTACATCTGTAGGTATATTATGTGGTGTTTGTTTCTCGAGTCTTCGAACGTTAGGCATTCAGTTAATATGTGTTTTACACTTTTACAGTTGACTGTGTAATCCACTCCACGCATGATTCGCATATAATATAATTATAGGGGGATCGTTTCTGACCATAAGGTTAAGTTTGTGTTGTGAATGTGTGCGATATTCGGATGTGATTTAAAATAGTTTCATTTTCGTCTTTTTTTTCGGCCAGGTTTTTGCCATATGATACCGGTTTTATTAAATTCGAATATTATTATGTTCTTTATTTTTTTTTTTTCTATTTCATGTTAAAATCATTTTAATCCATTTTATATAATTCCATTATTATTTTTATCATTATTATTATTATTATTCTATTCGCCTACCTATCTTATCTATACCTATAAATATATTTTAAAATATTTTGATATATTCTTTTGATTATATTTTCTATGTATAAAAAAAACAAAATTATGCAACTTTTTGTTTTTCTTCAGTCAAAATAAGGTTTTCATCAACTACCTACAACAGACTACATTCGCTTCTACACTCATAAATACTCGTACAAGGTACACAAATACAACTAATTCTAATGACGTGTGTCCGGTAAAATGCTTTGATATTTTTCGAATAGTAATTATAGGTATAGTATTTGCTTTTATTCTTACATCATTATATGCGTTACCCTATGATTACATTTATAATTTATTATTTACAATTAAAATATTATCTTTTTCTCTTTGAAGATCAAAAAAAATATACAACACACTATTCATAAAAAATAATTTTATGATAAAAAGAGAAAAATAAATTACAATTTAAACTTATAGAAGTTAATTAGTTTAGCAAATAATAATATTAATATGGTCTTTGGTTTGTATGGAATAAAATATATTTTATTACACTGTGACGCGGGGGGTGGCAAAATGTTTACTCGAAATACCCAAGTCTGCACGCCAAACGGTGTGGGTAAACGTCGGACAGCACGATGACATGCTGTGTATTTATGGGCATTCTAGAATATTATGTATGACATATTCAACGACCTGCAAACCACCGAGCTTTTCAACATGGACATGAAAAAATTCAAAATCAAAAGCCACGTCAATTTAAAAATAATATTTAATTGTTTTATACAATGATAAATCATATAGTAAAATATTAAAAAAAAAATACGACTACCTATATATCCGTTTATTTTTAATTGTTTTAATTGTATCATATTTTATGAGTAACGAATCTCACTATATCAATCCTCACCTTCCGCTCCATAGGCACCTTAATTACTATTTACCATGCTGTGGTACACGTAAAGCGTAACGTATTAAAATCAATATTATGTATGTGTACTTACCGAGCAACAAAAAGGTTTAGTGTGGCAGTGTCAGGAGCACAACGTTTGTTGTTCGGGAAAAGATTTGCCGACAAGTGGTCGTGGCCATTGCAGGGCAGGTAATATACGTAGAATTAATGTACAAAATACAAACGTATATATATAATACTATCTGATCCCGCGCACTTTGTGGCCCGTAAAAAATGACAACTCTTAAAAAAAATTGTGATTGTTCGACTCATTTTGGGTGTAATTCGCTGCAGTATAAATGCAACTCAGCCACCCTGGTGGGCAATGTGCGAAAAATGATGCATTGTGCCTAATCTGCCCGATTAACCAATTAACCGCAATAATAAATAAATACTGTTTCTACTAATTATTTCTCCTATATAACCAATAGATAGCAACGATTTATAAACAAATAGTTCTGCCGTAAATCTCAAAATCCCTTTTTGAAAACCCCCATTTGGTATCTATTGGTCGAAGCATCTAGCCTTTCTCGATAAACAAACTCTTCAGTTTTACAACTTTGTTATATACTTGGCTATTTAATTTGGTTTATTCAAGTGATTGTAACTTTTTATCTAACCGATTATGTACTTGCTTCATCGTACTGTTGTAAAGAAAACATTTTTCGAATAACGCTGTAGATATGAAAAATTCAATTTTAAACTTAAAAAAAGGGGGTTAAGTGGATGTCGCTATGCTGTACAGTAGGTTACAAGTGGATCACTGTAATGGATGGTGTTAAATTTGAATTCAATGATATATCATTGTATAAGAAAAACGATTCTAAGCGAAAACGGTCAGTCAGCCTATGATATTTCTAAGTATATATTTGATGATATTATTGTGAATAAAGTAATTTATATATAACCTATTAAATGGAGCCTTGTTTTCAATTTTCAATCCTTAGCTATAAAAGTTAAACATTTTATAAATTTTTAACTACAAAATAATTATTAAATTATAAATTTGATAAATGTTGTCAAAATTTGAACTTTAAATGTTTATAAAAAAAAATGTTGCCTATGTATTTTAAATATTTTTCAACTGCTATTAGAACGAAATATCAGGAGCCTTATAATAAATTTTCACGTTTTTTTACTAAAAAAATTGAAAACTGACAATGTCCGTAGACAGCTCAAAAAGAGTCAAATTATTTTCAAAATTTTATCGTGTATAGAAAATGCTAATATAAACATTCAGTGAAATTTTCAAGTATCTACGGTCATTTGTTTTTGAGTTGCGCCAAAAGCCAAAATCGATTTTCTCGAAAACAGATTTTGCGTAAAAGTTCCCGTTTTTCCTTAATTTTTCTTTTGTTTTTCACGGCGCTTTTGAAAACTTTTTATTACCCTCAAAGTACCAACTAGATTCACTTTCCTTTCAGAAAAGTTACTGTTGAAGAAAATCCAAGCTCTTTTACTGTCCTAAAAGGTGATGACAATAACAAAAAAAAAAAAAATACAAAAATATAAAAAAAACACACATCATTGTAAAATCAATACATTCATCGTTCCACTCAGAATCTAAAATACCACCTGACGCCTATTCTAATTGAACACTCGCAATAATACTATTCTATGGTGTATATTGTAGTGTGTTATTACGAGGGCTGTAAGTTCATGAATTAGCATAAAGGTATCAATCTTGCCAAGTAGTATTAAAGACAAAATTCGTTTCAAGGTGACAGGATTCAATATATTATGTTAAATCGCATTTTGCATATAAGTAATGGTATATTACGATCATGCATTTTTTACATTTAAAGATCATTACAAGTTTTTCAAATTATGTTATCACACTGTTAACCTTTTTGGACATAATTAGGAGCGTGGTTGCATGTATTCAATTGTTTTTAGTGCATATACGGTTCAAGTCCTAGCCGGTTATTATACGAACGTCATAGTCTATACAGGTATACGACTGTGCAATATAAGTAGATACACTCGATCACTCAATAAATAACCAAACACCACATACTTTAAAAGTGAACCTAAAATAATCGAAGTAGGAAGTCCTTGCTATATCGTTAAGATAATGGAGGCTGAACATTTTTTATTTTATATATTTTTTTTAGTACCAGCTATGTTTACTTGGCGACAGGAGTGCGAACAACATTAATTAAACATCATATTATTATCGATTGCCCTATGAAACGCATTTGGTTTCACGTTTTTGTAAAAACATGTTTCTTGACAATATTATTATAATCATCTAAACACCTAAGCCAAGCCGTTCACCAGACACTTTTTGTTCAACGAAAACATAGTCAATACATTATAATATATTATTTTGTTCCAGTTAAACATATTTCATAATAATATATGGGAAGCCGCCTTTGTACGCAGCTCACCCAGATCTGAGATCGGTCGTCAACCGAACAAGTATAGTTTTAATATATTATCATATTAAATAATTTTGTACGACGAAACTCATTTTATTTATAATAGATTATGCGACGGAGAGATAAATCATTTAAATCACTCTAATTTAAAATAAACGGTTTCTTGGTCTCCCGTAGCTCAGCCTTTTAATAAATAATATTGTAAATATAAGTCTGTAAAACCCATCGTCACTACATCGCCGAAGTCTAAAACATATTACTATCGCTCGGCAAACTGCTCGCGTGGGTAGTGGGTACATTAATTATTAATATATTATTGTTTCCGCTGTTTCTAGTTCTACCTACTTCTCGGAGTTATGTAATTTTCCCGCTTGGGAACGCAGACGACGACTGCGAATAATTAACTAGTCGGCGCTTGATCGACTTACAGTCGAATTTCAAAATAGGTTAGAACAAGTTTTGTAAAAAACACTTTTAAAATTTTATTTAAAAGCCGATAGATATAGGTATATAGCATTTGTTAATGAAATATAAAATAAATAAATATTCAAACAAATGTTTAATAACAATAATGTAATATAATGATTATCAAAAAACGATCTGCAATAGTGCAATGTGACGAATAATTCACAAGAATTTTTAAAAATATTTTCATATAAAATTCCTTTGATCGTCAAATACAAATACCTACGTCCGAGACAAAACTTACAATACTTTCCAAACCTAACACTTGATTTATAAGGCATTCCGTAAAATGTAGGCACTACCTATGTATACAAGTATTTAAAAACATTTACTTTGCGAAACCGGACTATTAACTCTAACAAGTGTGCGGGATTCGCGTACCACACACTTACGAGTTGAAAACGCGGTTGTTACGAATTGTGCATTATAGACGCAAGTCACCACTCAAATGCCCAGGTCGTTGTTCTCGGGAATCTGACGGATGTCTCATTTCGTGAAGAGAACAAACACGCCGCGAGAAGGATTTAATAATAATATTGTACGCAATACCGAACCTCGCGCGCAAAATATGTGCCGACAATGACGTGGATACGACTGCGCAGTAAATACTATAATAATAATAATATTATCTACTTAAATGACGAGTTTTGAAAAAGCTGCAGTGGTGGCTTCAACAGGACAGCCGCCACTGATTAAAGGTGACTATGTGCGTAGTTGTTCGCGAACTACTTACTACTCGTCCGCAGGTTTTCTGCCTCTTGGTTCGTTTTTAAATACGCTGTACCGTAGGTGTGACTTTAGGCGACGAGGCGCCTGCTCCAGGTTCCCATACACAATATTATATATAGGCAATGTCTATTCGTCGAATTCTTCTGTTTTTATTAACTCCGACCGGGACGTGGAAATTCATTGGCCGATTGAAAATAGTGCGTGTATGCGGTGTTTTCAAATTCTTCATGCTATGGCTAGGAAAAAAAGGCCGAGACGTCCCGTGCGCACTTTAGCTGTACCCATAATCATTTCTCGAATAGTTCAAATATCTACCTATACCTATCGAATGAAGTTTACGTTCCGTCTTTCGTTTAGATTACGCGTATGGTTATACGTACACATGTATTATTATTATACATGATTTAGGTCGTCGTACGTTTTGTTAAACGTTAATAACAGTGCACAGTATAATATATTATAATAACATACAATAATTTCAACAAAACATAGAAACACATTTGTTTAGCGCTTTTCTATATGTTTTTGACGTAGTATATATGTATTAAAATTACAAAACTTACGTCAAAAAACAAGTAACGTTGTGTCTTTCACAAGTTTTTCTTTCAAACGTTTTTGTGCAAGAAACACGAGGGACTCGTAAAAATAAACAATTTGAAAAATAAATTTTAAAATAATGCATCGCACGAGGCGTATAAATAGAAACTTTTACAACGTATAATAATAGTACTACAGTAATACTGCAGGTACCATATATCATAATATTATATATATATATAGGTATGTATGTAATTATATTTCATTTATCGCTGTAATGTATAGGACATATTATTTCGCTGTATGCCTATAATAAGTTAGGATTGCCGAGGATTCTTTTTCTCTCAGTATTTTTATAATATTGTATAAATCTGCAGAAGCCTTATTCTGTGGTGAGCTACCAGATTTCTCGTCAATTTTAAGTCGCTTCATTATACTGCACCGTGAGTAATATTGTTGTAACATTGACACACCCTCCTTATAAACGCGACTGGATCTGACACAGTGACAGGTGCATCTGATAATTCACACGCATCGGTGACTTAATTATTTTTTATAGATCCATTCAAATCCTCGTTGGACGCACATGCCGCGGGGGGGCCGGTGTAATTGAATATGAATTATTTATCATACGATATATTATATGTACAGAATATTATACTCATATACCTATATGTTATAATATGTATATTTTTATATATTACATATTCTTACGTGTTATCGTGTTCACATTACATTGTCTTAAGTCGACGAAACACCGCGAATAAATATATTAAAAAAAATTTTTTTAAATTTAGTCAATCGTGAAATGAAATGTCTATTATTGTCCCGTTTCGTTTGGTTTTTGATAATGTACACCGTGGTGAATTATGGAAAAACTCTGTTCTGGGCTCCCGATGGTCTTAACGCAGCTGTTGCGCAACTAAAAAAATTAAACAAACACAACTGCTGGCTGATTCAAATTAAAATTTAAGTTAAAAGACAATAACACATATTTATTGTAAAAGCTGAAAATATAATATGTAAATATTTTTTTTGTAAATCACTCACAATTATCTACATACGAACGATACGTACACAAAAAAACAATGTTACAACAGACAGTTTCATTTAATTAAAACAATAAAATAATATAATTAAAGAAATGGATGTGTGTATGTACTTTGTACTTCATGTCCTAAATTCACACAGTATCAAAGTTTTTCATCCCTGTAACCATGGACTATTGTAATGTTTTGAAATTGCGTGGGTTATTTGTTCACCTTTAGTTGTACTGCTGGTTGTCGAGGAATTTATTGTTGACAATGAAATTTTTTTTAATTGTATACATCACGAAGAAGAAAATAAAGTTTATATTCCATTAAAAATGGTAGAATTAAATTAAAAATTTCAGTTCACAACAATTCAGGGAATTTTCAAACAATGTTTAACCAACGATATATTTTAATAACAAAATTTACAACCACATAATTGATTTACATACGCAAATTTAACAAGCTTACTGCTTTGATTTGTTGTATTTAATTTTCACTATATAACGTAACACAAAAATGTTACCAACTGACAATTTATTTCCTAGGGTTAAATTTAATATTAGGTTGATTCGTTTCATGCGCTCTGAGTCAAATACATTTTTTATTTATTCGTTGGTATAATTATGGTGTTATTTATGATTAAGAACAATAAAATATTGAAAACGTGCTTCGAACTGTGGAAAAACTTATTTTAGTGGTACTAACACCACTTTCTCATTTTTTCCCTGACGAGTAATAACGTTTAGTAGTCAATAAAATACCAATTTATTTTAACAAATATAAAAATAATAATTCAAGTAAAACTATAGAAATAGTTATAATTTATATTATTAATTATTTTAATTGTTTCAAATGTTCAATAATTACATGTTACGCATAGGCGCAAATAGGGGGGGGGGGGTGCTTAGCCCCCTCAAAAACTAATGTTTTCACTATTATAATTTAAAATTATCATAAGAGTATCAAGTATAGACCTGATCTACAGCCCCCTCCCCCCGAATTTCAAACACTATTTACGCCTATGATGTTACGTGATACATAAATTAACGACATTAGGTGCTCAATGATCATGTTTCATCTATATCAGGTGTAGGTACAACACATTTGTATGTGGATTCCCGGCCACTGTAATATAAGAGGAAATGAACTCGCTGACAAGGCTGCCAAACAGGCCCACCTAGCCAACAACCCCCTTACGTCACTGGTTTTTACATACCAGGATGTTAAGAGGATCATTGCTAAAGAGGCACACAACCAATGGGAAAACAAATGGGCAGCTGAGACAACCAAGTTACAAGAGATCAAAAGAACCACATACCCCTGGCCGTTCCCTGCAAACATCTCCAGGAAACAGGAGACAGCCATCACTCGCCTCAGGATAGGACACACACACATCACCCATCAACACCTCATGAAGGGAGAAGAACCTCCCATCTGCACACAATGCGGCTCCCTACTTACTGTCAAACACATCCTTACAGAATGCCGAAGATATGAAAACGAAAGGAGGGAACTGAACCTTCCGGACCAGCTAGCCGAATCACTCAGCCCCGAACAGAGCAACCTAACAACGACGTTGGTTTTTTTACACAACACAGGACTTCTCAACAAAATTTAAGTTATATTATGTTATGTTATACTGTCTTTTCTTTCTTGTATTTTCTCTTTTTTTCTTCTCCTTCATATTTAATGTATCTATATACAAAAATTTCTAACCCTGTATAGTATTGTATAGCATTAATGTCGTCCAATGGCCATAGTCGCCGCGGATATAATATAATTAAAAAAAAAAAAAAAAAACATTTGTATCTCTTCTGCAGAGTGGGTACTGACTATACTACATCGATACATTTTTCTCAATATACATTATACAGCCATACAGTCTATACAGCCGAACAGATGTTACACTAATATATATTATTATAATCTGTGTTGTTAACGATTGGAATTTAGATTTCAATTAGTATACAGATACGTGTATATCACTTCATAAAATTAACAGATACTTCAAAAAATATATTAGTATATATACTAATCTTGGTAAGTTGCAATAATTATATACAACTTTGTCTATCTCCACGATACGGTGTATGAGTGACATATTAATACCAAACGGCCGGCGGGGGGAGTACGAGGGGATTTTTATGTTAAATCAGACAAGACACTTAGTATTATAGTTGTGAAATTTAACGTAGGTACATCCGAATAAAATAAATATAGTAATAATATAATATAATAATATAATATAGAATTTTACTTTACAAATGAACCGGTAGTAATACGCACGGCACTAAGGATGAAATGAAACTACTTCGGCACACGCATGCATGTGTAACGGGCTGAATGGTTATTATTGTAAAATAACGTTGTAAAGCAATCAAAAGTAGTAAGTTTAAAGTTATAATATGAGATGGGATTCCGTGATAATACATAACAAATGCAATATGACATATATATGGTGGCTCACGCTATTACTGCACAATTAATATATACTATATATAGGTACCTCGTGGCTCGTAGGTACCTATACTGTTTATTATTTTATTTTAGTCAATAATTAATTAATAGTGATTAATTTAACTTAATATTAATAATTTTTTTTATATTTTTTATGATTTCATAAAAATAAAACTATTTTTGTAAAGGTATATTTATGTAGTTTTTTCATACTCCACATTCAATCCTTTCACTAGAGCCATAATATTTAAATTAAACTCGTTTCAAGTATTTGCTTTAAGCATTATATTAAAATAATATTAATCATGTTTATTTTTTAATTTTTAATTGAGTTGATGTCTGAAAAATATATGATATTAAACAAACAGTTTTATGTTAATTCTAAAAAAAAAGTGCACGAGTAAATACTAAGCCATTCTGCAAAATTCATAAAATGTAAGTTATACATACAGTACCTATTATTTTTTATTTATACTCGTTTTATTAAGTGCAACTTCAACGAATTTGATTTGCTTTCAATAAAAATGTAACGGAGAATAGCTTTATACACAATTATAATGTTTTATATAGAAAATATTGTACATTCACTCAATCATATAGGTACGGTTACACACAAACCTATTGGGTCATTATTTGAATCCCACAATGATATTATATAACTTGTTTATTTTAACCGTTTTATCGTGACATTTTTGTAAGTAGGTAGGTAGGTATTATTATTTTTTAAAAACCATTTTCAAAGAGATGACTTACGTCATATGCTTTATAGACGGTTTTTCTTGGATCGATTCAAAAGCGTAAATATGTCAATTGTAGGCGGTCTGCGCAAAATCAAACATACAATTGTTTTATATTTTATGCTGCGTGTCCCTAAAGGGGGACAAAATCGGTAAAATGGAAAGATTTAACACTTGTTGAAAACCATACATTTCAAATTGGTTTTTCAAACACTTATGAGTTATACCAACAATTTGGACGGGGTATAACAATAATAATTACCATGTAATATGTATTATATCTAATTATAGCGTGATGGTGTCTAGTGTGCACAATTTTCATATTTTAGTTTAAGCTGTTCGCTCGTTCGATCGAAAATATTTATCAATTTATCATGGATGATAGTGCCGCTTTGCCACGGTGCTCCAAAGACGTACAAAATTATTATACAATGACATAAGATACACTCTGTATATTATAGTGTTATACTATCGTAATGTGATTGATGCGTTGTCGGAACTGGAAATGCGAATCGATCGTATTCATTACATATTTTTTTATTTCGTCGGCCATAATATCTAATACCGGCCGCATCTTACTCGTATCTATACCTACATTATTTTTTTCAAGCCACAACAACTACGATTATTGGGTTTTGATGTTACAAGAATATTTACTTCATGAAAAGGTATGTTATAATATTATATTTTACATTATGAACAAAATAAAGAAGAAAAGTAGGAAGACAGTATAGTATTTAGTGCAATTTCATTGCCTACATTAGATTAGATTGTTATCAATCATTCAGATTGTGGAGTTTTCTTTAATTTTAAGGATTGGAATTTTTTTTAATACTAAATGCTAAAAAGTAGGTACATTGTATGTATTATACTAGCCAAACTTGTATTGTTGTCGTCGTCGGCGCACAGCTACCTGCGCAAATAATATTATATAGGTACATATTATTATTACTAAATATTATATACAGACCGCAAACGACGTACTTCCGACGGTATTGTGCGCTGGGTATATCCAATATGCAGGTATATAATATGTTATTACGTCGTGGCACATACCTAGGTTGTGTTATAAACCGTCATCGGCGTTGTGGACGCGAGTTTTACCGAAACGTCATTACCACAGCCCCGGTATATTACACGCACGTATAGATAATATGGGTAAATAATAAATGTGTAGGCACATAGCATATTATTACATTATAATAATCTGCGCGTGCGCACGCGGTAATGATCGACGTGAATGTATCATATACATATAAATATATAATAATATTGGGTACATGAGACTTCGTCCGAAAATCATTACATGGCCTCCCTGCCGCGTGCATGTGCGTAAAAAATGAGAAAAATTCCGATTATGGAAATATTAATCATAATACGGCTGGCGAACGAGTGAAATAATATGAATAGGTACGCATACACAATAAACTCATACAGTCATACATACACGTTGTAATTCACGGAGGCTGGAAAATAAAAACGAAAAATCGTAGTTATTATTTCATACGCGGCCTGCAGTCTCTGCTGTATAAAAGTGCACAACATTATTATACACCATAACCATACAGGGTGAACCATTTATAAGTGCCTATACACTCATTGTTTTGAGAAGTCTTAAATTGTACGAAAACATAGTGGCAAAACAACATGTTTGAAAAAAATTATAAATTTTACAATTATTTGTTATAGTAATATTATTTATATGTATTTACTTTTTTGAAAAACAACACAAATTTGTATTTGATATTGCGAAGTTGTTTTTCGGAGAATCACGAAGCATAAAAATCGATTTTCGAACAAGTGGTTAATCACTTATCAATTTTAAGTAAGTATAAAGTTTGGATGAAAGGTAGATCGGCACAGCAGGGTTACCCCGCAAAATGTTAGTCCACTATACTCTGTTCATATCTCCAAACTTTCAATAATTATATAATTGTAATTAAATACCCGATTAACCATACTCGTTCGAAATTGATTCGCATTTACCTATCGAATAGTGTATTCCGAAAAATATTCTGCTTTAAATCAAAAATGTAGGTACCTACACGGTGTCATTCGAATACTACCAACTTCAAAACCGATAGCGGTAAAATTGTTTGAAAATCAAATTTTTTCCACAAAAATGTCGTCTATCAATGATGAGATCAATGTGTTGTGTGAAAATGACTTGAAAAAAATCAGAACTTTTCGAAATAACAATACAGCGTGGGCTGCACTTGAATGGATCACCTTGTACGTAATATACTATGTAAGTACATGCCTATATTGTATCGCCGCATCGGTCGCCGCCGGCTCACACACACACACGCACACGCACACACACACACGCACACACACACCACACACACACACACACACACACACACACACACACACACAGATGGCGAGAATCACATATATAATAATAATATGCTCTCAGAACGGCATCGCTCGTAGTATCTATCTATATACGAACGCTTCCGGACGTAAATAATACTCGTCTGGCACATAATATGTACCGTTGAACGGCCACTGGATCACTCGGTCAAATCAGCTCCATACACGCGTATAATGCACCACGTGTGTAAGCCATAATATAATATATAATAATAATAATATTAAATTATATTATACGCTGCAGACCGGCCGGCTATGCCCGCGATCGGATGGCGGAAGAGAATACGATTTTCTCTCTCTCTCTATATATATATCTTTCTCTCACGCATATTATTCTCTCCGTTTCATCTCTCCGACTACAACTATTATTATTATTATTATGTTATAAACCCCCACCGCCCCACCGCACTAGGTCACTCGCCCGTCATCGGCGGTCGGTATTGAATTTATTTTTTATTTTTTTTCTACGCTTCCGTCGACGTTCAACACATTTTCTGCACCACGGCGGAAGTTCAAAACTCACAACAACGCCGCCGTTGCCATCTATAGGTACCTACCGATTTTATCGACGCCACCTTGGACTTCCATAATAATATATATACCTCCTGTTATAATATAATATAGCTCAAGCTTTTATGTCACTTTCGAGTCACAGACTTATCCGTCACTTGCATATTCGTCTTAAATCGCAGGTATAATAATATACTATCGTAATATTTCGTGCTTGTGGTATTTTCTTTTTTCTTACTATTGTAATCGGGTGGACAATTAACGTATAATATAATATATCGCCAGACCCGAAAGATTAAAATATTATTATGTGTACCACCGCGAATATAATGGCACTATATAATGTGCGTATATTATTATTATGGCGACTATATAGCGATCGATCGAAATCGCTCCGCAGACGAACAATAATCCAATAACGATTCAGCCATGCGGACGGCGGCGGAATTTTACTATGCCATAATATAATAATATATTTTAATATTACAGTCGAGTTTAATCACAAACAGAGCGTAGTTAAGGACTAAGAGTTTGGACGAATTCCAATCGTCTCTGTACAATTATTACTACACAGAATTTTGAACGTACATTATCGCGGGTCTATAACGTGTGAATATTTTATTGGTCCGTATATTTATAATAATAACAATGAATAATGACATAATGTGCTCTATAAATTAATATTATCGGCATACCCATAGATACCTGAAGTCAAGGGGTCACCAACTGCAGGCGCCCCGCAAACACATATTTTACGGATCCTGATTGGCAGCGTAATTATAAAATATATAATAAAGGTTTAACAATAGGTACATTTTTATAATAAAATGACGAATAGAAATATTTTCCGATATTGTGAGTACAGTATCGGGTAAACCTGCAGTGCCTAAAATTCATAAATTTTGCTACTGCACATCTAATATTTTACTCGCTAAAAATATTTTTTAATAATAATAAACCCATAGTAGTGTGTAAGCCCGAATAAAAGAAATGCATATACTTTTTAATTTTTTTACTGCACGTGTCATATTTACTATTGTACACCATTTTAGGCCCTGGGATCTCCATCGCAGCGGGTCACCTCGCAATCCCATAAGAGCAAAAAATAATTCCAAGAAGTTGACTATACTTATAACTGCGTTATCGACACTTATCGTGCGTCAAAATAACGATATCTGTCTAAGAATATCCAAAGTACAGTGTGTGATATATTTTTAGGTAACGCGATGGTAATGTAGGGGGGACAACACTATAAAAAAAAAAAATAGGTAGTTTATTTCACAGTGTGCATTCATTTCAAACATCGAAGAATTCGTTAAAAATAAAACATGAAATTTTTCGCATTAAATGTATTAAAATATCATGTTTTGTTAATTATAATAGCTCTTTTTGCGATTATAAATAAAAATAGTTCAATATAAAATGTGTATTTGTTATCAAGTGGTGATGTGAGAAAATTGAATGCGCTTCGAACCGTGGGAAGTTTGGTAAGTTTCGAAACGGAGCCACATAGAAATTAGTTGGTGACCGACCCCCCGAATCCTAAACAATAATATTATAATATAGGTAGGTAACTGCACACTGCACCTTTTGATTTTGAAAATTTTGAGCGTAACCGATAGAAACACAGCTCTTATGCCGGTACCAAATAAGTGCTATACCTAATAATTATATCAAACATATTTATTTTGATTATTCCGCTTTTCCCCACTGCCTACCTGTGTTGTACGAAGGCGTCGTTCAACCATACAGCAACTTTTTTGTTCGCAATTCAGATGTGCTTCATTGAATTCAAACATAAATTTATCAACTTATGCATTTACAGAGTTCTTGTTAGTCGTATAGCATCCCTTTACACGAAATATTCTCTGTACGTGTTTTACACTTCAAGCTTCAACGAGGATAGGTAATTGAGTAGTTCCTTAACTCCTTTGGCTGTAATAAAAATTACTGCTAAAAAAAATTAATGTTGGTATAAAATCGTTGCCAACTATTTATGGCATTACACTGTATCATTGTATAGTGTATACCTATGCCATTTCACCACAATATACGAATTTAATTAAAAACATTTCATTTTTTTTTTATTCAGTACCTATTAATAACAGTATAATATAAACACAATTAAAATTTTAAAGTTGATTCTACTTAATTTATTTAGTATAGTATTATGTAGGTGCACATTGTTTTGTTTGTAGAAACAATTTTATTATAATTACATTTTGTTAATATAGTAAGTACCAAGTTAGTGTCTAGGTATATGTATTTATTAGGTAGGTACTCGATATTAGTATTTATGGTTTTAGTGATAAATTAATTTGCTAATTTTTAACGGAGGTACCTACGTCTTGTTAAAAAATTTATTTTGTTCAGTTAATATAATAAACACGATAATAAAATACCAATGATTGCTCGTTTCCATACCTAGATATATTAGAAATAAAAAAACATTAGTTAGTATAGAAATTTAAAATACAAAAATTATAATAGGTAATAATATTTATATGGAGTAAGAAAATCGAATAACATATTAATTACGCCTGCAAGTAGAAAATAAATGTATGAGAAAATGTGTTGTATCAATTTTCTTGGTGACATAATAAATAATAATAATATTAATAACAATAATAACTGTTATTGTGTTTGTCGCTCGAATTATGATTTTTTGATTTTCTTTAAGTAGCATATCATAACAATAAAGTTAATAATAGATGCCCACGTCATAAAATAAATTGAATGACACATTTATTATGGTAACTCTACATACGCATGATATTTTGTAATTTATATAATCATGAAATTCTATCTTAATAATAAATATTGAATTGTTCTTTATAGGGTTTAACTTACATCAGCAGTGGTCCTTATTTACATAATATTATGCAGTTGACAACTAAAAAGTAAAAATAAATTTATAGGATCTAAATATAGAGAAAAACAAAAAAAAATAAAAATAAAGCATTTCTAATTGGTTAACTTTATATTTTTAATTAGAGAATTGTAATAGGTAATTTATTATAATCACATAATATATTCATTAATAATAACACTGAGATTATTGCGTTGATATAATTAAACAAATTAAAATAATAGTTGGGTAAAAAGCTTAAATGATTTTCAAACCATTTAAATATAATTTATTAGGTACTTCAAATAGTTTTTAGATCATTTTATAAGTTATTTGCTTCTTTTAAATCGTAATATTTCACATTAATGAGGCATATAGATACTTGAGTATAGATATGTTTTTTAGGCATCCATCAACGATCATCTTATTTCAATTGCCAAATGAATTTTTTTGTAATAAGTAACAATAGTACAATATATATATATATATTTTTTGTTTTTTTTTGTTAGCATACCTTTCAAAAAGTTAATATGACACCCCTGAATTAAACATTTATAGTAAGACAATTTGTAACACAATTTGTTAAGTTTTGTTTTGGTATTTTTGTGACTTTTATGTGTAAAAAAGGCCTATGTGGGGGATCTGGCTTCTACAACTCCCCTTGTATACGCCCCTGAACATAACCAACTAAGCAAGCTCAAACATTGACTACGGTGAATGTTAGAATACTACTATTCTAAATATTATTAGCTGTAATTATAATGAATTTAATTTAATCACATGTAAATTAGGTATAAAATGTTATTTCTTATTTCTAAATTGTAATGTTTTATTCTTAATCAGATGACGAAATGTTGGCTTACGATGGTGGAATTCAGTATGAAGTAAAATGTTTGAAACGGCGCAAGACAGAAAATGACTACATTACATGTGAATTAAAATTATGAATTTAAATATACAAAATGTAACGAACTAAACATAGGTGATCGATATTATATGGAAATGTTAGAAAAAAATGTTCTATGCTTCAGTGAAAAATTGTTTTGAATATGAATATTGACGATTATTTTTTGTAAATGTAAATAAAGCCTAGTTTTGTAATTTAATATTGACTAATTAACGATTACAGTTAAAAATTTTTTTTTTATTGAGCTTTAGCCCGGCCATTAGCTGTTTTGTCTGTTTGTAGGTTGTTAGTAGGGGAGGAATGGTTGAAAACACGCTGTGTATGTGTGGTAAGGATTCGTTGCTAATAATCTCGGGTGGTCACCCATCCGGGAACTAGCAACGCCGGCCGTTACGTAGTTGAGTGCACGCACTGCGCCACACCAAGCCACCAGTATAAATTTACAGTTTTGAAGTTACTGATATTATATACATAATTTGTGACGCGCAATCGACCTATAAAAAGGTTATTTGTAAGTTGTAACAATAGGTTAAGGGGAAAACACTCTATGCCTTTTTTAACAATAGCGATGCGCAAACGGCCTGTAAAAAGTTTATTTGCAACAATAGCTATCGGAACACACCCTATACATTTTTTAATAATAATAGTGCGCAAACAGCCTACAAAAAAGATCATTCGTACAATAACGGTGCGCAAACGTCCTACGCCCGTCCTTACAAAGAAAGTAGTTTTCTCGGATTCAGTGGCCCGAGTGGCCCGATCGAAAAATCTTGCTCAGAGAACGGTCGGTCCTTCCTTTTTGATTGATAGGTCGTGCTTCTTGGTGCCCACTGTCCAGAACTTGGTCTGCGGTTCGGGCGTTAGTCTACTGGTAGCTTGAGGTTCGGGGCTACAGGTTTAATCACCGTACCTCACGGAACTACTGGTGGCGCATCGAGTACCAGCTACGAGGTTTCAGATGGCCTGGTCCCTGCCGTCAGGTATAACAAGAGGTTACCACCAATATGTGGTCCCGTATAGTGTATGGATTAGGCAATCCGTGCTATTCCTGCTTTGCTATTCAAAATCGTTTAACCACTGAAGTCAAATGTGAAGCATTTCGGCGTCCAAGTTGACTTCAGTTTGTTTTGTTATCGCTTCGTGTTTTTGTAATAACTTTATTTCAACTACCAATTCATCTTCATTGCAATTAAAACAATTTCTTAACAAATCTGCGTGTATGTCAATACTATGTATACCGCATCATGAGACTTTTGAACTTGGCTTGAAAATGTATTTTTTGTTTCCATATTGTTTTAAAATTTTGAATATACCTATATACTAAAAACCGTTATTTTATAATATTCGTCTAAGATAATCGATTTACGGATGCACATCTCGTGTACAATATTATTAGATGTGTAGACGGTACACACCCAACAGTATTATATTGATGAATGACGTCGATCGTCTAGTCAATGTCATACATACATACATACATATTATATTGTGTACCCGTCGCACACTAACGTATATACAGACCATTACATATAATATTTACACTGGCTATATATGTATATATAGGAGGTCTGGAGGTATATACGCACTATACCAGCTAACAATCTGCGAGTGTATTGTGACCGGAAAAACCAATAGAAAGGCAAAATCGTATGTTTCCGCCGACGTTATTACCGCTATAGCATGTGCACACGTTATTATAATGTTACGTCGTCGTACAGACGCATTTCAACAGAGAATACAGCTCACAAGAACTATATGGGTACGTAGTTGCAGTAGTTTATAGTTATATTATCACATCGACCCGTTACTTTTCAAACACATATATACAGCAGCCGGTAGTGTATGCGCCGAACGTCCGTCTGGTTCTTATATTATATTATGTTATTATTACTATTCTGCTGTGTACATAGTTCGTCGCGATAATAGTAATAATAATATAATATGTAGAACAAACACGCGCCGGCGACGACTTTTCAGGATGACTTTTGGAAAAAACGACCCAATCTCGTTTATAGCCTCGTCCTGCGCAATAATAACGTCTGTGATGCCATTACACCTATGCTGTCGCGGCGCCGAGGAGTATGGTAATTTTACTGTACATTTATATCATAAGAATACACACACTCTAATGACATGACACTATATTATGATGGTAGCTACCTGCCCATACTTGGGTATACCAACGACCTACCTATAGGTACCTACGTATATATTGCGCGTTCATAATTTATTTATTGACGTCCACGCGATCGTCGTGACGTGTCGTACCTGTATATAGTCCTGCTGCAGAAAGTTCGTCCATTTTCAATCCTTTTCAATATAATCCGGCGTACCTGCAGTGACGATGGAGCGTATAATATTATAAGGGAGCCCCGCAGAGTTTGACCACGTAAGCCTGCACCCCGTCTACAAAATATTGTAATAATAGACGTTGAGTATACCTAGGTAACATTATTATTATATTAACGTCGCGTGCACGGCAATCTCTGCAGCGGCAACCTTGTTTGAACTTTGAAACTTAATTCATAACAGTGCGGGCGATATACTAGATACGCCATAACAAATAGGTATAGGTAGCATATTATACTCGACGGCAAAATTCGTATCATATGTTGTAAATATTATTATTATTATTACAGAAAGGTATAGTAGGCATCCCCATGCACAAATTGGCCATCTCAAACCGTTCGAGCGACGCAAAAACAGATTTTATTTTTAAATTACTTTTTTTTCTATTTCAAATAAGTGCTATTTAGTATTTACACAGTAAGTAAAATAGATGAATAAAAAATATATATAACAACTATTAGGACGTTAAAGGTCACACTTTTTTCGAATTGTTCTTTATTCATTTTTTTCCCAGACACTTTTATTGCAAAAACATAAATGAAGTATTACGGTGTTTAATATTATATCATACATTTTTTTAAATATTTAAAGTTATGATGAATGAGGTTATTAATAATACAGTAACGGTTTTCTAAAATGTTAATTATATTTTAATAAGAATTTACTATGCAAAAACAAATTAAATGTATAAATATATTTCGTGTTAAATAATTGTTCGAGAAAAAAATGAGATTTTTAAAAGAAGCGGCATTATCATTGATTAAAAATAAGCAACAATGGTGTTTTGCATTTAAAACAATGGAACCATTTGGAAATGGCTTTAAATGAATTATTCCCCGAGAAGACAAGGACAAAATGGTATTGGAAATAATTTTAAAACTTATCTTTTTCTACTGCACTTATTGATGATTTCTATTATATTTCATACATCATATTGTATACAGCGTATTTATTTTGTTTGAAAAAATAATAAATCCATATTCCACGCAATTTCATGATTTATTTTATAAATGTGTACAGAAAATCTCTCTCCTATAATTGTATAGTTGTCAAACGTCAACAATATAAAACGTTGTCACCGTTAAATTAAAAAAAAGTTGTATCGTAAAATAAAGCAATGAATAACGATTTAATATTTTAATTGATATAGTAGGTACTAGGCACCCATTGTGTAAATATAAAGGATCATTTCTTTGGTATTAAGAAATAATTTTAAATGTCAGATAATACGTAGCTACATTTTTTACCGGAATCATGCAAGTTTGAGAAATCATTGCAATAACGCGCAATATTTTACAGTAAAAGCATATTACAATAACATTGTTGTGACTTTTGTCATATTTTGTGTTCCAAGTACATAAAGTTATTGTAGTTAATGTCAACACTGTTATTATGATCTGTGTTCACCGTGTGAATACCGCAGAAACAGCAGAGCAAGCAGTCATTCGTCTGACAGAGAGGTACGGAAATATTGTGTTGTATAAACTATTTTGTCACTGTTTCATTTTTTTTATTTCTTTCTCTGCAATGCATCTCGGTCCCTAACAATATGAATGGATATACTTTTTAGTTTTTATTATAATGAATATAATATTTTATAGGTCAGGGTTTCAAACCGAAATGTTATTTTTTTTTTATATAATTTGGTTTTCATTATTTTCTAATCTTCTTAAAAAATATGGTCATTATGAATTCAAAACTTCAATATTTAATACTTATTGTTTAAATATATATTATTAACTAATAATGACTTAAACTAAAATATAACGCTGTTACTTCTATAATTTAACAAATCAGAAACAGAGTGACCATCAAAATGTATTAAAATGTCGTAACTGAAGTCGAACAAAAAATAATTCTGATTAAATATTTAGTTTTCGTTCTATAAACTAGTAAATCGTGGTTTCGTTTACGAACATCTTCCTATAAAATCTGTTGACAAAGTATACTGCAATTTTGACCGGTTTGAAGCCCTGCTATATATGATAATATAAAATACCCTTTATTTCTGATGACACCTACCTAAAACATATTTTATTAATTAATTTGTTTTTGTAAAAACTACTTCCATCCAATGTGTTCATTAGTCTCCTGATTGGTTTTTAAAAGATAATTGTGAAGGGGTTGAAAATATTCCAACAATGGTTCTATTTCTATTCGTCGGTGTCCAACTATTGTCTCGAAAAGAAATTTCCATTCCGTCGAAGAGCCACTTGCCATGACTGATCTAAGACAAACAATAACAAAACAATTTAAAAAAAAAACATATTTTACCAAGTTGTACGACGTAAGTACATTGTTTACTCAATTTTGATAGTTCTATAATACATACTTGATAATTTTTCCGACTTTTTTATAGCCACGTAGGTTGCACTCGTACAAGTGTTTGGTTTTTGAGTGTTTAGATTTATACTCGCCGCAAATTGTGCACAACGCTTTGAATACTTGGAATTCTATTATCGGTCCTAAGAAGTCTCTGGTTTTATAAAATACAAATATTCACATTACAAATAATAATATATTATAATAATAGTATAGTAGATAATATCACATAATCGCGTCACATATATATGTACTATTATATAGTACCTATTAATAACAAAATAATTATCACGTCGACGTCGTTATCGTTTAATGATCGTAGCAATTAACAATACACTATATTATACAATTTGCATAATAATAGTAATAAATAACAATATAGTATAATATACTTGATGTGCGGTAGCTCAATCACCTCAGCGTACGCCGCACTAGGATCAAACGGTTTGTAATTGGGATTCATACACTTGTCCATGTCTTTGGAAATAGGCGACACAACGCCCTCGTATTTGAGCCTGTGGTAATTCATTTAATCAGATCAGTTGAACTAAACCCGCTTCATTAATTTTATTTCATGTGATTTTGAATAATAAAAAAAAAGTTTAAAAATACCATTACGTATTTAAAAAAAAAAAAAATGTTTGTTTTTAATCAACCATCGTACTTTTAAAGAACCCCTCTATTAATACTTTTATAGGTTTATTAGCATATACCTAATAATGTTTTGAATAAATATTGAACAGAGAACGAAATAGTTTTGTTTACATTTATTGATATATATTTAATAATAATAATAGTTCAGATAAGATGAGTAAAGTTCCGAAGAGCGCCACATAATTTTATACGGCCTTGTGGTGAAATAAAATTTAATATTTAAATGCTCAAGAATATATTAATGGAGTATATTTGATACTTAAACTCGACGTTTTAAAATAGTATTCTGCTACTTCAGGATATGAAATAAAAATAGGTTGCCACTTGCTTTAAAACAAAAAAATGAAAACCTAGAGCAATCACAACAACAAATTAATATTTTTGTAAAAACATTTTCAAGTTTACACAAACTTAGTGTAGCAGGTTAAATACCCTGTAGGTGCAACAAATCGAACAGATGCGATCATAATATGAATTAATGACAGCTGACAAGGACGGTGGCAATGGCTTTTTTCAAAATATTGACTTCACATATGCTACTTAGTATAACTTAGTAACAAATATTATGTCTAAAATTAAATTAAATTATAAATTATAATATATACATATATATATATAAGTATATACCTAACCATTGTAGTATTGTACTACCAAGCACCAGATGATTATTTTAATATTATGGATATAAACTATTGAAGCAATATTTTTTTTTATATTTATTAGCATAATATTTTTAATTAATAATTATATTAGCGAAAAGTCAGAAGGTACCTACTCCGCTAAAGTCGTGGTGAACTATAGCTTCTATAAGTACTTTGGCGCTTATTAATAAAAAAAAAAAAAATGATGTGTTTATACACACTCAATATTTATGCATCAGCGTTTAAAAAAAAATGTATTCTGTTTCAGATCATATGAAATAAAAAATGGTAGGTTGCCTTTTAAAAATATAGCCCTTTAAAAGTCGATATTCGTTTCACTAACAAACACGAGATTGAAGACAACGATGTGAATATAAAAATTAAAATTTCAGAATGGAAAAGAATACAATAATAAAAAAGCGTAAACTGTGTCAATACATTTTTCCTATAGCGTCTAACAGCGGTCCGGACGGTCGCCGTCTACGTCTGTACTGTCTGAAACTGCGAGGAAAACGCAATAAAATATATTATAAAGTATAGTATAGACTAAGATATAAAATGTACACATCTAACTTCATAATATATTATATATATATATTATTGATATTAATATTTAATTGCATTGTTTACTAGACCATTAATTTACATATAGTTCACAGTATAGGTTATGCTTATATTAAGATATATTATTAAATTTCTTTTAAGTCTTCACTCATAATATACAGTTATATAAGGATTTTACCCCCCCCCCCCCATACACAAAGCAGTACTATTTGTGTCTTTGATTCTACCGCCGCTGCAATCCGAAAAAATGTATCGTTAGTTTAATATTTATAATAGACTGAAAAATCATCAAAATTTTCCTTCTCATTTTAAATATTTAAGACTACCAGGACACAATATTTCATCAAATAATAGTTAAAATTGTATAAAATTTAAAAAAAAATTTATATTTATACTTAATAACTAATTAAATACTTGTATACACATATATTGTGTTTTATTACAATTGAATTTATCATATTAATTGTTATTATTACCATCTAATACCACTATACAGAGAATATATGCTGACCATTTTCAAGCTCATTGTGCTAAGAAAACATCCAATATGATATCGATTCCTATTAAAGAAAAACCTTGTATAAGACCAACATTTGTATTTTGTATGTGTCAAACATAATTCTTGTTTTATACCATAAAACTGTGTCACAGGTACATATTTTGTCTTTTTTATTAGTAGTTATTTGATTTAAAATTTGTATAAAAAATGTATTGACAATAAATATTAAAGTTTTGAGATTTTTGTAAATATAATTACCAATTATTATTGTAAATACCTGTAATACCGTTTATGTAGTGAAACATTTCACCTTGGATTGTAGATAGGTAGGTCGTAGGTTGGATAGCGCGTCAGTTAGGTAGGTCAGTGATTTCGAGTTGATATTTCTACTACCCGGTCGCCGGTTCAAAATCCCGAGGTCAGACATCGTAGATGATTTATATTTTGCATAATTTTAACTTATAGTAATAGTATAGGTATTGTAGATGTTATAGATGTTCTTTAAGATGAACCATCTAAGTAACTAGGTAAATCGCCTAATATTATATAGTACTAGATATAGCACTATCAATAGCAGCAATAACCATGTGTTTTATTTGGAACAACTATACTTGACTTGGGTTATCCATTTTACTAAACATAAATAGTTAAGGGAGCTGTAAAATGTTAACTAAACTGAAATGGTCATCAAAACGTATTGAATATAGCTGTCGTTATATGTAATTAACGCTTATACAGGGGTTAAGGTAACCAAATAAAAATAATCGTTACAACTAGGTATACTTTATTCAGTGTACCGACGATCGACTATGCCACTAATTTATATTTGGATAATATGTAAAATATAGTCGTCTCCTCGTGCCTTACACTTTGCAGTACCTTTACTTATTTCGTATCGTATTATAGTAATAAATTACGCGGACAAGACTACAACAGGAATATCCAATATCAACTACTATATCCATAACTGTATTATCGGAGTCGATTAGGATTCAACTTGGGCGTACCTACCTATATTATCGGTCCGAATCAATAGACATGATCGTTATTCATTATTAACACAGGTAATTGCAATCTGTGACTGAACTGTATCGCCGTTGTAATTATATTATATACTATACACTTATTTTACTCGCCCTGCCATTGAAAATTCCTGGGCACGCCACTGTACGTACCTTTTGCTCCACCAGTGATCGTTCATGCGTTTCGGCGCGAAAGAGCTCGTGCACGCTTCCGAGTGCCAGACGTCGGCGGCGTAGGCGAACGGCAGGACGGCGACCTTTTCCATGGCCAACCGCAACAGGTAGACGCTCCGACTGCTCGCGCTGTCGTTGTACCTGCCGATGAAGTCTTGATAACGCACGGACAGCGTCAGTGCGTTTATCACGCCGTAAACGAACGCTGTGTGTCGACCAGACGATAATCACATTTCAGGTTTTTTTATTGTACAATATATTATTATTATGAATACTGGACCTCACGGTATAATATGTATAATATACAACCAAGTACCAACACCAATTGAAATCTAAGAGTTTTATTCAACGCGTATATTATAGAAGATTGAAGACAAAATTTACTATATTCACTATAAAATATATGAACTGTATTATTATGGTCGATATCGACGAATTTCAGGTCCTCATTGTAGGGATACTAGGTATAGTTTCTATAGTTTATATAATCTGTCATTGTACATAGTATAGAACCGACACGATTATCAATAACTTTCTGTTGTTAGTTGTTACTGCCAACAACACTGAGTTATAGGGTTGGGCAGGATTAACATTTTAAAACGTATAACATTATTCATATAGCTGAAAATATTATAATCTGATATCGGTATTGTATACAGGTCCTGTGTCGTGGCGGATCGCCATTGGTTATGTTACTCATTCCTACGTACTCTTTATTCATAATATAATTCATTTTAAAATAATAGCAAACTGTTATCAGTGTTATCACTATGAAACCGCATATTTTAAGCATGCAGTTCGTCGAAAATTAGCACTTTTATATCAATAAAAATATTGAACTCTGAGTACTTTTCTGAAGACGATGTTCGTGAAATATATGGGCTCAATTTTACAATTACATTTTCAATCGTTATTGTTTTCTTGAGGGGGGCCTGGAGGACTTAAGTTTACCCCCCTCCCCCTCTAATTTTCGTTTATAAGTCTACTGAAATATATTGAATCGGTATATATTACCTATGTCCTATATACCCTACTACTCCCGGATAACTATATACCAAGTTAGGTTAGGTTTACACACGTAACATGTCTGTAACATAGATACGCGTATAGATTTGTCACAGTCATAATTTCGTCACCTGGGTTAGATGTATGTTGATACGCGATTGGCTGATTTTTGTAGGCCGCGAAATAGTGAACTAAACCCAGTTGCTTGTGCATCGTGTACACGTCTTCGACTGTGTCCTGGACATCCATTTTTATCCTGAAAAATGCTGCCTGCGTCTTAATAAACACTGTTATACGTGTACAAAGTATATAAAAGGTTCGTAAGCCAGGGAAAAATTTAAGTAGATGCCTATTTTAAATGAAAAATCCCAAAGAAAAAATCTATTTAAGCACACGTCCCATTAAGTGTGATATTTTACAAAAATATATCAATTTAATAAATTCCATAATATTATAGATGCATAAAATCAATATATAGTATTATGATAATATTACACATCACTCCATTTTCGCCAGCTTGGTATTAATAAAAAAATTTATTAAAAATGTACCTGAAATCGTTATTTGCGTATAAATCCCAAGACGATGGTTCGCGATTGGAAAAATGTTTATTATCTGTCCATACCGAATGGGACCAAACACTTTTCGGTACACATCCCATACCAATCGATACAAAAAATCTATTAGCTTGGTTAAACAGCCGCTTTGCAGGAGTCTGTAATGGATTTCAATTAACTGTAGTTAATTATATAATATACTCCTATTGTATGTTTCATTAAACATTAATACCATAGAGTGTGTTTTGCCACTCTCGTGTACGACGAATTCCTGGACCATGAATGGTATCAACTTTGTCCACGGTTGACCCAATACTGAACCTGAACATTTGGCGTATACAAAAAATAAAAAATTCATAAATCGCGCAGTACAAGAAATAGTCTGAATACCAAGAAACTTGATTCAAGTTTAGGTTAGGTGAGGTTAACTATGTCAAACATTTGACTAAAATTAGTAGGTACTTATTATTATTATTTTTTTTTTAAATTATAGAATAGTATTAGATAATGTATAATAAGTATAAGTTATGACTTATGAGTAGGTACTATAAGTAGTTAAGTCCAGCTAATTCATAATATTGTAAATTCATAAACATTTATAATTTATATTATTTGATATCAACCAATATTTTCCACAAAATATTAATTTAATACATTTTAATTATATGCCTATTATACCTACGATTGCCTACATTATGCGATTTCACTATGCAGAGCCGATTGTATATTATTTTTTTATAAAATAAAAAACATAAAAGTATAAACGCGTATTTCACATTAACTATTTTGTGGTGAATGTAGTTAGATCATATTTAGATATGCCTGAAATGTATTCGTAAACATAAAAAGTATAATAATTGAATATCTTAAATACATCATAATGTATACATTTTACTTACGCTTTATAACGACTTATTGTGAATTTATTGTTAACCATGAAATTAAATCACGATTTATTAATCCTAAATTAATACTCGAAGTTAATATTTTGTGCATATACACAATATTATTATGTAGTTATATTATATGTATAAACTAAATTTAATAAAATATTTTAACGTACAGATGAATAATAATTAATGTACCTAGCTTGTTAATTGGATGATTTTGTTATGAAAATTAAATTAAAACTTATAAAAAAATAATAATAATAATAATAATTCTACTTTATAATTTATATTTTAATTAAATACATTGTACGTTTTAAACCTCGGTTTCATGAGCTATAAGTTCTAACAATTATTGTTTTAACCGTGTTCTAGTTTTAATTGTATACAACGTTTACAACATTTTAAGTATGTCAGAAAAGAAACTTCTGGTCAAAAACATAAAATTATTTTTTAAATAAATATTTTAAAGCAAGTATAGTTATTAAAAAATATTCTACTTTGGCTTTCAATTATATTTTATTATCGGTCAACTAATGAATATATTATAATATATTATTTTTTACGGCTGATTATAGTAACTATAGGTTACATTTCTCTACTAAATAATACAAAAAACCAGAGAATGTGATCAATCAACACTTCGTAATTGTATTAAAATTGAACGTATGACTAGTATGTAAAGCAGTATAATTTAATAAAATAATTACTTATATATTATTACGGCAACCCCTCCAAATAACTATATTGGAATTTTGAAATTGTATACATCATGGCACTTACAACGCACAGTAACTTACCTATATATTATACATTATAATTGGAATTTATTTACAAAAGCTATTTTCATAAAATTGCCTACATATCGGATAGAATGTTACTCAACCGAGCATAATATATTTAAAAAAAAAATATTACACCTAAATGGAATTTCACAAGAATTATAATAGATATTATAATTTATTATATCATATACACATTTGAAGAAAAAAGGCCTTTAGTGTATAGAAGTACCTACGTAATAAGATTGTCAACTATAACGCAACCCTTGAAGGATTGAGATTTTTTTTCTTTTTCAAATAGCTGCGTTGGTAATTTTTTTAAGTTTGAAGTTCACAAAAATAAATAATTATCAAGTATAAATTAAAACAAAAAAATATATGAATAAATTTAAAGGATTTTAAATTACATAGTGTGCTCGTTTTTTTTTTTGTCAGTTTATTTTTCTGCTGGACTGAAATATTATGTTTCGTGAACTTTATTCATGCCAATTAATAATTATTGGAGTTTTAAAATTATAACTTGGTCCATTATCGTGACTAAATCGTACAATTCTTTTTTTTTTGACCGGCTGATTTTTTTTTTTTTTAATTTCGCTTAAAACTGCAGATAAACATAAAAAAATAACTTTAAATTTGAACAATATAAACTAATTTAAAATTAAGCGTTTCGTGGGATACGATTAACATGTCTACGTAAATTAATACATTTCTACCACGTGGCGGAACGGACACTGCAATAATTCGAAATAAATGTATAACATTATGCATTAAACTAAAATTTGGCATGTCGTATGATGTACAATTGTGCGTATAATAGGTAGCGAAGAAAATATATTTTACACAAGACTATAACAAACCAGCACTGAAACTTTGTAAAAAAAAACGACGCGAGATAAACAATTTTCTGTCACGCTATAACGAGAAGAATATATCCTTCAAAAAAAAAATCGTCAGCAGTCATATACTATAAGACGTATATATTATTATCGTCCATTTCATAGTTTATTCGTAAGCACTGTGTTCAAGGAGTTGTTTAAACTCTTTAACGAGTGCGTGCTTACCCCCGACACCCCATTCAGCTGGTGACAGACGATGAGAAATACGAGTATCTACCTAGGAGACTATCGATTTTTTTTCATTTAACTCCAAAAATATTGAGCGCTGTTTATGAACTATGCTAAAACTTACCCAATAAATGGACGGGAATGGGACCATTGGCGGACACGGTAGCCGTTCCAAATTTTTCCCTGAGAATTTTACGAACGTGCGTGTAAAGATGCAAGTACAGCGGTCTTATACCTTCGTACATCTGATCGGCGTTCAATTGGCCTTGGTTGTGCGAGTTGTATGGTTCCATATAGTAATCGACTTCGTTAGAATACCCTGAATGAACAATAATGTGCTTTCATAAAATTATTTAAAAAATAATATAATAACATTGTTCTAGGTATGTAATATAATAATTATTATTGTTGCTGTTAAGACGTGTTAACCATAATAAATTGTCTTGCCATGGGTAATCATAAAAATGTGTAATGGTAGGTACACTGCAGTGCAGATAATATTAAATAAGTATTTAAAATTTAAATATTAAGGTATCATGATTTTTTTTTCTCTATAATATAAATTACTATTCAGTCGGGCCATATAGTTCAACATTTCAATATAATTCATATAGATATTTTTCACATCGTAGCTGGTGTGATTGTGCCAAGCTTTCCAATAGTATTTTAACTCGATTGCGTCTGACGAGCTAACCATAATGACATTTATCTCTGAAAGCCCATTAATATAGATTTGTAGTATTGGTCTGAATTATAAAATATTTCCTGCCGTACACATTAAAAACGAGTGTAGAGCCGAGCATTAAATGTCAAATAATATCCGTATTGTTTAAGTTCATAGAATAAATTTATCCTTTATTTGGTTTAAAATGTAATCAATAAAGGTAATATTATGTTTTTCCGTGAAAAGGTACCTATATCACGTTAGACTGACCACAAATCATAATATTGTCTTAGTATAAAATATTCAAAGAAACCTTGGGATCGCGGTGATTATAGGTATGTATATAATGATGGCTTCTACACAACATCACCCACGTGAATGAAGTTCCGTTACAAATAATTAACAAGATATTCAAAATAACACGGCTTAGGATCAAGTTAATGCATAATATGGTTTCAAATAACCATATAATATTATGTATAATAATAAACATACCTAAATTTTACGATGTAGCCCCGCGAAATGTTTCGGAATAAGAAAGTTAGACCTCCCCACCCAGCGCCGATCCCAAAGTTTAGTAGCGCATAAAGTAGCGCAAAGTAGCGCATAATGTACCACTATAAAATAATATAAGAAAAAATACGTTTTTAAAACGCGTGCACACACAGTGAATATTCACGATAACATTACGCTTTGGTGTTATTAAATAATCGATTTAAAACAACACTGATATTATCATTACCGTCCGCTGTCACGTAGTCACACGGATGATTGGTCTTCCGGTATTTGCAAACTGTTAGTTCGTTAATCGTTGTTTTTAGTTTCCTCTTCAGCATCAAGGTCTACAATCAATTCGAAGACGAAATAATATTACATAAGGATATAATGCGACACTTCCGCCGATCTTTATTATGTTATACACACACGGCTCTACCCCGGACGATTTAATGGATTTTTTTAAGTGACGGGATAGTGCAAACTATGGAGAACCCGACCATTTTAAATTTGCGAATCTCTGTGGGACGGTCGTCTGTATATATTTTATAGAAGACGAATGCACTTACTGTCTTATACTCGTCCGTGTTCAGCTGACAAATGCCGCGGTCGTGCACAAAATACACCAAGGGCAACAGGTCTTCGTAGTTCATGCCGAAAGCTACAGACATATTTTCGGCAGACGTTACAAGTAGCTTTTGATATATAAACAATCGAATGGAAGACCTCATCTGTAAAATAAACGATTCGTCATTACGATAATAGTACCTATATACCTATAGACAAAATATAGTACCTACATAATGATATTAAACGCGCAAACAGTTAGTGCGCATTTAAAAACAGTTTCATTTTGTTCATTAAATAATTCAATGACATGTTTACGTGTACCCACGATGCTTTTTAAACATTAAAAACGCACTATTAAAAAATATTACTTGGTAGGTGCATAATACCATAATTGATTATAAATATTTATATTATAATTTATAGTAGAGTAAACCTATTTTTAAGAGTTGATAAAATCTTGTAAAACGTAAATTCTATATCATATTAAAAGTATTTGCAATATGTTTCTTTTTTTCTTTCTATTTTACATAAGTCTTAAAGGAGGTGAGCAAACACATGATAAAAAAATTGATATTTATAATCAATGATAATACGTTATTATAATAGTAATTTAATTTTATGTTTTTTCAATTTTCCGATAAAAGTCAAGAGTTTCGCTTTCGTATACCATTTATTATTCTATAATATAGTTTTATTATACTTACATCGACGACCTACTTGGTGAAAAAAATGTATACCATCGTGTGCTGTGCCTATATAATAAAATAATATGGGGGCCATATGGGTATCTTATAATATGTATTCAGATTCTGAACGGAACGAGTGGAGCTATTGATTTTGTCACGATGAAGGTTTTTTCCCCTTTTAGTAGACACTCGGGAATGGAGAAGTGCTCAAAACTTTCATAATATAGCTACCTACTCGATGAATTGCTGTGAGTTTCACGCAGACTGCTGGGGTTGAAGGTACTCTGCAGAAAAGATGGGTTTTTTTTTTTTTTGATTTTTCCCCGCAGTGGTATAAAATACGGAAAATTGCGAACAAAGTACTTACGGTCGTTACCTATGTATAGACGAATAGACATAAAACACACGACCACACAAGAGGTATACTGAAATACACTTGGGTACATTATGGTATATTTATAATAAATATATACCTGTTAACATGATTGATCATAACAATAACAATAAAAATATAATAATATATATCCTACGACCGTTATACCTACCTGTATTATTAAACGAATATATTTTCCGGCGATATCACAATACTATTTTTTACCAAGTTGCTTCAATGACTTTGGTATTTCAAGTGAAATGGGTACGCATTGTATACGAATCATATTTTTATACACATATCATTATACGACATTCGCGACATGAGACTATGAGAGTATAATATTATTATTATTACCCCTTTCTCGAATAAAACATTAAATCGTATCGTTTGCTATTAAATATCCAATATTGAAAAACGGCATGCAATAATACGCAACTATTTCGACGTCCAAGCAGAAACGAATATTATATTAGAAGTAAATAAATAAAAAACCAACAATAACGATATAATAATAATATTATTTAATATAACGACATTTTAACGTCGAAAAAAATGAGTATAAGCAAACGAAATTACAGTTCGACTTTTCATATTGCGTATCTGAAGTCCCTTATTCCCGTTAAAAAATAAAACACCGTTTATTGCCCGAATAGTGTTTTACGAGCTTTGCGATGACTATATACCTACCTTGAACAACCAATACGACGTGACCGAAAACTTAACTATAATAAGTGCAAATGATGGTAAACTGAAAATAAAAATTATAACGATAAAACAACTTTTGAAAACTTATATTTGAGTGTATATGTATTATCATAAATTCCAATATTTTATTTTAAGCCAATCCTCGTGGTTTTCTGTCCCCCGTAAATGTAAAAATAAATACCTAAACGTTTTATTTTGTCATTTCATATACTATTCAAGTATTCAACTATATATTCGTAAGTTGTATTTTCACGCTAAATAAAGTACCTAATACCATATAATGGACAATTAATATTACATTGTTTTCGAAAACTCGTACAATATTATAATGTAATAAATATAAAAACCGTTATATTATTATAATTATGTACTGCAAACTCGATAATATTATTATACTGTATAGGTACATACAGAATAAACCTAATTAATATTTAGTACGGACAAAGAACACATTTTAATCGAAAATAATATTATTATTATATATATTGAGAATAATAATATTATACCGTTCTCGCGGTCTGATGAAATAATCTGTTACGGGCAGGTACAATTATTAATAACTTATGTTGTACATCTATATAGGTAGTCGCTGTTTATCTCTCTATACATTTTTATCGCATATCCAATTATAATAATGTGTAAAGAAGTACACAGAAAACACGACGGAAAAGCGCGGTTTATTCATTCCTGTATTGTCTTCTGATTCGAGTGTTATTGAAAAATATTAATAATTTAACTCAACGCAAAACATCGCAGAGGCAGAGCGGTTTTTATTTTACTTTACACAATATTATTACCGTATCGTACAGACTGCAGAAAATATTTCTAGGGGTCTCGAAATGTCGAAAAACGAATGAAAAAAACAATAAAAGTACTGCATAAATCGACGCACTATTATAATATACATGATATGATTATTGAACATTATTAATTATTCAAAATAATAACCGGCAATCCGCGCCAGTGTGTCGAACTGATTTTCTTAATACAAAACTTTGCTTCCGATATATCTATTAAAACAGAACAAAAATACGTATGTACCTCAAATACACAAAATATTATTATACGATTACGCAAAATTATTTTAACATACAAATCCGAGACAAAAGTGACGTTTAATTTTACGTACCTACCTAGTGGAAAATTATGCGTAAAACGAGATTTGATAACAGACAGGTCGTCGGGTATTGTAGAACTATGTGTAGCCCTGAGAGTTGTAACAATATTATAATAGTTCTATATCGCATTGTTAGTTATTATAAGTTTGAACGGTTCTATTTGTATTCAAACACTCGTCATGAATACCCTCTAGAGTCTAGAGTCATGATCCAATACTCACGATCCGTAGGTATACCTATACACCAATTCATTTGATTTTAATCACGTTTTTCCTTGTGAATATTTTATTTTTCCAATGCATAAATGTATTGGGAAGCCCAAATAGCAACAGTGTGTATGAAAATGTATGACTATAAAAATAATATGTTATTTGAACTCAATTTTCTCAACACGATTTTTTTTTTTTTAACTTGAAGATTTCAAACAAATCAGTCGTTGTCCCGTGTTTTTTTATCGTTGGATATTATGTTCTGCTTATACATTATGTACTGCTAAAATGTGGGTAATATAATGTGGAACAATTGTTTTGTCTCGGGGAACTCGTTGGCTCACTCCCAACCCTGGGACGAAGGACATTTCTGTTTTTAAATATGGAACCTAACATTTTATAAATAGGTCAATCGTTTCCAATTTTTTATACTCACATTATTTATTAAATAAAATAAATAAAAAAAAAAATTAATTTTTTTCCTTACACGCTAAATCTACACCAACCTTAGGTTGTATAGGGGAGTGGGACTGGGTGCGTAATCGACGTGTATACGTTAAAGCACCTAATATTACCGACTCCTGAACGAGAATTAAAACTAACACTAGATCATGAGAAATCGTCATTGGAATGTAATATTATAATAAGGTGCCTAATTAGTAATTAATAAATACCTATTATAGTAGGTACCTAATTAAAAATTTCGTCAGACTACCTGAGACGAGAACCAACCCCTCACTTATATATGGTTTGTGAGATCAATGCCGCAGTGTTCGAATATACTTTTAAAAAGTAAATGTTTGAGTAAATCAATAATTAATTATAAAAAAAGCTACTCAATATAAGATACCTATGTACTTATCTATACTTTTCAAATGCTTTCAAATTAATAAATATAGTTATAGCGTTAACCACGCTGAACATTTTAAACCCGTTACGAAGTCATACTGTATACATTATTAATATAATAAATAAGTTGAGTCGAGTCTTAGGTAGGTACCTATATTTAAAAATTAAGTATAATACATTTAAATGTAGGTACCAAGGTATTCAATAATATTCTTGTGTTCAACACGAAAAAAGTGTTTAAAATACCTCATAGAATATTGAAAATGTTTTTAAAAAAAAAAGTATTCACTGCGTCTGATCATCGGCAAAAGCGTTTAAACACCAATATGGGAACTCAAAATATTATACTTTAAAGGAATTTGCGCAGAAGAGACTTACGGATTCGTGCTCCGTCGTTTCGGTTTTGTTCACTTGATAATTCCACTGAGCCACCGCGTGCTCGTTCAGCTCTTTTTTAGTGAACTGGTGCAAACAATTTATTTTAAACTCGTCCAAGTGCCGTGTCGCAGTGCCAACCGTCTACGTAATAAAATGTCGTGCAAAAAACCAACAACAACAAAAAAAAACCACATAGTTTTAGTTCGCATGCGGTCTCGCTTGTTCGCGCTATACTTTTTCATTGGTCCTCTTCCTCGGGCCGTCGGACGACCGGACAGCCGGTACGAACAGATGGTAGTACAAAAAAACATTGTAGTAGTAGCAGTGAACGAAAAACGTCAGTCGAAACGAGAACATTGCGCTTTTCGTACGACGACCAGCAAAAAGAAAGATTTACACACAAGGAAATATAATAGGAATAGAAGAATTGGGTGTTAATGGTAATAATTATAATAATATAACAAACGACGTCATAGCTATGCGCTGCAGCTGTCATAGATTACCGTCGCCGACGAAAATATTATCATGACGACAAAGATTTCGCCGATTCCGGTAGTTATAAAAAATTTTATATTATACTGGGATTCATTTGTGTAAAAGCACACAAGTGTTCGGATTCAAAAAAATTTCGTTTTCGATTCTTAGTCACGCGTGTTTGTATTTTATACTCTGTTCGAAACGTAATTTTTTTATTGATCGCCGTCACAAGACTTTGGAGTGGAAAATATTTCGCCGACGTTAGGGACATCAACGATATCTATTATTTCGTGTCAATCGCGTAACGACGAAAACAAATAAGGTACCTATTATTATGCCCATTACCTAGCTACCTATACCTACAATCTACATGTTTTTTTTTGTTACGTCAATCAGCTGCGCGGATAATGCAAACTATTAATCCTATTACCGGTTTCCGTATTTCGTGCTATGACTGAACGCAATAATATTATTAATAAAACAGCACACACAGTAGCTATAACCTATACGATGATATTGTGTACAGACAACTTAGGTGTATTGAATGTTGTAATAACTAATAATATTGCATTATTGCACTATATTATATAGGCGCCAACCAATAAAGTGCCTTCTACCACCTGTTACAGACAAAAATACAGAACGGGGTCGTTAGATTATTTTGAGTTCAGTTTTATATTTGAACAGTGAATAATGAATATTATGTAGGTATAGCGTTTTAATAGCCCATCGTAAGTACAGGATGGTTAAGTGCGAACAATTATAATTTAAACCCGTACACGATATAGGTTACGATGACCTCCCTTCTAATTATTACAAACTTTATCAAATTTAACATCGCATAACATGATTTATAATTAAGTAAGTTTATACGTCAGTTATAATGAGTAATATTATATAGTCATATAATATACTATTATAATATTATACAACTATAATAACAATACATTAATATCAAATACGATACTTTTATTTTATACTATTAAATTTGTAATGATGATTTAATGAACGGTATTTAATATTACTTACATGTAGTTATTAATGAAAACATGTTAATATGGTTGAGACTTTGGATATACAGTGTCCCAAAAGTCCGGCATCAACCTTAGTATCTACGTGGAAAATCAATATATTTAAATGCAGTTTTTTTTACAATAATAAGTATGGAAATTCTGATTGAATAGCATGTTTTGTTATCAAAAATTCAAAAATTATCAAAAACTTTTTTTAGGCAAATAAGTTTTTTAAATTTTCAAGATAGCCGTTTTGTTGATCGTATTTTTTAAAACAGTTCAAAAAAAAAAAATTTGAATTTAATGAAAATCGCCCAAGTATTGAGACTAATTATTATTTTGAATTTCTAAGAGTAATTGTTCTGTTACCTATGTATACAGAATTAGCAAAATAGGTAACCAGTTTCACTATTCACTGTTCAGTAAACGATAAGACACAACTTTAATAATTTCTATTAAAATCAAAACTTTAATTAGGTATGTATTAGTTTTGTCAGATTTAAATAGATATTTTATTATTAAAATGAAAAAACAATTATTTGTTTTTGAATAATTATGCATTTTGACATATAAAATATCAGTTATTAAAAATTTAAGTTTTTAATCTTATAACTGAAAGCTTTCACTAATAATTAGATAAGATTGTCATAAAAATGCTAGCATTCCAATTTCTGATTAAAGCATGCAAATTGTATTTTGCAAAATAATAATTAACTCTAACTTGGGCGATTCTCATTCAATTTTAATATTTATTTTTTTTTAACTATTTTAAAAAATAAAATCAACAAAATGGCTGTCTTGGAAATTTAAAAAACTTATTTGCCTAAAATAATTATCGAATTTTTGAAAAAAAAATCAAATATTATGCTATTCAATCAGAATTTCCATACTTATTATTGTAAAAAAACTGCATTTAAATATATTGATTTCCCACGAAGGGTGGTAAGGGACTTTCGGGACATACTGTAAATTATTTAAAAAAAAAAAAAAAATGAAAATACTGTGTCGTTATAATATCGACGAATACTCAAGACAACATATAACGATAGGTACCGCACATTATAATGACCAACGACAAAAGTAAGTACACACATTTATAAATACGATATCTTAAAATATACTTTAAAATATTGTATTACATTTACAACACACGATAACCATTATTAACAAAAACCGTAGAAACAACTTTTATTTGTATAAATATTTCATACCACCGATGGTAGATGTAACTTAAAAACAAAAACCGTCAAAACGAATATATAGGTACATATTGTATTTGGACCTGACTATTTTAAAATTTCGTAAAAGCCCCGAGGGTAAGCTAAAGTTGAACGTGAAAAAGTTAAAACTGTATCGTACTGTTAGTACTTCTCCTAACTCGTAGGCGTGTAATTGAGTCCATTATAACTAGTTCATTACAGTTTTAATGAAATATTGTACTTGTATTAATTGTCATAGAATATTAACTAATATTAATTAATATTTCATTTTAACATCTAATAATAAATAAATAAGTAGTATTTCTTAAAATCTGCATGTAATACTTGTAGCTGCATTTGGTTTAATAATAATATAATAATGTCCTTAATTAAAAATATACATATAAATAATATCTATACACAATCAAACGATAATATTTACACAATTATACTGAATACCTACTTAACACAACGGTATAAGTATTATAAATTAAATAATTCAATTATAATTTATTATTTTATCTCATATCGTGTGCAGTTGATTTTCCGGGCACACGTGTACTTTGGCGGACACACCTTCGAAGCCGGTGGATCCCGTGTTAGTCACTCGGAACACGGCACCCGAATACGGACGTTTGGCCCTTTGCGCTTCGGTTAACTGATAACCGGCCGTCGTCACGTACAGTTCGTCCAATTTCGGTCCACCGAACGCGGCCGAGGTGACCTGATAGGCGGGCAATTGGACGGTTGTCAACAGCGTGCCGGTGATAGGATCAATTTTCAAGATCTAAACAAAATAATTTATAATTTTTATACGCCCGAGCGACGGTGAGTTTCAAAAATATAAAAATAAAATATTTTAAAAACGTGCGCGGCTAGGCGGACGACACTCACGTGATTGCTATTGAAACACGCCACCCAGAGGTTGCCGTTTTTGTCGATGGTCATGCCGTCCGGATCGCCGGCGACTTTATTGGCTGTCAAGTCGAAAATCACTTTTCCGTTGGCTGTGCACGTCAGCGGTCGATGGATTTTCGAAAAAAAAAGTAACATATATAATTCACGCACGTGGTACTATTGTGATACATGTATAATAATATTAAAAGTAATTTCGATGACTCACATAGGTCCCCGGTGCTGATGTCGAAATCGTACGCCTCGACCGCGAACTTGTAAGTGTCCACATAGTAGAACTCTTTGTTATCCGAACTCCACGCCATCCCGTTGGAGATACTCACGTTGGATAAGCGCTTGTTGATGGTGCCATCGAGTTCCACCGAGAACAAGGAACCGCGGCGCTTGTAATAGTGGCCCGGGTTGTCCTCCATCTCCGAACCCATGGATCCTATATTAGCGAGGGTAACCACGTTAAGATATACAGAATTGTTTTGTAAAATAAACGGCTAAATACGTATGAGGTTAAGGCGTATAACACCAAAAAAAAATTATTTTGTTTTATCATAGTGATTTTGTACTCTTGTATTTTTACAGTCTTATATAGCGGTAAAAATGTAGACTTGTATAAAATACCTCTTTTAAGCATTATAGGTTTTAAAAATTATAACGTAACCCTACGATGTACTCGTCTATGCATTTTACACTCACCGACCCACAGTCGACCAGTGGCGTCCGCTTTTCCGTCGTTCAGACGATTGCCCGGTGTCTCGTCGATCAGTTTCTCGTACTTGGGCTGACTCGTTGTATTCGAACGCCCGTCCCACTGCACTATGCCGAGCGAAGCGCCCAGACCGACCACGAACATATCAGCCTTATTCTCGATCGGCAGGATGAGCGTTACATCGCTGTAGCCCTCTAAAACAACAGACACCGAAACACAAGAATAATATATTAATATAAATTCAACAATGTCAATTACTAATTTATATTGGCCAAAACTCATAAAGTAAGAATACAATATATAAGTTACTCGTAGGAAAAAGTATATAAATTAAGTTACTGCATAGTTGATGTTGTTATTTTAGTTCGACATAGTCGGAGTAAATTTTTACTCATTGCGATAAGAAATATTTTTTGTTGATGACAAATAGTTTCAGATTAATATTCATTCGTTTTAAGATTGCATAATTCTTTTTTCAATGTTATAGGTACTTAATACGGGTTGATGAAAATGTAACAAGGAAAGTTACAATGTAGGTGCCAATGAAAAATTTAGGAAACATATTTCTGCGACTATTGTTACTGCGCAGCGTTGACGTAAATGGGACGTATACGATCGTCGTACCTATCTTGGCGCTGAAGAAGCTATTCGATTCTGGATGGTATCTGTTGATCTTGCCCTGGTGGAGATCTACGAAATACAAGCTGCGGGTCGGCGAGTGCCAGTGCGGGCCTTCTCCGAGTTCCAAAGCCGGCGTCACTCGTTCTACCTTGTACTGCTTGAAAAAAAATCCATTTCGTCATTAATTTGGTTTTCATTTTCAAAAAAACTGTTAATAGCAGCAGTAGGCTATATATATATACACACACTTATAAATATTTTATTTTTTTAAATCAAGCCACCGATCGACGAATATAAAATCAAAACTAAAAAGAAAACATTACACACCTTTGTTGGTTTAGCACTTATTACTTCGACCAACAGACAGCTGCAGATGAGCGTCGGCCAGAAAACCGAAGAATGGTTGTTGTTATTATTCGACTTGTGCATATTTTATCGTGCGAGAATATTAGCACTTAGGGAAGGTATAGCTATAAGTAGGTACGCGGCGGAAAAAAAGCCAATGCTATACACGGCGGAAAATACGGCAATGTTATACAAGGCTAGTTAAACGGTCGTATTTATAAGACTGCAGTTTCCCGGCGGTGGTGGAGGTACGTCATTTACCACTATATAGATGTATACATATAGATATATACTATGTATTGTTTACATAAATGTTACGCTTGTTTATCGTAATTGAAAACCGTACACACACCTGCATAGATGACGACGGCGGCTGCGTTAATGAACTCATATCTGCGCAAAACGTTTCCACTCCTTGGCCGTACACTATCACTCTAACTTCGTCTCTGGAAAACACATAACCAAAAATACAAGATCTTTGCAAACCAAAAACAAGTTAGGTACTACAATAATATATTATATTGTATTTTGTATTCTGTTTGAGTTATATACAAATTTCGGGTGTTTGGGGGCGTCATCTTCGAATATTATAATAGTTATTATTATACCTACAATTATAAATAATAATATAAAATCGACAGTTTTTTTTTTAAGGGGCGCTTGCCAAGCACGGCACCGTGTTGGAGTCACGTCCGCAAATCAGCGAATATAATACAATATAAAATTTAAAAAAAAATTAATTTTATTAAAGATTTTATGATATAAAAAACAAATACAATTTTTAGACTTTAAATTTTAATAATATTTTAATTTAATTGTGATTTTTAAACACATAAAAAACCAGTCTATTTTGAATCATACCCGTGGAATTCAAGGATAGTCCCAAGGTCCCAAGTCTGTCAAAAGAGGAAAAATGGATCGATAAAATACTGCCCCAACGCATCACACCATAATACTAAAAAAGTTTACAATAACACATTGCAATTTTTACAAACTCATCCAAACGCTAAACACCAATGGATTGTTCGCGAAAAGTTAATTACGAGTAGAATATTATCGAAACGAAGATATCATAAAATATCAATTATTAAGCGATTTGTTGAATTTAATATAACATCTACATCCATAGATATTTGTCATATAATTAAGTTTTATTTATCTTGGTTTAGTTTGTGTAACGCAGTGATCGTTAAAACAAAAACTTCGTTTCTCCAGAGAGAAATAAACCTACAGCTACACACCGAGCAAACAGTTTTAATCAGCTCTCGGTTGATTTGATATTATAATATAATGCAGCATGATGGTTTATATAAATAATTCACTAATACTTTAATCACTATTGACAACCTGCAAAACGAAATATTTGCTTTGATACGGCAATACAGCTGCGTTAGCCTGAATAAAACTCAAACTTTGTCTCGTCAGCTCTAAATGATTTTGTGACTTAAATTCAACAAATTGTTTTTTTCTGTTTCATTTTTATATTTTTAAACAATTTACTATTTAGTTTATGTATATTACCGGTAATATAAATATATACAAACGAGGGCGATCGAATATGATCGAATAAAAAAATTATGTCAGTAATATTAATGAGCCCCGTCCACCACTAACAAATGTTGTAAAAAAGTATTGGGATGTTGCATCAAATATTATGTGATACAACATAATATCTAAAATTACTAAATTAACGATATATGACACTCACGGTCTCGGACGTTAATATAGTTAAAATAATAGAATAATAAATATTGTTGTTAAAGGCACTATACAATTATTGAATTTGTTAATCTATTTATTAAAAATTATATATTTTAAGGTTTTAATAGATTATACATAATTTAATACACTCATACCTATAAAATGTATTATTTTCTAATACGCATAATGCGTTGTATGCGTAAACAATTTGTCCTGAAAACCGAATGCCTAATCGACTATAGGTATAGTTCAATATACCGTAAATACGTAACAAAAAAAAATCTTTAACTAAGAAAATATATCAATTTTAATCGATAACAGTATAACACCGTCATTGATTAATATTTGTTACACAATAACGTATATAAGATGCATCGGACGTCATAGTCGAAGACATAATATATAAAATAGGCCATGGTGGGCAATAATAATAATCGTTTTCGTTTGTGTGGCGTAGGTAATGAAGACGTGTGTATTATAAAGCCATTCAAGGCGATAAATGAGCATATTATTATATCATTCGGAAGAAACAAGGAACAACCAGCAAAAACAACGAATTGGATAAACAATAAACAAAATAATTATACGTAGAAAAAACAAACATCGCGACCTCCGATACGTGAGAATATAATTTGTTTTCCTTCTTGAATCGATCGAAACAGACGGGCGCCAAAATATATTGTTAGAGCAATAATTGTATTACGGTTTCATACGGTTCTATATAATATTAAACTCGAATCGCTTTTTAACTGATACACATCAATGTATTCTAATTTAAGAAATAGGTACCTATACAGGTTTGCGCGAAATAGAATAAAAAAAAAAATACGAACAAGGCGATAAGTCGCAGCAGTATTATTATATAATAATATGTGAAATGTGAATAACGCCGTTTGGATATAGAAATTATGGATAAGACGAATAAAGGGATCATTAAAACGGATAAGGCTTTTTGATTAAAATCTGTTTGGAAATTAAATCGCCTTGTTTTGTAACTACACTATGATAGCTCAGTATTATTAATACTCGTCATTATTAACACACCGTTTACGCACGTCGGCGAGAGAGCCATACTACTCGAATATGCGCAAATCATGTGATTCAGGTGACCGTGTCCGAGACCTATATTATGATTATATTACGCCGGCTGAACGGAAATCGAATACACTTGGGTCAATATAATATAATAATATCAAAACGAGTTTATTATGAAATATACTCATCACCAGACATTTCAGAAAATGTATTCGTATTAATAACATAATAAAATAAAATATGGTCCCAATCATAAAATATTTTATGTATACCTACTATTGCATGCAAATCGGATATAATACCTATAAACGTGCTTATAATATTTAAATTGGGGGATGGAGTAGCCGAGTGGACTAAGGCGTCGGTTGTAACACACACCGGCGCTGGTTCAAACCTATCGGTTCACGGGCGGCATTTTTCTTCGGGCAAGTCAAGGTGTCCGGAGGAGAAGTGCCGCCTACTAAAAAGTCTGCCAAACCAAAAAACACACACATATTTACTAACCTACAGTTCCTCCCCTACAGACAAAAAACAAACAGCTAATTGCCATAGTTGCCGGGCTTCACGATCAATAAAAAAAAATTATAGCTACCGTTATTTCATTTACATATTTATTGCTAAATATTACGGACACAATTTATGTGTCCAATTTACAATAAAGTACCTATATATATTCTATAGTGACAACAATATATTCTATTTTATATTAAATAAAAAAAACACTATAATTGGCATTATTTGTTGTATCATAATAGGTACCAATAGTTATAACCATTGACACAATTAGGATTTTGTTTTTTAGGGGGGGGGGCACAAGCGTTTATCCATTCATGATTTTTTGCTGGGAAATATTTTATTTTTCATTAAAACATGCATTTAAATATCATAAAATTCCCTAACTATTATATTTTATTATCCAAGTAAAACTAAATACTACTATAGTAGGTACATTTGGAGTCCTCCACACTGTAGTGTGTCAATATATATATACATATAACACAGGTAAGAAAAACCGTGGGAAACGGACAAGGAACATAAAATCGATATAAATTTCTAAAATTGGACGAGTTAACATTAAATAAGCTGCAACCATCATTATATTAATATGCATTGTATTCATCATGAATCATGAATCATGATAAACCTACATAATATATCACTATACCAGCAATTTGAGCAATTAGTGTTCAAGAATACAATTTCTACACTTACACTATGAATTGGTAAACACAAATCAACAAAAAAATATAAATACCTACAACTAAAACTAAAAATTTTCCGTGTACCTATGTTAGTAAAAAGTATAAACCGGTGTAATCAAGGACCAATAATTGTTAGACATCTTATAAACGCTGAGAAAATAACTATACATATTAAAATGTCCTTAACTTTTCCGTTTCGTATGATATGCGAGTTAAAATATAATGATTGTCTATAGTAAGACAATTAAAATAATATGAAGTGTTTACCGCTACCATGTCGAATATTTTATCCTTGGTATACAATTAATTTAATCAATTTAAAATATATAAAAACAAATTGATTTCACTAATACCGCACAATTTTTCTTTGAGTTTTTGTTTTACAAATCTATTAGACGTATTGAAAATGTTTTATGTTTTCATTAGGTACCTATAGTTTTTCAAGGGCAAGATTGAAAATGTTAAATTTAAAAAATTACACAGGATTCGTATAACATTGAATAATATACGTAGAATTAGTAAAAATAATAATCATAATTTTTTTAGAGAAAATAACATATGACTATAATGAACTTTAGACCTAAGTCAAGTAAATCAGTAATCAGTACCTATTTTATTTTTTATGTACATTTGAATGAAAATCATTTAACTTGAAAAACGGCAATAGTTAATATAACACATGGTTGATTTAATAATGAATGACATATTGTTAAATCAGTGTGGGCTTTAACAATTTTAAATTACAACAATGAATCGAGAAAATCAAAAACGGATCGAAAAAAACAGACGTAAAATTGACATTATTGTACAACCTTCATTAAAAACTTTTCATTGAATTTCTATACCAGATAGGTATTGGTTATTCAAATCAAGTAATTACTTAAACAAATAAAATATGTCATTAAAAAAAAATAAAACGTATATACTTTGTAAAGAAAACTGAGTTAGCAACATAATATATATTATATAGATATATAATTGAACAATATTTATAAAGGCTTTTCTTTATTTGAAAATAAATAGTATTTGAAACTAAAAAAATGTATTTATAAAACATTGAAGTATAATTCCAAACCAACTTCCATATTTTGTATAAAATCTTAGACTAAGACGTGTCTACTTGTTATTTGATAAATAAAAATATTATTAACTATGTAAGTATGACTATGTAACATTTAACAGTCACAAAAATTAAAATATTTTGGTTAAAACTAAAAAAAGTTAAACAATCAACTCTTAGATTAATTTTTGGAAAATTCTTACTAATAACAACCATACACCAGTTTAAAAAAAACATTATTTTAAGTGAAACCTGTAATTTTTTACATCGTATTCGATGGCAAACGTCAATGCTCTATATTGATGTACTTTATAGTAAATTGTTATATCTAATAATTATGATTTTAAAATTATAATTAATAAAAACTAAATATCATACCTTAAAAATTATGTAAACAAATTACAATTTTGTAAAAGAGAACCACATATAGAACATACAGCAACATATAATACAAAACAGATGCAGGTAAATATTTAAACACTTAAAAAAAAAATTAATTAACAAACGTGTACCTACATCATTATATTACTTTACTTCATATACGTCGATAATTTTATAAGTATAGTAAACAATTTTTATTGTTCGTAGAATATCGTAATAAATAAACACACACAAACTTCACTCTATCGTGTGTAAAAAAATATTATCACTAAATAAATGATTAGTGATAGCGAAACATATTTTGGGTATGAATTTATGTTAAAGATAGTGAACGTCGAACGATATATTATATAATATTATATTATACAATGGCCAATGACCACACCGTCCAAACCCCAAATTAATTATTAAAGAAACCTCGAAAGGGAGAAACGCTAATGTAATTATAATTTATACTTTATAGCAGTCTACTTACAGAACGGTTAACCCCACCCGCCGTGATAATTAATAATAAATTATATGTTTGGTAACATAATAATTATGGTACAAAACGTTCTTGTCTGCGGTATATTATATATCTTGACTTATACAAAATTACGTGTTAACCCACTTGAGATACACATATTTGAATCATAAAAAGTAAAAACGTTATCATAGATAGGTATAAACCTAAATAGTGTATAATGATTTTTGGGGAAAATAATAATTTACAAGGCCATCTGTCGTCTTAGGTTAATACTTAATAGTATAATAATGAATGTAGGTATAGTATATTGTTTTTGTACATTACATTCGTCGGCCGAGGATTGATTATAATCATATTATCAGTGCCAAGTTCAACAGACTTTGCCACAATGTCAAATCACAACATCGATCGACGCCGAAAATCAAATATACTAAGACGTGGAATTGTCATTTTGTGAATAACGAATCTATAACGAGACTATCTAACCCTTCAATATATAGATTAACTTGAGTAAAAAAAGTTTTTACCGATTATTGGTTCTGTTATACAATCTACGGAGGAGAACTAATATATGTAAACCGAATTTATACAGATTAAACATTTAAAATTTATAAAAATAATACGTAGAGTACCTAAATATATTATATATCTTTTTTAATTTTGCGATTCTAATAGCGCTTTATAATGTGCACATAAATTACACGATGCTAATACAGTATGCGGTCTATCTCGTTTGCAGGGAGATCTACTCGCGGTCTACCAAGCATGAACAATATTATTATGTACAATATCAATATGATAAACGATACGAATTTGTGAAAATTAAAAGCTATACATAAAAACTAATTCGAACATTTTATAATCATGGTCATAATCTGGTATACAATATATAATATTTTAATTGTTTTTTTTATATTTATCATAGAAAAAATTATTTTTTAAATATTCTTTACCAAGGCGTCGGGATAATTTATGTACTAATAATATAATTTATTGTAAGTTTAATACATTTTAAATATTTTATTACACTTTATAAGATGTGGTTAAATGTACGATACCTGTGGAGTATATTGAGTGTACGACATACGTAATTTACTCAATTATAATAGTAATATAATATTATAATACCTATTACTAATTTCAGAAAATACACAAGTAGGTATCTACGTTAAACATTTTTAGATCCATTACCTATGAAAAGTAATGCAAAATTTATTGTACAAATCATTTTATCATATTGGTAGGTATAGATATTAAAAATACAATAAAATTCTAGTTATATTTTATGATGAGTGGTTTATTATATATTATGTATAGGTACATTAAAAAAAAGAAAGGGGTATTTCCTATAAATAAAATAAATTAATAATATTTATTAACATTGATAACTATTTTATAATAATATATTATAATCCACTATCTATAGATAGTATCTCATTGTGTATTATTATTTACCGCATTAAGGTTTTAAATTTTAAATGTTGTAATATTAATACTATATGATATAGAGAAAACCTACCTATTTTAAATTAAATAGCTACGCTAACAAATATAAAAATTACATTTTAATGACGTGATAGATTGTAGTGAAAACTAGAATCTATAGAGTTAACACGTTTTATCAATAAAACAATTTAATTTTAACATATTAATTATTGCATGGCTACATACGGTATATGTAATAATATGAATAGTAAATAACATTTTATTTGGTTTAAAAACAATTCGTTATTTATTTGTGATTGCATTTATAACAAATACATATAATCCATTACCTACCTATATGATATTTAAACAAACATTAATATTTTGGATTAAATTAATAAAATGTGATATTGAAATATTGAATACCTACAATTTTAATATAATTAACCATTATAATGACAATTAAACTGTCAATGTTTATTTAAGGGAATAGCTGAAAATATTTAAGTACCTATATTTGTTTCTAACCATGTTCTCCTCCTTAGAAAAGTTAATAAAATATTATAATAGCATAATTTCCAAGTTCTCATTATTTGGTATTCTTGTCGTATACCGCACACCTATCGTCTACTACGCATCTACAGAGTCATTCCTAACGAGTCGACGGCGGCGACGATTAAACATTATTCTAATCGAAGTTGTTAATTATGTTAATTGTTATTTGTTCATTGTTACCAACAATTTTAATTTAATTATTTAGTTAGAAGGAAAATACTATTATACATTTTTAAAGAAAAATAGTGACACTATGGCTCTCAAAAAAAAAATTGTATACTCGTGTAGAAAGATTTTGGGAGTTTCATATAGGTAGTTATAGTGACCTATCTAAGGGTGGTGGTAGGGGGTTGTTACCACCGGGGGGTCCCCCGAAAATTGTTAAATAATAAGATTTTTATTGATAAATTATTTTCAGATAAAATTAATGCGAAACCAAAGTCATAAAAAGTACATCAGGGTTATGTCACTATGTTACTATATTTTTTTTAAATTCGAAGCAAGGAATGTATTTATTTTCACTATTGCCCGTACATTTATTTTTTTAAATAGTATTTTACTATCGGAATAATATGTCAATATTTTTAACATTTGATAACCTTATACAGTTAAATTTATAAATTGCGCAGATATTAACGCTCGGACAGGTTAAGAAACAATACCTCAGTAGTTCAGTACACACATTTAAATAAATAATTACAATAGAATCCGCTTAATACGACCGTATATATATATATATAACGATATTCCGGATAAAAGATCCCCGAACTTAGGTTGGTTTTATATCTCACATTCTCACGTGCAGTATGTTTTTGTCATCCGAATATAACGAAGTTAGGATATAAGTACAAAACAATCTGATTCTCTAGGTCCGTTGAAGTCTGAATACCGTTATAAGTGAATTCTACAGTACTTATTTAATATATATTATTAACATATAAACAAACATAATTTAATTTATAAACATGTACCTAATTTTGTAGTTGTTTCACATCAAAATTGTAATTCGTTAGAAACTGAGAACATTTAATACAATTGGCAGTCAAAAAAATAAAAATAAAATCCAAAATATATTGGACATGCAATATTTAACTTGATATTTGTGTAAATTCGTAAACCAAAAATTAAGCAATAACGACAATCGAAATCTCTAATTATTGGCAGAATACAACTGAATAAATAATATATGTATTATTGAAACTATTTTGGAATGTATTATAATATTTATAACATATACTAGCTGATCCTGTGCACTTCGTTGCCCGTTAAATGTACCAACTCTATATGGCTCAAACTTTGTTCGAATTCGTTATTTAATATTCGGTGTATGGTGTTCAAAATTTATCTTAACTTTTCTGTTGCCGGAATAAAAATTCTGATTTGCAACAGTATATTATCAGGTAGGCAACCTACCTGCGGTAGATCGTGGACCTAGTGCGTTTGTATGTAAGTGTATGATTTAACTCTAAAGTATCAAAGTTAGGTATACCAAGTTTATTTTGATATAATACGGTGGATTTATATAATCAATTAATACATAATCCTAACCTAACCTAACCATACTAAAATCTGATGAAAAAAAACCAAATTTAACCCTTTTTAAATTAGCCCATCTTCTTCCCAGAGATCTGCACACAGACATTCATTTATAGATAATATAGCTGATCCTGCGCACTTCGTGGCCCATAAAAAATGATAAAAAAATTGTGATGACTCCTTTTTGGTGTAACTCAATGTAGTAAGTGCAACTCAGCCACCCTGGTAGGCAATGTGCGAAAATTCGATTTAATGTATGCTTGTATCTGATCTGCCCAATTAACCAAAAGCATTATAGCAACCAATAATAAATAAATACTATTTCTATTAATTATTTTTCCTACAAACAATAGAAACCATTTATAAACAAATATTTCCATCGTAAATTTCAAAATCCCTGTTTGAGTACTTCTATTAATTGGTTGTAGCGTGATGTTACATAACCTAGAGCCTTCCTCGATGAATGGACTATCCAACAAAAAAATAATTTTTCAATTCAAACCAGTAGTTCCTGAGATTAGCGCGTTCAAACACACAAACTCTACAGCTTTATATATTAGTATAGATTAAAATAGTTTTACACGAATATACAGATTTTATTTTTACGATATTATAATTGTTTGTTATCGAAATTAATTGTTTTCACCTCTAGTCACATTTTATTTTGTTATTATATTATTGTAAGTTATTTTTATTTGATACCTACCCAAAACTAATGAGTATTAAGTAATAACAAATAACAACCAAACTGTAGGTATAGAAGGTACAGCGCAATTTAAATTGTCTTCAACTAACTGATTATGGTAAATTATATTTTGAGTGAAGTTATAAAAACCCAGTTACTATAAAGTATAAAATAATAACCACATTTAGGTACCTAATGAATCTTTCAGTTTATATTTTTATATTTTTAATATCCTTTTTCTGCTAGTAATATTTAAATTTTAAGCTACATGTACAATAATTAAGATTAATAAATGATAACTAAATACACTCTATGTTATCCATTTTAATTTTTAAGACAAATAAAATTTAAATAAAACAACAAGTTAATAGTGCTTTTTTGGTAAACCAGTAATTACCAATTCATCAGTATTTACTGTGAGAACAATATATAATTTTGTAATTAAAAGTAACTGTAATAACAAGTAACTGAAAATATGTACTTTAAAAATAAAAATAAATCCAATTTTATGTATTTATTATGAATTTTGTATGGTATAATCAATTATTAACATTATTACATATAGTTATTTACATTGTCCTACTTTAAAGAAACCCACTCTAACTGAATATGTTTTTTTATAAACAAATAAGTGAATTAGGAATAGTAAGTGAACAGGACATATTATTTTTAATGTGATATATAATAATACATTTATATTGTAATTATTATTAGTTAAGACTATGATAATAATCCCTGCTATTTTATATGAATACATATTCTAGTATTCGGACACTAAGTAACTAGGCTATGGAAATATGTTAATAATAAGTAGAACATTTTTATGAGAACACTCAATAAACATAATTTTAATGAATAATCCTAATATTTGAGTTATAAAAGTCCATGTATGGTTTTACTTGTACTTACCCTTGCTTATGAGCTATTAAACCGTGAATGTCTGCAACTGTTGTAAAGTATGATGCAAATGGTAATACTTGTACAGTTTTAGAATTCAAATCAAAACTCCACGAGGAAAAAATAATTTTCTGATCCACAGATGCAGTTACAACAAATTGATTATATACTTTAATACCTAAAAAATTTTTAAATAATAAGTAGTAGGTAGTTAACTAGTATTTAACAAAGATTAAATTAATAATTAAAAAAATAATACCTGTAACTTGAGAACAATGAATACAAATGTATTCATTACATATTAATGATACAGTATCCTCATAGTTAAAAATTGATAAACTTAAACACTGGTCATCTCCACCCGTAGTTAGTAAACCATAATTATTTTCAATTTCCAACCAATCACAACAGTTTATACCAGATTGGTGTAAACAATGCCTATACTTAGGTGTAAAACTTAGATCTACATCACTATTATCAACATATTTTGAAATGTCCCAAAAATTTACAAATCCTTTTGTATCAGTAGTTAAGACATAATGAAAACTATTTAATTGAACAAGTAAAATCTTTAGTATACAGTTATTGCAGTCCAAATTGTCTTCAATTAAATTCAAAGTTTTATTGTTTGTATCATAATTATATAACCTGTAATTGTATCATTTATTAATATAATGTATATTGTGAATTTATCACAATGCAATGTGTACTTATTTAAATATTTATACATATATTTGTATGACTTTGCATGTGCAACATAAAGTTTAACGTTGTAATTAGTAATGCAATTACTAAATTTATTTTTTAATAAGTTTATTGAAGTTACTACTATTCATTAAACATAAATCTAAATAGTGTTTTATTAAGTAATTTCACTGTGTGAAAAATGTGTATTTATAATAAAATTATAGATCAAAAATATTTTTATTTTGTGTACTAAAAAACGTATTAAATGTTTTAATTTATTATAAATTAATAGCAGTGGCATAGCCAGACATTTTGTATGGAGGGCTGTCCCACAAAAAAAAAAATACAAAAAATATAACTACAATAATATGTCTTTTATTTACACTTTAGCCCCCTAGCCACCTGGCTACGCCACTGATTATTAGTGCCACATGCATGTGAAAGTATATGTGCAAGTTAATGAAACAAATTAACTCAAATTAGGTCAATTAAGTTTACATTGATAAAGTTAAGTTATATTAGTTAAGAATTTATATATTATTATTTATATTAAATCACTTTATTATTAAATAGATTTATTTATACCTACGTAAACAACATTTTGGTTAATTTTTAAAGTAAATAGTTTATGTTTTGAGATTAGGGATTTGTTGTTTTTCTAATTACAATATTTTACTTTTTACTTTCGTAAATCAATTTTTTATTATTAATTCTTCCATTAACACAATTATTTGTTTTTATTACCTAAGAACTGCATCAGAACATCCAACAGAAATTAAAATTGATTTTGTCTTAGTGTACTGAACACAAACATCCATAAAGCGCGTCTCACCTTCATTTGAAGGTACAACTGTCCTCCAAGGTTTTTTTTCTTGTTTAGTTTTCAACAAATGTGATATTGATTCTTCACAATACACATCTGTTATAATACAAAATCAATATTTAATTATAAAATAATATTTTATTATACAATTATATAAAAAATAATATAATTAGATTCTAAATACTGACTATTAGCTGTTATATTCAAAGTCCAAATTTTCAACTGAGCTCTACCGCCAGCTGTTACGATAATGTATACATTAGGCTTTAAAGTAAGACAAGATACAGAACGAACTGATGATATATGACTTCGTAATGTTAACAAATTATCAACCGCATCATTAAAACGAGTCAATCTAACAGTAGTGTCATCACTGCCGGTTATCATTAACTCATCAGTAACTTGTGCCATGCAATTTACAATCATCGAATGAAAACCTTTCTATAATATTTTAAAATCATCATTAATAAAATATCAAAACAATTTATTGGTTGTTAACAAACTACTAATATTGTATTAGTTATTAAGTAAATTTACCAATAGCCTATGATGACCATGTAGGGGTATTTCATTGGATTCTAATTTATTACTTGATGAGCTGCAAACAAAATATATTGAATCACAATCATTGATAAATGTCAAATCCCATGCTCTATGACCACCTCCACAAGGAACAGTCGCCAAAATTCTTTGTTCTATTGGACTGTACACAATTAAATTGCTCTAAGATGTAAAAATAATATAAATAGTAAAGATGTAATACTACTAAAGAATATTATAAATTGTTTATGGTGTTCATCAAATAAGTTTAAAATCAAAAATCATAACTTGCAAGTTAAGAATTATTTTTCTAATAGCAAAAGGGTTAAAAAATAACATTGCTGTGGAAAAAAAACTTCCCTAACTATTTGTTTTATAGTTGAGTTCTTAAATATTATGAAAATAAAATTTATTATAGAGAATTTTGTCATATTTTTATGGTCAAACACCAAATTAATTACACTAAATATGGAAAGATGGAAATGATGAAAGCAGGAGAAAGTATTGACCTAAGAGTTAACATGAAAAAACAAAGCATATTATGACAAGAAAAATAGGAATCTTAACATGCATAACTATAGATATCAACAGAATAGAACCAATAAGAGATTTAAAATACTCGGGGCTGACATTAGACATGTAAAATAACATGTATGGTAAAATAAACCAATACCTGCCAGGGGCAAACAGGAGCTACTTTGATACTTTGCTCTATCACAGTGATTCTCGAATGGGCCATAGGGCCCATTTTTGGGTCACAAATAATTTTGATTGAGTCATCAAAATTTAGTTATAAAAAATATTATTGATATAAATACCTAATATGAGTAAAAAAAAATAATAAATGAAGATTAATAGTTTCTTTTAGTTATTGAAGTATTTGAAAAAATGAAGATGGTAAAGATGGGTGGGTAGCCCCCCATTTTCAAAAAGGTTTTATGAAAATTGGGTAAATACCTTGGTCGCCAATAAACAAAGGTTGAGAACCATTGCTCTAGCACACCTATTTATGTCAAAATTAGGAATAAAAACAAATAAAAAAGACCAACTTTATATAGCTATTTTAGACCAGTCCTTTCATATGCCAGTGTAACTTGGGCAATTACGAAAAGCTCCTAAAAGAGGAATATACTATGGAAAATGTAGAGCCCATTTATAATCCTGAAGAGCAAAAATGGAAAATAAGATCAAATAATCAATTAAAAGTACTTTTTAAAGGGGAAATATGGTTCAGATTGTTAGGGGTAGAAGAATAGAATGGATGGGGCATGTTTGGCGAGCAAATCCAAGGGAAAGACCGCACAGAAGATGGATGGGCGGTATATAAAGAGACCATAATGGAACTTACACAGTCACAAGAGTAGACTGGAACATATCAAAGAACAGATAAAAATGAAAAGACTTAGTTTCAGCTGCTAAAAGCCTTAAGCTTAAAAAAATATTTAATGAGTAATTATGGAGAAAAAAACAAGATTCAAGATTGTGATATTACAGTTTAAATAGTTATATTATTTTTTTGTGAAAATGTACTGCTTCTTAATAAATTACGGTATTCACGGATTAATTATAAGACTTTAAGTAATCCTTACTTCTTTAAAACCGCAAATCAATAATCCATGAACTTTCGATTTAGTTATGACAAATGGCCATTTTGTAGGTAATATATCACAACGTATTTCAAACACTGATTCTGATAAAATACTGACATTCCAATATCTATGATGACCATCTCGTCCTACGGAACTAACGACTGTAAAATTAGAATACTTCTCATGTGTCCACATTGCAGTAACACCAGCAAAACTGTGAATTTTACTAAATACTTGTAATGGTTCCTAAAATTATATCATAAGCTTTTAAAAATTGTAACAATTAATGTTAAAAATAAATAAACAATTTTTGTAAAATGTTAAAATAAATTATAATTATAAAGGGAATAGAATCAGTGATTTTCTGTCTTTGTTTAACAGATGTGCAACTCAGGAATTTAGACATGTTCTATTTTCATGGTACCAATTGATCAAGAGAAGCAACATAAAACCTTTAAAAATAGATTTTACTTTTTACTTTTTAAAATATTAAACTGTCAATTTTTTAAGTTCTACTATTTTAGAACTTAAAACGATTAAATCAAAATTGTGGGGAAGTAAATCTCCAAGTAAACTTAACAGCCAATTCAAAAATGTTCAGAATTCTTATCGCATCATTAGATCAATTGGTATGTTGAAAAATAAACATGTCTAGATCAAAATATTGTGTGTGTCAGACAAAAACAAAAAAATCACAGATTTCAATCCCCTTAACTACTAAGAAAGCATAATTTAATTCAACATTTTTCACAAACTCAACTTAAGTATATAAAACAAAATAAAATATACTCGATGATTTAATTTGAATAAGTAAATAGATCCTTCATTACAACCAGCAAAGATTAGGTCTTCAATTAATACGGCAGCTGTTATCCAAGAACTAGTTTTTGAACAAATGCAAAATGTATCCAAATGATTTAATTTCAGGTCTTAAATAGTTTAATAAATAAAGATAAAAATAAATTATACATACTCTTAATAATACAGTGAAACCTTGATAACTCAAACGTCTATAAGTCAAATTTTCAATAACTCGAAGGAATATCTTCGCCTTGCATTTCAGTAAGTACACACAATTTTTTCTATAACTTGAATTTTCTATAACTCAAATTTTTTTTTGCCCCTGACTGATTCGAGTTATTGAGGTTTCACTGTAATTTATAATAGTAAAAAATAATAAGTAGAAGTAAACAATTTTACCATCAAATACTTCATAATAAAAAATTGCATTTCCTTTAAAACATACGATTATTTGATTATTATTCAACCAAATAGTAGAAACAATTTTTTCTGGAGAAATTTTATCAAAAAATACTTGAATACTGGTGCCTAAACATATATGAATTACAAATTTAGAAACACTAAAATATACTTTTTTAATTAATAAAAGATATTTACTTTTTAGAATAACTATATGTCCACTGCTAGTCGTAAAAGCTACTTTTGTTTCACAGGGGGATTTCACCATTGTCAGAGTGCAGCACAAGACATCATTCTGATAGATATTGTGACTGGTATTGTTTTTGTACAAGACAACAAGGCCATCAGAATAAAGTACGTATGTACCAATGTTATTCAACACAACTAAATGTTTTGGATAGTGGTTATCTTTTTTATAGTCTACTAAAATTTCACTCTTAGGAACAGTGTCTAGTGACCATAATCCAATACTCCCAGTTGTACATCCACTGGCTGCAAGATTTTTTATTTCCATACAGTCTAAACTACGAACTTGAGAACCTCTACTTTCTTCCCATTGGTAAGTTCTTGTAGAAGTTTTCAAACATATTTGACCGTCCTATACATGATGTTCGTACATAATTTATATTTATAAAAAGATATTTAGGTAACAAAAATGTAAAAAGTTCAAATTGTTACTTCTCCAGCGCTCAATATGTTGCCAGATTGCATTAAAATACTTTTCCACACTCTAGCTTTGTGTGCATAAAATGAATAAGCTGGTGTAATCTTTGCAAACTTCCAGTGATCATAAGTATTTTGGTCCTCAGCAAATGGCTCAACATTCCAGATGACTATACTTCGATCATCAGATGTAGAACTTATAATAGAATTGGATTTGTTCACCGTGATTGAAAATATAACACCCTTTTTTTAAAAATACAAGGATACAAATAACAATAGCAGTTAAGTGTATTTATTTTAATAATAAACAAATAATTTCTTACTTCATGCATTTGTAATCTATGTAAGATATTTAAGCCATTTGATCTCCTAAAAGGACTCCAAATCACAATTTCCCTGAAAACTGTTCCTGAAAATACAATAATAGTTTCTTCGTCTTCGCCGATTGATGTTGCTGAGTATCTGATCATTGTAATAAATAGGATTACTAAATAATGATTATTAAAGAAGTTTAAAATGCATATATATAAGTTGTATAATATGATCTTGAATTTACTTATCATGCAGAGGGAAAAATCATCAGTTGAAGACAGAACCAAAATATATCATTTTTATTAAATATTATAAACCCTTATAAAAAGTTTGAAAGACTTATTCGATATTAGCTCAGAACAAAATAATTTTTGACTGTAGAACATACATAGTTTTATCCAGATTAAATGTTTTCATTTATAAATTATAAATAAAACATTTTTGTAATGATATGGTATAAATTCTTTTATAAAAAGGATACAATATACATCTTTCATCACAACTTGAGGAATTAATTTCTTTTTTAAGATCTAAGCTCCAAACTGTTGCCACATTATGTGCAGATACTGTTAATAAACAATTTGAATTCATCCATAGAATGTTACAAACCCAATCAGTGGTTATTAGAATACAATCAAATTCAATACTAGAAATTAAAATAATAATTTAAAACTAATTCCATTAAAGTGATAAAATACAAAATGCTAATTACAGAAAACCCATTTGTGACGTCAATTTATAAATGGCCACATATCTTTCTCCATGTACAGCAACCAACATTTGTTTGTCATTAAACTGAATGCCATGTATCGAAGCTTTATCAAAGATTTTTCTACGCAGACAAAGGTCTCTAGACTCCGTGTCGTAGACCAGCAAAATATTGCCAATACCTAAAAGGAATACAATATGTTATTAAGTGAGACTGTATATAAATCAAATAAGTATAAATTACCTACCCGCTAATAGAAATCGATCGATAAATCTAACACATGTTACAGTATTGATCAAAGATACGGATTTAAATAATTTTGACTTCTCGACATCTTTACAGGAAAACATGATTTCACCACAATCCACAAATCAGTAATAACTTAACTACACGATTATCTATACGAGATACGACTGTACAAAATCTGAGTTGAACTGACGAATGTTCAGAATATTTGGAATGAAAAACGGTCAAAATAACAGAAAAAGCAATAATAATTTATATAGTTACGTCTTGTTAGCACTTAGCAATTGCAATTAGAACTGCACATTTGCGCTTTCGATTTTTGAATAACTCTTATCACTCCTAAACACGTGCGGGTGACGTGCGGTATCACTACAGATAAGTATTACCCATAGACCTATTAACCACGATCACGATTTAAGATAGTATGGTTGCCCATCAACTACGGTATAATGGTTTATTCGACGACCATGAATATGAATCTAGCAATCAGCTGTTTTTAATAGTATAGCGCTTTTGGTGGAGATAATGAAGACTATGCAGATGACTTTTACCCACCTCAAACTGTATATTTAAATCTAACATGACAGAACTGATATATAAATATAATAATGCAGTTTAAACATATTAATTATCATTTGATATTTTACTATGTTAATATAATTTAATAATCAATTATAATGCTATAATTTTGGTTATTTTTTATATTATAATAATAAAAATGGCATGTTGTGTACCTTATTTCCTTATAAGGATTTAAAGACTAGTTTGTTTGGTGTTCCTAAAATTCCTCCTTTAAGGGATGAGTGGGAAAAAGTTTTAGATGTTTTAAAACTAATTCTAAAGTATGCCGTTACCACTTCAAGAAAGAGGATGTAGTTGATACTTGGGATTCTGGTGTAGGTTTTAGGAAGTATACAGTAAGTAAAATAATATTATTTATTAATATTATAGAATATTCATACAAAATCATATTTTTCAGATATGTTTGAAAAAGCCCAGACTCGTTAAAGATGCGATTCCTATTATTTTGGATTTGTTGTTTGCAGCATCTTAAATCGTGGTGTTACGTGAACGAAATTAAATACAACCACAGAATAAATATGATACAACAAATACCTATTGAGTATTAAAGAGATTGTTATTTATTGAATGTACAAGAACGGTAAGAATATTTATTTATGTGTACAAGTAAAGAGAATTAATCTAATTAATATAATATTATTATGTGGTGTTATGATTGATTGAATATTTTAAAATTTAAATAACGTGAGTTTAAAAACTGACGACATTTTTACAGTCAAGAAAAATCCTCCGTTTCTGATAGCATGTTGAAATCTACTTTGTAATTAGCTGGTACTGTCAAGGTGGAGTGGAAGAAAATAAATTTCCCAGTATTTTACAAATTGATCAGGAAACGAAAAATATAAAATAATATCTTTATTAAAAACGGCAATATTTACGCGAAACTAGTTTTTGTTCTTTTGTTGGACGTCTTGTGACCAATTCAAAAATAAATATAACCGCAGAGACTTAAAATGTTCACCAAATATTCACTTTAACCTATTTGTATAGACATGATGATAAAATGTTCAATTTATGTTATATACAGTGTTGTTTGTGAGTTAAAATGCTTGATAATTCCATACAGTGTTCCTCATAAGGTTTTAACAGAAATTAAAATATATAATATATTATGGTTCCTATCTGCAACAAACAATATTATTTACTTTACAAGTGTTTGAATTTCAAATATGGACGAAAATGCTAAATATTTGTATCATCGTAGTCGAAAGGACATAATATAATAATATAGTCTGACAGACCGTATCCCTACTACTTTACAACAAAAATATATCCTCAAAAAAAGTTTGAAAAAGATACTACTGAATTCAATTTTGAAACTTAAAAATTTTAATTGTTATTTTTTTGATTTATTTATAAATCATTTTTCAAGTCTACTTTTTTGTTTATTAAAATTTCAATACATTTATTATCTACCTACAACTACTAAGTATATTTTCTTATTATTGCTATTAATTTTATCTATTTTACTATAAGTAATAGACTGTAGGTTTGAGTAATTTACGCCGAAAACATTGCATTTAAAAATTTAATGAGTGTATATTACAGGGCATGAAACCGCTTATGAAAAATTCGGTTATCGGATCTTCAAAAAAATGTTCGTAAGTGGTTACCGGTTTTAGGGGTTTTTAGAATTAGTGGTAATTGATTACCGGTTACCAAAATGATCCCTAAAAATGTGATTATCGGTTATCGGTTTGGAAGCGGTTTTAATTCTTCAAGATTACCGGTTACCACTTCGGAAACAGTTTTTTTCGGAAAATTTTAGTTTTACTTTAATTTACACAAAATAAAACTAAATATCCACTTTATAAAACGATTTAGGGCCAAGCAAAATTAAAAAATAAATATGCTTCAAAACATTTGGTTTTTCGTTTTTTTTCATTTGCTTTAAAAAATGATGGATAGTGATATTAAAAAAAGCGTGAAAATGTTTAAAAAAAACACGAAAAATGAATTTTACTAAATTTACGATTATATAAGATTTGAATGTTATTTAAATGTGGTTTTTCAATGAATTTGTAATTTTGTACACATACAAGTTAATTCAAAAAATATCTAGAAAGTAGTATTGATAAGTTAATAAAACTATTTTTATTTATTTATTATTTTATATAAATTAGAATTTGTTAATAAACCAAGTAATAAATAAATGGATACTAAGTAACAAACCATTATCATTATTATAAATTTGAATTAAATTTACTGCATTTGTGTCTAGTATAAACAAATAAATGTTTTTTAAAGATTATGCGAAAATATCCATCATCCATCGGTTAGGACGGTTAGGTTATAATTACAAATAATCTATGGCAAATGACAATTGTCTGAGACGAACAGCGATTCCAATACGTACCAACATATTTCATTCCACTCTGGTTATTAAGCTAGCCACTAGGTACCTATTTTTATAAATGTCATTAATCTCAATACTTCCAGACTGAACTTTTGGATCGGAGATATGAAGAAGTGCGGATTTTCCTTGTCGGAGATGCACAGCTCTGACATTAGACATTATACACTCGAAGGGAACGCGTTTCACTGGAAGAATTAATAGGTAATTACGTAAATTTTGTCCTTTTACTCTTTTGACGCGGTAGACCTAATGTAAATATTTATTGTCAGACAAACTATATACCCGCCCAGCCAGACGTAGAATTTTAAAAATCCAGTTGTTTTTATGTGCACAAAAATTAGGATATTATGAAAATACTTTAAATTATATACTCTACCTACAGCTAATTCATTGTTATAGTGTAGAATAATTTTTAAAATTTAAAACCAATGATTTTGCAATGCTTTTATAAGTAGGAAGGTAGGTGGTATTTATACCTACCTATTAAAATAAGAAAATGTATAATGATTAATGTTATTTAATATGATTTGTAAGTAGGTACATAGCAGTTTATACCTACCACTCGCTGACGATTATTTTTGTCTTATACGTTCTTCGTAATTCCGTTCCGTCACGATAGTTTTAGTTTTCGTTAAATAGATCCACCACTATTATGTCCGTATTATGCATAGTGAATTTATGTGTCTCATGGCACATCGTTTAACATGTCTTATGTGAAACATAAATGTTCTATCCATACGGGTTACGGTCGTTAAACATTTGGGTTTTAAGAGAACACCTCAAACGCATTTTTTTGGGGGGGGGTTTTACGGGATATACCTATAGGACATTTTCTTCAAAATTTCACACTTCACTATTTGATATTGTGATATTATTGGTACCTAGGTTAAGTTTCTGTTTCATAATAGATCGATAGGTTACCTAGGTATATCACATTCTTTAATTTAAATTCCGGTAATCGAGTATTGGACAGTATACCTACGTAACTTATAATTCGTATCGTAATTTAATTACTAAAGAAATAAAAATTTCCCTAACAGTGTCTAGGGCCACCGGCAGGAGAATGTATTATATAGAATGTCTATAAACTTCACGTCTAGTATATGGTTAAAACTGGCATGCGACCAAAGAGGCTTGATCTGGAAAATTTAAATGATTCAATAAGGTTCATCTCATTATTTGAATTAAACTTATTTTTAAGCGATTGTTGTGAAAATAAATTTTTAATTTATTTCATTCAACAC